>OX442425.1:4695704-5118683 GCA_949361645.1 Spongilla lacustris
GTAAAGCAATGAGCATTAAGCTTCACTTCATCTATAACAATGAGCGCAAAGCTTCACTCCATGTATAGGAATGAGCATAAAGCTTCACTCCATGTATAGCAAAGAGCATTATACTTCTCTCTTCGATTAGCATTGAACATAATGCTTCACTCCATGTATAGTAATGAGCATAAAGCTTTACTCAATGTATAGCAATGAGCATATAGCTTCACTCCTTGTATAGCATTGAGCCTGGAGCTTGACTCCATGTATAGCAATCAGCATAATGCTTCACTTCATGTATAGCAATGAGCATAAAGCTTCACTCCACGTATAGCAATGAGCACATAGCTTCACTCCTAATATAGCATTGGGCATAAAGCTTCACTCCATGTATAGAAATGAGCATAATGCTTCACTTCATGTACTGCAATGAACATATCGCTTCACTCATTGTATAGCAATGAGCGTATAGCTTCACTCCTGGTAAAGCATTGAGCATAAAGCTTCACTCCATGTATAGCAATGAGCATAAAACTTCACTTCATGTATAACAATGAGCGCAAAGCTTCACACCATGTATAGGAAGGAGCTAAAAGCTTCAATACAAGTATAGCAATGAGCGCAAAGCTTCACACCATGTATAGGAATGAGCATAAAGCTTAACTCCATGTATAGCAAAGAGCATAGTGCTACAAGTCTCCTTGATTAGCCTTGAGCATAATGCTTCACTCCATGTATAGTAATGAGCATACAGCTTAACTCCATGTATAGCAATGAGCAAATAGCTTCACTCTTTGTATAGCATTGAGCCTGGAGCTTGACTCCATGTATAGCAATGAGCATAACGCTTCACTTCATGTATAGCAATATGCATAAAGCTACACTCCATGTATAGCAATGAGCACATAGCTTCACTCCATGTATAGCAATGAGCACATAGCTTCACTCCTTGCATAGCAATGAGCATAAAGCGCCACTCCATGTATAGAAATGAGCATAATGCTTCCCTCAATGTGCAGCATTGAACACATCGCTTCACTCCATGCATCGCAATAAGCATATAGCTTCACTCCTTGAAAAGCATTGAGCATAAAGCTTCACTCCTTGTATAGCAATGAGCATAAAGCTTCACTTCATCTATAACAATGAGCGCAATGCTTCACTCCATGTATAGGAATGAGCAAAAAGCTTCACTCCATGTATAGCAAAGAGCATAATACTTCTCTCTTCGATTAGCATTGAACATAAAGCTTCACTCCATGTATAGCAAAGAGCATAATACTTCTCTCCTCGATTAGCATTGAACATAATGCTTCACTCCATGTATAGTAATGAGCATAAAGCTTTACTCAATGTATAGCAATGAGCATATAGCTTCACTCCTTGTATAGCATTGAGCCTGGAGCTTGACTCCATGTATAGCAATCAGTATAATGCTTCACTTCATGTATAGCAATGAGCATAAAGCTTCACTCCACGCATAGCCATGAGCACATAGCTTCACTCCTATAATAGCATTGAGCATAAAGCTTCACTCAAGGTATAGAAATGAGCATAATGCTACACTTCATGTACTGCAATTAACAGATCGCTTCACTCCTTGTATAGCAATGAGCGTACTGCTTCACTCCTGGTAAAGCATTGAGCATAAAGCTTCACTCCATGTATAGAAATGAGCATAAAACTTCACTCCATGTATAACAATGAGCGCGAAGCTTCACACCATGTATAGGAAGGAGCTAAAAGTTTCACTACAAGTATAGCAATGTGCGCAAAGCTTCACTCCATGTATAGAAATGAGCATAAAGCTTAACTCCATGTATAGCAAAGAACATAGTGCTACAAGTCTCCTTGATTAGCCTTGAGCATAATGCTTTACTCCATGTATAGTAATGAGCATACAGCTTAACTCCATGTATAGCAATGAGCAAATAGCTTCACTCTTTGTATAGCATTGAGCCTGGAGCTTGACTCCATGTATAGCAATGAGCATAACGCTTCACTTCATGTATAGCAATATGCATAAAGCTACACTCCATGTATAGCAATGAGCACATAGCTTCACTCCATGTATAGCAATGAGCACATAGCTTCACTCCTTGCATAGCAATGAGCATAAAGCGCCACTCCATGTATAGAAATGAGCATAATGCTTCCTCAATGTACAGCATTGAACATATCGCTTCACTCCATGCATCGCAATAAGCATATAGCTTCACTCCTTGTAAAGCATTGAGCATAAAGCTTCACTCCTTGTATAGCAATGAGCATAAAGCTTCACTTCATCTATAACAATGAGCGCAATGCTTCACTCCATGTATAGGAATGAGCAAAAAGCTTCACTCCATGTATAGCAAAGAGCATAATACTTCTCTCTTCGATTAGCATTGAACATAATGCTTCACTCCATGTATAGTAATGAGCATAAAGCTTTACTCCATGTATGGCATTGAGCATATAGCTTCACTCCTTGTATAGCATTGAGCCTAGAGCTAGACTCCATGTATAGCAATGAGCATAATGCTTCACTTCATGTATAGCAATGAGCATAAAGTTTCACTCCACGTATAGCAATGAGCACATAGCCAGCATAAAGCTTCACTCCATGTATAGAAATGAGCATAATGCTTCACTTCATGTATAGCAATGAGCATATCGCTTCACTCCTTGTATAGCAATGAGCGTATAGCTTCACTCCTGGTAAAGCATTGAGCATAAAGCTTCACTCCATGCATAGCAATGAGCATAAAACTTCACTCCATGTATAACAATGAGCGCATAGCTTCACACCATGTATAGGAAGGAGCTTAAAGCTTCACTACAAGCATAGCAATGAGCGCAAAGCTTCACTCCATGTATAGGAATGAGCATAAAGCTTAACTCCATGTATAGCAAAGAGCATAGTGCTACAAGTCTCCTTGATTAGCCTTGAACATAATGCTTCACTCCATGTATAGTAATGAGCGTACAGCTTCGCTCCATGTATAGCAATGAGCAAATAGCTTCACTCCTTGTATAGCATTGAGCCTGGAGCTTGACTCCATGTATAGCAATGAGCATAATGCTTCACTTCATGTAAAGCAATATGCATAAAGCTTCACTCCATGTATAGCAATGAGCACATAGCTTCACTCCTAATATAGCAATGAGCATAAAGCTTCACTCCTTGTATAAAAATGAGCATAATGCATAACTTCATGTACTGCAATGAAGATATCGCATCTCTCCTTGTAAAGCAATGAGCATATAGCTTCACTCCTGTTCAAGCATTGAGCATAAATCTTCACTCCATGTATAGAAATGAGCATAAAATTTCACTCCATGTATAACAATGAGCGCAAAGCTTCACACCATGTATAGGAAGGAGCTTAAAGCTTCACTACATGTATAGCTATGAGCATATAGCTTCACTCCTTGTATGGCAATGAGCATAACGCTTCAATTCATGTATAGCAATGAGCATAATGCTTCACTCCATGTCTAACATTGAGCATAAAGCTTCATTCCATGTGTAGTATTGAGCTTAAAGCTTCACTCCATGTATAGCAATGAGCATGTAGCTTCACTCCTTGTATGGCATTGAGCAAAAAGCTTCACTCCATGTATAGCAATGAGCATGACGCTTCATTTCATGTATAGCAATGTTCATAAAGCTTCACTCGATGTGTAGCAATGAGCGCAAAGCTTCACTCCATGTATAGGAATGATCATAAAGCTTAACTCCTTGAATAGCAAAGAGCATAGTACTTCTCTCCTTGATTAGCATTGAGCATAATTCTTCACTCCATGTATAGTAATGAGAATAAAGCTTTACTCCATGTATAGCAATGAGCATAACGCTTCACTTCATGTATAGCAATGAGCATAAAGTTTCACTCCATGTATAGCAATGAGCAAAAAATTCACTCCATGTATAACAATGAGCGCAAAGCTTCACACCATGTATAGGAAGGAGCTTAAAGCTTCACTACATGTATAGCAATGAGCATATAGCTTCAATTCATGTTTCATTCCATGTGTAGTATTGAGCTTAATGACTCCATGTATAGCAATGAGCATGTAGCTTCACTCCTTGTATGGCATTGAGCATAAAGCTTCACTCCATGTATAGCAATGAGCATGACACTTCATTTCATGTATAGCAATGATCATAAAGCTGCACTCGATGTGTAGCAATGAGTACATAGCTTCACTCCTTGTATAGCATAGAGAATAAAGCTTCACTCCATGTTTCGCAATTCGCATAAAGCTTCACTCCATGTATAGCAATGAGCACAAAGCTCTACTTCATGTATAGGAATGAGCATAAAACTTAACTCCATGTATAGCATTGAGCATGTTTTTTCAGTCCATTTATAACAATGAGCACAAAGCTTCTCTCCTTCTATAGGATAGAGCATATAGCTTCACTCCATGTATTGCAATGTGCATAGACTTTCCCCCTTGTATAGCACTGAGCATAAATCTTCACTACATGTATAGGTATGAGCATAAAGCATCACTCCATGTATAGCAATGGGCATAATGCTTCACTCCATTTACAGCAATGCGCATATAATATCACTCCATGTATAGCAATGAGCAAACAGCTTCACTCCGAGCATTACGCTTCACACCAGGTATAGCAAGGGCATAAATTTTCACTCCATGTAAATGAATGAGCATAAAGCCTAACTCCATGTGTAAAAATGAGAAAAAGCTTCACTTCAACTATTGCAATGAACATACAGCTTCACTCCATGTATAGTAGTGAGCTTAAAGCTTCACTACATGTATATAAATGAGCATATGGCTTCACTCCTTGTATAGCAATGAGCATAATGCTTCAATTCATGAATAACATTGAGCATAAAGCTTCAATCCATGTATAGCTATCAGCACAAACTTTACCCCTGGTATAGCATCGATCATAAAGCTTCACTCCATGTATAGGTATGAGTATGAAGCATCACTCTATGTATAGCAATGAGCATATAGCATCACTCCTTGTATAGCATTGAGCATAAAGCTTCACTCCATGTAAAGCAACGAGCATATAGCTTCACTCCATGTGTATCAACTCCATGTAAAGCAATGGGCATATAGCTTCAATCCATGAATAGCAAAGAGCATAAAACTTTACTCCATGTATAGCATTGAGCATAAAGCTACACTTCGAGCATTACGCTTCACACCAGGTATAGCAATGAGCATAAATTTCACTCCATGTAAATGAATGAGCATAAAGCCTCACTCCATGTGTAACAATGAGAAAAACCTTCACTCCAATTACAGCAATGGGCTTAAAGCTTCACTCCATGTATAGTAATGAGATTAAAGCTTCACTACATGTATAGTAATGATCAGATAGCGTCACTCCTTGTATAGCATTGAGCATAAAGCTTCACTCCATCTATAGCAATGAGCATAACGCTTCACTTCATGTATGGCATTGAGCATTAAGCTTCACTCCATGTATAGCATTGAGCATGACGCTTGATTTCAAGTATTGCAATGATCATAAAGCTTCACTTGATGTGTAGCAATGAGCATATAGCTTCACTCCTTGTATAGCATTGAGCCTAAAGCTTCACTACATGTATAGCAATGAGCATAATGCTTCACTCTATGTACAGCAATCAACATATCGCTTCACTCCTTGTATAGCAATGAGCATATAGCGTCACTCGTTGTAAAGCATTGAGCATAATGCTTCACTGCATGTATAGCAATGAGCATAAAGCTACACTCCATGTATAGCAATGAGCACAAGGTGTCACTCCATGTATAGGAATGAGCATCAATCTTCACTCCATGTATACTAAAGACAATGAAACTTCACTCCATGTATAGCAATGAGCATAAAGCTTCACTCCTTGTACAGCATTAACCATAAAAATCCACTAATAGCAATAAGCATAACGCTAAAATTCATGTATAATAATGAGCATAAAGCTTCACTCGATGTAAAGCATTAAGCAAATAATTTCACTCCATGTATACCAACTCCATGTATAGCTATGGGCATAATGCTTCACTCCATGTATGGCAATGAGCATAAAGCTTCAATTCATGTATAACATTGAGTATAATGCTTCACTCCATGTATAGCAGTGAGCATAATGCTTCACTCCATGTATAACAATGAGCGCAAAGTGTCACTCCATGTATAGGAATGAGCATCAATCTTCACTCCATGTATAGTAATGAGCATGAAGCTTCACTCCATGTATAGCAATGAGCATATAGCTTTACTCCTTGTATAGCATTGAGCATAAAGCTTCATTCCATGTGTAGTATTGAACTTAAAGATTCACTCCATGTATAGCAATGCTCGAGCGTATAGCTTCACTCCTTGTATGGCATTGAGCATAAAGCTTCACTCCATGTATTGCAATGAGCATGACTCTTCATTTCATGTATAAAGCTTCACTCGATGTATAGCAATGAGCATATAGCTTCACTCCTTGTATAGCTTAGAGCATAAAGCTTCTCTCCATGTTTCGCAATGAGCATAAAGCTTCACTCCATGTATAGCAATGAGCACAAAACTTTACTTCATGTATAGGAATGAGCATATAGCTTCACTCATTGAATAGCATTGAGCATATTACTTCACTCCATTTATAGCAATGAGCACAAAGCTTTACTCCATGTATAGGATTGAGCATATAGCTTCACTCCATGTATAGCAGTGCGCATAAACTTTCCCCCTTGTATAGCATTGAGCATAATGCTTCACTACATGTATAGGTATGAGCATAAAGAATCACTTTATGTTTTGCAGTTGTCATAATCCTTCACTCCATGTATAGCAATGCGAATATAACTTCACTCCATGTATGGCAATGAGCATAACGCTTCATTCCGAGCATTACGCTTCACACCAGTTACAGTAATGGGCATAAATATTCACTCCATGTAAATAAATGAGCATAAAGCCTAACTCCACGTGTAAAAATGAGAAAAAGCATCACACCAACAATTGCAATGAGCATCAAGCATCACTCCATGTATAGTAATGAGCATAAAGCTTCACTCCATGAATAGCAATGAGCATAAAGCTTCATTTCATGTATAACAATGAGAACAAAGCTTCAATCCATGTATAGCAATGAGCATAAATACTCCCTCTTGTATAGCATTGAGTACAAAGCTTCACTCCAAGTATAGGTATGAGCATAAAGCATCACTCCATATATTGCATTGAGCATGAAGCTTTACTCCATGTAAAGCAACGAGCATTTAGCTTCACTCGATGTTTATCAACTCCATGAATAGCAATGGGCATAAAGCTTCACTCCATGTATAGCAATGAGCACATAGCTTCACTCCTTACATAGCAATGAGAATAAAGCGTAACTCCATGTATAGAAATGAGCATAATGCTTCCCTCAATGTACAGCAATGAACAAATCGCTTCACTCCTTGTATAGCAATAAGCATATAGCCTCAGTCCTTGTAAAGCTATGTGCATAAAGCTTCACTCCATGTATAGAAATGAGCAAAAAGCTTCACTCCATGTATAACAATGAGCGCAAAGCATCATTCCATGTATAGGAATGAGTATAAAGCTTCTCTACATGTATAGCAAAGAGCATAATACTTCACTCCTTGATTAGCATTGAACATAATGCATCACTCTATGTTAAGTAATGAGCATAAAGCTTCACTCCATGTATAGCAATGAGCATATAGCTTCACTCCTTGTATAGCATTGAGCCTGGAGCTTGACTCCATGTATAGCAATGAGCATAACGCTTCACTCCATGTATAGCAATGAGCATAAAGCTTCACTCCATGTATAGCTATGAGCACATAGCTTCACTCCTTGCATAGCAATGAGCATAAAGCGTCACTCCATGTCTAGAAATGAGCATAATGCTTCACTCCATGTACAGCATTGAACATATCGCTTCACTCCTTGTATAGCAATGAGCATGTAGCTTCACTCCTTGTAAAGCATTGAGCATAAAGCTTCAATCCATGTATAGCAATGAGCATAAAGCTTCACTCCATGTATAACAATGAGCGCAAACCTTCACTCCATGTATAGGAATGAACACAAAGCTTCACTCCATGTATTGCAAAGAGCTTGATACTTCACTCCTATAATAGCATTGAACAAAACGCTTCACTCCATGTATAGTTATGAGCATAAAGCTTCACTCCTTGTATAGCATTGAGCCAAAAGCTGCACTACATGTATAGCAATGAGCATAACGCTTTACTTCATGTATAGTAATGAGCATAAAGCTTCACTGTATGTATAGCAATGACCACATAGCTTCACTCCTTGTATAGCAATGAGCATATAGCTTCACTCCATGTATAGAAATGAGCATAATGCATCACTCCATGTACAGCAATCAACATATCGCTTCACTGCATGTATAGCAATGAGCATAAAGCTTCACTCCATGTATAACAATGAGCGCAAAGTGTCACTCCATGAATAGGAATGAGCATCAATCTTCACTCCATGTATAGTAATGAGCATGAAGCTTCACAACATGTATAGCAATGAGCATAAAGCTTCACTCCTTGTGCAGCATTAACCATAAAGCTTCATTCCACTTACAGCAATGAGCATAACACTGAATTTCATGTATAGCAATGAGCATAAAGCTTCAATCGATGTAAAGCATTAAGTATATAGCTACACTCCATGTGTATCAACTCCAATGGGCATAAAGCTTCACTCCATGTATGGCAATGAGTGTTAAGCTTCAATTCATGTACAACATTGAGCATAAAGCTTCACTCCATGTATAGCAATGAGCATAAAGCTTCACTCCATGTATAACAGTGAGCGCAAAGTGTCACTCCATGTATAGGAAGGAATGAGCATCAATCTTCACTCCATGTATAGTAATGAGCATGAAGCTTCACTCCATGTATAGCAATGAGCATATAGCTTCACTCCTTGTATAGAATTGAGCATAAAGCTTCATTCCATGTGTAGTATTGAGCTATAGCAATGAGCATATAGCTTCACCATTGCATGGCATTAAGCATAAAGCTTCACTCCATGTATAGCAATGAGCATGACGCTTCATTTCATGTATAAAGCTTCACTCGATGTATAGCAATGAGCATATAGCTTCACTCCTTGTATAGAAATGAGCATAATGCTTCACTTCATGTACTGCAATGAACATATCCCTTCACTCCTTGTATAGGAATAAGCGAATAGTGTCACTCCTGTTAAAGCATTGAGAATAAAGCTTCACTCTATGTACAGCAATGAGCATAAAGCTTCACTCCATGTATAGCAATGAGCACAAAGCTTCACTTCAAGTATAGGAATGAGCATAAAGCTTCACTCCATGTATAGCATTGAGCATAAAACTTTACTCCATGTATAGCAATGAGCATACAGCTTCACTCCCAGAATAGCATTGAGCCTTGAGTTTGACTCCATGTATAGCAATGAGCATACAGCTTCACTCCCAGAATAGCATTGAGCCTTGAGTTTGACTCCATGTATAGCAATGAGCATAACGCTTCACTTCATGTACAGCAATGAGCATAAAGCTTCACTCCATGTATAGCAATGAGCACATAGCTTCACTTCTTTTATAGCAATGAGCATAAAGCGTCACTCCTTGTATAGAAATGAGCAGAATGCTTCACTTCATGTACTGCAATGAACATATCCCTTCACTCCTTGTATAGCAATAAGCGAATAGTGTCACTCCTGGTAAAGCATTGAGAATAAAGCTTCACTCCATGTATAGCAATGAGCATAAAACTTCACTCCATGTATAACAATGAGCGCAAAGCTTCACACCATGTAAAGGAAGGAGCTTAAAGCTTCACTACATGTATTGCAATGAGCATATAGCTTCACTCCTTGTATAGCAATGAGCATAACGCTTCAATTCATGTATAGCGATGAGCATAAAGCTTCACTCCTGGTGAAGCATTGACCATAAAGCTTCACTCCATGTATAGCAATGAGCATAAAACTTCACTCCATGCATAACAATGAGCGCAAAGCTTCACACAATGTATAGGAAGGAGCTTATAGCTTCACTACATGTATAGCAATTAGAGCAAAGCTTCACTCCATGTATAGGAATGAGCATAAAGCTTAACTCCATGTATAGCCAAGAGCATAGTGCTTCTCTCCTTGATTAGCCTTGAACATAATGCTTCACTCCATGTATAGTAATGAGCATAAAGCTTTACTCCATGTATAGCAATGGGCATATAGCTTCACTCCTTGTATAGCAATGAGCCTGGAGCTTTACTCCATGTATAGCAACGAGCATAACGCTTCACTTCATGTATAGCAAGAAGCATAGAGCTTCACTCCATGTATAACAATGAGCGCAAAGCTTCACTCCATGTATAGGAATGAGTATAAAGCTTCACTACATGCATAGCAAAGAGCATAATACTTCACTCCTAGATTAGCATTGAACATAATGCTTCACTCCATGTATAGTAATGAGCATAAAGCTTCACTCGATGTATAGCAATGAGCATATAGCTTCACTCCTTGTATAGCATAGAGCATAAAGCTTCACTCCATGTTTCGCAATGAGCATAAAGCTTCACTCCATGTATAGCAATGAGCACAAAGCTTCACTTCGTGAATAGGAATGAGAATAATGCTTCGCTCCATGGATAGAATACAGCATATAGATTCACTCTATGTATAGCAATGCGCATAAACATTCCCCCTTGTACAGCATTGAGCATAAAGCTTCACTACATGTATAGGTATGAGCATAAAGCACCACTTTATGTATTACAGTTGGCATAATCCTTCACTCCATGTTTAGCAATGCGCATAAAACTTCACTCCATGTATGGCAATGAGCATAAAGCTTCACTCCGAGCATTACACCTAACACCAGGTATAGCAATGGGCATAAACTTTCACTCCATTTAAATGAATGAGTATAAAGCCTAACTCCATGTGTAACAATGAGAAAAAGCATCATTCCAACTATTGCAATGGGCATCAAGCATCACTCTTTGTATAGTAATGAGCATAAAGCTTCACTCCAAGTATAGCAATGAGCATAAAGCTTCAATTCATGTATAAGATTGAGTAGAAAGCTTCAATCCATGTATAGCAATGTGCATAAATATTCCCTCTTGTATAGCATTGAGCATAAAGCTTCACTCCAAGTAAGCATCACTCCATATATAGCATTGAGCATGATGCTTCACTCCATGTAAAGCAACGAGCATATAGCTTCACTCCATGTTTATCAACTCCATGTATAACTATGGGCATAAAGCTTCACTCCATGTATAGCAATGAGCATAAAACTTCACTCCATGTATAGCAATGAGCATAAATTTTCACTCCATTTAAACGAATGAGCATAATGCCTCACTCCATGTGTAACAATGAGAAAAAGCTTTACTCCAACTATAGTAATGCGCATAAAGCTTCACTCCATGTATAGCAATGAGCATAAAGCTTCACTCCATGTATAGCAATGAGCACAAACCTTCACTCGTTGCATAGCATTGAGCATAAAGCGTCACTCCATGTATAGAAATGAGCATAATGCTTCCCTCAATGATCAGCATTGAACAAATCGCTTCACTCCTTGTATCGCAATAAGCATATAGCTTCACTCCTTGTAAAGCATTGAGCATAAAGCTTCACTCCTTGTATAGCAATGAGCATAAAGCTTCACTTCATCTATAACGATGAGCGCAAAGCTTCACTCCATGTATAGCAATGAGCATAAAGCTTCACTCCATGTATAGCAAAGAGCATAATACTTCTCTCCTCGATTAGCATTGAACATAATGCTTCACTCCATGTGTAGTAATGAGCATAAAGCTTTACTTCATGTATAGCAATGAGCATATAGCTTCACTCCTTGTATAGCATTGAGCCTGGAGCTTGACTCCATGTATAGCAATCAGCATAATGCTTCACTTCATGTATAGCAATGAGCATAAAGCTTCATTCCACGTATAGCAATGAGCACATAGCTTCACTCCTAATATAGCATTGAGCATAAAGCTTCACTCCATGTATAGAAATGAGCATAATGCTTCACTTCATGTACTGCAATGAACGTATCGCTTCACTCCTTGTATAGCAATGACCGTATGGCTTCACTCCTGGTAAAGCATTGAGCATAAAGCTTCACTCCATGTATAGCAATGAGCATAAAACTTCACTACATGTATAACAATGAGCGCATAGCTTCACACCATGTATAGGAAGGAGCTTAAAGCTTCACTACAAGTATAGCAATGAGCGCTAAGCTTCACTCCATGTATAGGAATGAGCATAAAGCTTAACTCCATGTATAGCAAAGAGCATAGCGCTACAAGTCGCCTTGATTAGCCTTGAACATAATGCTTCACTCCATGTATAGTAATGAGCATACAGCTTTACTACATGTATAGCAATGAGCAAATAGCTTCACTCCTTGTATAGCATTAAGCCAGGAGCTTGACTCCATGTATAGCAATGAGCATAACGCTTCACTTCATGTATAGCAAAGAGCATAATACTTCTCTCCTCGATTAGCATTGAACATAATGCTTCACTCCATGTATAGTAATGAGCATAAAGCTTAACTCCATGTATAGCAATGAGCATAAAGCTTCACTCCTTGTATAGCATTGAGCCTGGAGCTAGACTCCATGTAAAGCAATCAGCATAATGCTTCACTTCATGTATCGCAATGAGCATAAAGCTTCACTCCACGTATAGCAATGAGCAAATAGCTTCACTCCTTGCTTAGCAATGACCATAAAGCGTCACTCCATGTATAGAAATGAGCATAATGCTTCCCTCAATGTACAGGATTGAACATATCGCTTCACTCCTTGCATTGCAATAAGCAAATAGCTTCACTCCTTGTAAAGCATTGAGCGTAAACCTTCACTCCTTGTATAGCAATGAGCATGAAGCTTCACTTCATCTATAACAATGAGCGCAAAGCTTCACTCCATGTATAGGAATGAGCATAAAGCATGACTCCATGTATAGCAAAGAGCATAATACTTCTCTCCTCGATTAGCATTGAACATAATGCTTCACTCCATGTATAGTAATGAGCATAAAGCATTACTCAAAGGTATAGCAATGAGCACATAGCTTCACTCCTAATATAGCATTCAGCAAAAGCTTCACTCCATGTATACAAATGAACATTATGCTTCACTTCATGTAAAGCAATGAGCATATCGCTTCACTCCTTGTATAGCAATGAGCATAAAGCTTAACTCCATGTATAGCAAAGAGCATAGCGCTACAAGTCTCCTTGATTAGCCTTGAACATAATGCTTCACTCCATGTATAGTAATGAGCATACAGCTTTACTCCATGTATAGTAATGAGCAAATAGCTTCACTCCTTGTAAAGCATTGAGCGTAAACCTTCACTCCTTGTATAGCAATGAGCATTAAGCTTCACTTCATCTATAGCAATGAGCGCAAAGCTTCACTCCATGTATAGGAATGAGCATAAAGCTTCACTCCATGTATAGCAAAGAGCATAATACTTCTCTCCTCGATTAGCATTGAACATAATGCTTCACTCCATGTATAGTAATGAGCATAAAGCTTTACTCCATGTATAGCAATGAGCATAATGCTTCACTTCATGTATAGCAATGAGCATAAAGCTTCATTCCACGTATAGCAATGAGCACATAGCTTCATTCCTAATATAGCATTCAGCATAAAGCTTCACTCCATGTATACAAATGAACATAATGCTTCACTTCATGTATAGCAATGAGCATATCGCTTCACTCCTTGTATAGCAATGAGCGTATAGCTTCACTCCTGGTAAAGCATTGAGCATAAAGCTACACTCCATGTATAGCAATGAGCATAAAACTTCTCTCCATGTATAACAATGAGCGCAGAGCTTCACACCATGTATAGGAAGGAGCTTAAAGCTTCACTACAAGTATAGCAATGAGCGCAAAGCTTCACTCCATGTATAGGAATGAGCATAAAGCTTAACTCCATGTATATCAAAGAGCATAGTGCTACAAGTCTCCTTGATTAGCCTTGAACATAATGCTTCACTCCATGTATAGTAATGAGCATACAGCTTTGCTCCATGTATAGCAATGAGCAAAAAGCTTCACTCCTTGTATAGCATTGAGCCTGGAGCTTGACTCCATGTATAGCAATGAGCATATATAGCAATATGCATAAAGCTTCACTCCATGTATAGCAATGAGCACATAGCTTCACTCCTTATATAGCAATCAGCATAAAGCTTCACTCCTTGTATAATAATGAGCATAATGCTTCACTTCATGTACTGCAATGAATATATCGCTTCACTCCATGTATAGCAATGAACAAAAAACTTCACTCCATGTATAACAATGAGCGCAAAGCGTCACACCATGTATAGGAAGGAGCTTAAAGCTTCACTACATGTACAGCTATGAGCATATAACTTCACTCTTTGTATTGCAATGAGCATAACGCTTCAATTCATGTATAGCAATGAGCATATAGCTTCACTTCTTGTCTAGCATTGAGCATAAAGCATCAGTCCATGTGTAGTATTGAGCTTAAAGCTACACTCAATGTATAGCAATGAGCATGTAGCTTCACTCCTTGTATGGCATTGAGCAAAAAGCTTCACTCCATGTATGGCAATGAGCATGACGCTTCATTTCATGTATAGCAATGTTCATAAAGCTTCACTCGATGTGTAGCAATGAGCACAAAGCTTCACTCCATGTATAGGAATGAGCATAAAGCTTTACTCCATGTATAGCAAAGAGCATAGTACTTCTCTCCTTGATTAGCATTGAACATAATGCTTCACTCCATGAATAGTAATGAGCATAAAGCTTTACTCCATGTATAGCAATGAGCATAACGCTTCACTTCATGTATAGCAATGAGCATAAAGCTTCACTCCATGTATAGCAATGAGCAAGAAACTTCACTCCATGTATAACAATGAGCGCAAAGCTTCACACCATGTATAGGAAGGAGCTTAAAGCTTCACTACATGTATTGCAATGAGCATATAGCTTCAATTCATGTTTCATTCCTTGTGTAGTATTGAGCTTAAAGCTTCACTCCATGTATAGCAATGAGCATGACACTTCATTTCATGTATAGCAATGATCATAAAGCTGCACTTGATGTGTAGCAATGAGCATATAGCTTCACTCCTTGTATAGCATAAAGAATAAAGCTTCACTCCATGTTTCGCAATTCGCATAAAGCTTCACTCCATGTTTCGCAATTCGCATAAAGCTTCACTCCATGTATAGCAATGAGCACAAAGCTTCACTTCATGTATAGGAATAAGCATAAAGCTTAACTCCATGTATAGCATTGAGCATGTTACTTCAGTCCATTTATAACAATGAGCACAAATTTCTCTCCTTTTATAGGATAGAGCATATAGCTTCACTCCATGTATTGCAATGTGCATAGACTTTCCCCCTTGTATAGCACTGAGCATAAATCTTCACTACATGTATAGGTATGAGCATAATGCATCACTCCATGTATAGCAATGGGCATAATGCTTCACTCCATTTACAGCAATGCGCATATAATATCACTCCATGTATAGCAATGAGCAAACAGCTTCACTCCGAGCATTACGCTTCACACCAGGTATAGCAAGGGCATAAATTTTCACTCCATGTAAATGAATGAGCATAAAGCCTAACTCCATGTGTAAAAATGAGAAAAAGCTTCACTTCAACTATTGCAATGAACATATAGCTTCACTCCATGTATAGTAGTGAGCTTAAAGCTTTACTACATGTATATAAATGAGCATATGGCTTCACTCCTTGTATAGCAATGAGCATAATGCTTCAATTCATGAATAACATTGAGCACAAAGCTTCAATCCATGTATAGCTATCAGCACAAACTTTACCCCTGGTATAGCATTGATCATAAAGCTTCACTCCATGTATAGGTATGAGCATAAAGCATCACTCTATGTATAGCAATGAGCATATAGCATCACTCCTTGTATAGCATTGAGCATAAAGCTTCACTCCATGTAAAGCAACGAGCATATAGCTTCACTGCATGTGTATCAACTCCATGTATAGCAATGGGCATAAAGCTTCAATCTATGAATAGCAAAGAGCATAAAACTTTACTCCATGTATAGCATTAAGCATAAAGCTACACTTCGAGCATTACGCTTCACACCAGGTATAGCAATGAGCATAAATTTCACTCCATGTAAATGAATGAGCATAAAGCCTCACTCCATGTGTAAGAATGAGAAAAACCATCACTCCAATTATAGCAATGGGCATAAAGCTTCACTCGATGTATAGTAATGAGATTAGCGCTTCACTACATGTATAGTAATGATCAGATAGCGTCACTCCTTGTATAGCATTGAGCATAAATGTTCACTCCATCTATAGCAATGAGCATAACGCTTCACTTCATGTATGGCATTGAGCATAAAGCTTCACTCCATGTATAGCATTGAGCATGACGCTTGATTTCAAGTATAGCAATGATCATAAAGCTTCACTTGATGTGTAGCAATGAGCATATAGCTTCACTCCTTGTATAGCATTGAACCTAAAGCTTCACTACATGTATAGCAATTAGCATAATGCTTCACTCCATGTACAGCAATCAACATATCGCTTCACTCCTTATATAGCAATGAGCATATAGCGTCACTCGTTGTAAAGCATTGAGCATAAAGCTTCACTGCATGTATAGCAATGAGCATAAAGCTACACTCCTTGTATAGCAATGAGCACAAGGTGTCACTCCATGTATAGGAATGAGTATCAATCTTCACTCCATGTATACTAATGACCATGAAGCTTCACTCCATGTATAGCAATGAGCATAAAGCTTCACTCCTTGTACAGCATTAACCATAATAATCCACTAATAGCAATAAGCATAACGCTGAAATTCATGTATAATAATGAGCATAAAGCTTCACTCGATGTAAAGCATTAAGCATATAGTTTCACTCCATGTGTATCAACTCCATGAATAGCAATGGGCATAAAGCTTCACTCCATGTATGGCAATGAGCATAAAGCTTTAATTCATGTATAACATTGAGTATAATGCTTCACTCCATGTATAGCAATGAGCATAAAGCTTCACTCCATGTATAGCAATGAGCATATAACTTTACTCCTGGTATAGCATTGAGCATAAAGCTTCATTCCATGTGTAGTATTGAACTTAAAGATTCCCTCCATGTATAGCAATGCTCAAGCATATAGCTTCACTCCTTGTATGGCATTGAGCATAAAGCTTCACTCCATGAATAGCAATGAGCATGACGCTTCATTTCATGTATAAAGCTTCACTCGATGTATAGCAATGAGCATATAGCTTCACTCCTTGTATAGCATAGAGCATAAAGCTTCACTCCATGTTTCGTAATGAGCATAAAGCTTCACTCCATGTACAGCAATGAGCACAAAGTTTCACTTCATGTATAGGAATGAGCATAAAGCTTCACTCATTGTATAGCATTGAGCATATTACTTCACTCCATTTATAGCAATGAGCACAAAGCTTTACTCCATTTATAGGATAGAGCATATAGCTTCACTCCCTGTATAGCGGTGCGCATGAACTTTCCCCCTTGTATGGCATTGAGCCTATAGCTTCACTGCATGTATAGGTATGAGCATAAGGCATCACTTTATGTATTGCAGTTGGCATAATCCTTCAGTCCATGTATAGCAATGCGCATATAACTTCACTCCATGTTTGGCAATGAGCATAACGCTTCATTCCGAGCATTACGCTTCACACCAGTTACAGCAATGGGCATGAATTTTCACTCCATGTAAATGAATGAGCATAAAGCCTAACTCCAAGTGTAAGAATGAGAAAAAGCATCACTCCAACTATTGCAATGAGCATCAGGCATCACTCCATGTATAGTAATGAGCATAAAGCTTCACTCCATCAATAGCAATGAGCATAAAGCTTCATTTCATATATAACATTGAGTACAAAGCTTCAATCCATGTATAGCAATGAGCATAAATATTCCCTCTTGTATAGCATTGAGTATAAAGCTTCACTCCAAGTATAGGTATGAGCATAAAGCATCACTCCATATATAGCATTGAGCATGAAGCTTCACTCCATGTAAAGCAACGAGCATATAGCTTCACTCAATGTTTATCAACTCCATGAATAGCAATGGGCATAAAGCTTCAATCCATGTATAGCAATGAGCACATAGCTTCACTCCTTGCATAGCAATGAGCATAAAGCGTCACTCCATGTATAGAAATGAGCATAATGCTTCCCTCAATGTACAGCAATGAACAAATCGCTTCACTCCTTGTATAGCAATAAGCATATAGCCTCACTCCTTGTAAAGCATTGAGCATAAAGCTTCACTCCATGTATAGAAATGAGCAAAAAGCTTCACTCCATGTATAACAATGAGCGCAAAGCTTCACTCCATGTATAGGAATGAGTATAAAGCTTCTCAAGCAAAGAGCATAATACTTCACTCCTTGATTAGCATTGAACATAATGCTTCACTCTAGGTATAGTAATGAGCATAAAGCTTCACTCCATGTATAGCTATGAGCATATAGCTTCACTCCTTGTATAGCATTGAACCTGGAGCTTGACTCCATGTATAGCAATGAGCATAACGCTTCACTCCATGTATAGCAATGAGCATAAAGCTTCACTCCATGTATAGCAATGAGCACATAGCTTCACTACTTGCATAGCAATGAGCATAAAGCGTCACTCCATGTATAGAAATGAGCATAATGCTTCACTCCATGTACAGCATTGAACATATCGCTTCACTCCTTGTATAGCAATGAGCATATAGCTTCACTCCTTGTAAAGCATTGAGCATAAAGCTTCAATCCATGTATAGCAATGAGCATAAAGCTTCACTCCATGTATAACAATGAGCTTGAACCTTCACTCCATGTATTGCAAAGAGCATGATACTTCACTCCTTTAATAGCATTAAACAAAACGCTTCACTCCATGTATAGTAATGAGCATAAAGCTTCACTCCTTGTATAGCATTGAGCCAAAAGCTGCACTACATGTATAGCAATGAGCATAACGCTTTACTTCATGTATAGTAATGAGCATAAAGCTTCACTGCATGTACAGCAATGACCACATAGCTTTGCTCCTTGTATAGCAATGAGCATATAGCTTCACTCCATGTATACAAATGAGCATAATGCTTCACTCCATGTACAGCAATAAACATATCGCTTCACTCCTTGTATAGCAATGAGCATATAGCTTCACTCGTTGTATATCGTTGAGAATAAAGATTCACTGCATGTATAGCAATGAGCATAAAGCTTCACTCCATGTATAACAATGAGCGCAAAGTGTCACTCCATGAATAGGAATGAGCATCAATCTTCACTCCATGTATAGTAATGAGCATGAAGCTTCACAACATGTATAGCAATGAGCATAAAGCTTCACTCCTTGTACAGCATTAACCATAAAGCTTCATTCCACTTACAGCAATGAGCATAACACTGAAATTCATGTATAGCAATGAGCATAAAGCTTCAATCGATGTAAAGCATTCATTAAGCATATAGCTTCACTCCATGTGTATCAACTCCATGTATAGCAATGGGCATAAAGCTTCACTCCATGTATGGCAATGAGTATTAAGCTTCAATTCAGACTGTGCTACAAACGTGTTTTACGCCAGCGTATATTCTAATGTATAGCACCAATTTACGCTAGTTATACACCTATCGTATGTTAATAGAATCTCTGGCGTAAAACTAGTGGATAGGAACAGTATACACTTCAGTTATACGCTGAGTGTATATTTTTCTCTTAGGCACTTTAGTATACTATTTGCGTACTCTTCTCGCTTATGGATTGAATATCAGCCGGATATTGTCTAATGTCAATGACGCAATTCTTATCTCATCCTCCTGGTCCCCTGCCCTTCACGCCCCCTCCCCCCCCCCGGCCTCGCCCATTGATCACCTTTTAAAAAAAAAGAAATATAATGTTTCTTCCATACATGAACACATATATACACACACGTTCGAAACGCTGCAACGGCGTGACCCGCGTCAGAAACTGAAATGAGAGAGAGCGTAGGTAAAACTTTGCCCTATTAATAGACCAAGGCTTACCATATATCCATTCCATACTGCACAGTCTAAGTGAAACTGGCAAAAGAGACCAGTATAATAGCATGCGCAACTATCTACAACAGCTTACTATGAATTCAAGTATTCAGCCAAGTGCACACTACGCGTACGGTGCTCTAGATAGGAAATAAAAACACAGCACAATGGGACAGATAAAAAGATATGCGCACTTGGCCCACCTTCACTTCACCAGCGTGCCGGCGTAATGGGAAAGAAAACAACGTACTGAACTTACACTTTGTGGCAGATCTAGAAACACTTGCACGCTACTACACATTTTGACTAAAAGAGCATGATAAAGGTACATAATTTACATACCGACAGTCCGACACGACTTCCTATGCCTATGGGATACTGAGGGAAAGAAGTTGCAACGTAGGAAAACACAAACGGCGCAAGATAAGGTCATACCTGCTGAGGGCCGGGATTCATCGCAGCTATACAATAACACCTGCCTACGGCGCTAATATTATGATCCTGCAGCAGCTGCCAAGATTTGCGCGTCGTATCACGTGACGTAAGTATATACGTATGTTTGCATGGGGCTCAATGCATCAAATGGTTCAACGATCGATATGCATTCGGATGTGTTTAATTGATTATCGGTTTCATGCCTACAATCCAATTAATAATTATACGCCTCGTGCCGGTAACTAATTTCATTACAAAGTTTGTTTGAAATGGAGTGATATACGAGCAAATAACTTTTGAACAGAGCGTCCTTTTGTAATGTTCTTCACATATTCTTGGAAAGGAATGTTAGCGCTATGATTCTGTGTCCATGAAGTGGTTTCATACTATACAAAACAAGCCGTCCGTGCGGGTTGAAAGATAGGTACGTGAAAGAGTAGTTGTTTAGCTTTTTTGACGCTTCTTATTCAGGTATTAACCAGTTATAAGCACCAGTAGATAGCCTTCATAGTGTATGAGGTTTCGGCTAAGCTTTAGACGCTTCGTAGTCCATAACAAGTACAGCAGCTTTAACGGTGGGCACACTTAGAAATAGGGCGTGTCTTGAAACTAATTAGAAACTAATTATCGAACGGTACCTGTGGTTGACCATTGTAGTTTTAGATAGCCAGACGAATGTTGAGTATTTCCAGTCAGCGAAGTTTCCAATCAACGTCCTACGAGTCGCAAAACAAAACTGTTGAACAGAGAGGGGCAGCTGGTACGCTGTTCCGCGTAATCGGCACGAACCGTATATAAAAATTCGGCATGAAACCGTTATACGCTGAAGACGCAAATTTACGTTCAATAATTATTACGCTACTCATTCGGAATGCCTAGATCGGCCCTCAATCCTGCTTTCAGTGCTTTGGAGTCAGCCTCTTTGACTACCCGGTATTGGTTCACGTACAACCTGACTCCATACTTGAGCAGCCATATCCCCAAGACAGTTCCGAACTTCGTTATGTTGATGGATGACAAGACCACCTGACTTACAGTCTAATACATGTTGCAGCGTGAAATTTGCACTACATCCATCACACTAGGTAAACAATCAATGATCCGCGTAGTAATAAACGGAGGCTCGCTTACGTGCGCGTCATCAAGCAAATGGTCCATTGCTACGATGACAACATAAATGGATAGAGAATGGCAAAGCGCTCGCGAAGGTTGAATCGCGAAGGTGTCATAAGAACTTAAGGATGATGATGCCCTGGAGAGCTATTGTTGTGACCCTGACGAGCCTTTTATGTCAGGGAGTGATGATAAATTCAGTGACCTTGAACAGGAAGGTAGACTATTATACATGTAAGTGCATGCAGTACATATAAAAATACATGTAGATGCACAGCATATTGCTGAACGCAAAAGGAAGCACAGACCAGAGAATGACAGCACATCACTCCTGACAGTCAGTGCTAAAGCACGGCTATCTACATGACACACTCATGCTACTTCCCACAGTAGGCCATATCTGCAGAGACACAGATCCCTTGACCCAGGGAGCCTGTGGCCACATCCACGTAGTTCCGACACTGGAGGAGAAAGGGGATGGAGAGGGAGGGAGGGATGGGGGGGGGGGGAGAGGGAGGAGGGGACGAAGGAGGGAGGAGGGAGGAGAGGACAGAGTGGATGGAAGGGAGGAGAGGACAGAGTGGATGGAAGGGAGGGGATGATAGTACGAGAGTGAGGTAAGAGGAACACAAGTGGTCAGTGAATATCCATCACAAATGTACATAGCAAACAGGGAGAGGGAGGAAGGTAGCTGAGGTGCTTACAGGTGTGGGGTGTCCCTCTAAGATGGAGTCCACCTTGCGCAGGGTGAGCAGATGTTCTTAGGTGATGAGCCTCACACCATGCTGCATACAGGATGGGGCAGGCATGACCCTGTGAGGGTGTGAGGGGGTAGTGACATCACTACCCACACATCTACAATGTACACAATAAATTTTAAAATGCCAACAGTATGTATGCAGGTTTCCACACCTACATGTATGTTTTCACTTTAATGACAGGAAGTGCAGACATATACATGTATGTAGCTTACCTTGGAGAGTACAACTCTGTCACTGGACGGATCCTTGGGGATGTCATCTGTGTGGAGAGGGGGGAGGTAACCATATCTCAGTTAATACTAATCATGGACACCCATATGGACGACATTCAATATCAAAATAGCTACATGTATCTATCCCTAGATAAATGAACATACATGTATATAACCCCCCTCCTCTTCTCTCAGACTCCACCTCCTTAAACAACCCTCCTTCACCTGGCACAATGCCCCCCTCCCTCCTCTTCCCATGACCTTCCTCCTATGCCCTCTCTCCAGAGGACAAACCTACTGGTGTAGTGCAGCTCATAGAAGAACAGCACAGCTAAGATCTCCGCAGCTGATGCACTTGAGGTAGGATGGCTGCAGATATAGAAGAGGAAAGACATATAATCTTTGTCCAATGGAGGAGGAGGAGGGAGGGGGAGATAGGGAGGAGGAGGTTGGAAGGGAGGGTCATAGCGATGACGGAATTGAAACTACAAAAACCGAGTAACTCAAAATCTTTTCACTTTGCACCAGCACGGCTATCTGCATCACTCCTGATACACTTAGCATACCAGCATGACACTCCCCCTCCCCTTGTGCGCACCAGTGACACTCCCCTTGTGCGCACCAGTGACACTCCCCTTGTGCGCACCAGTGACACTCCCCTTGTGCGCACCAGTGACACTCCCCTTGTGCGCACCAGTGACACTCCCCTTGTGCGCACCAGTGACACTCCCCTTGTGCGCACCAGTGACACTTCCCTTGTGCGCTCCAGTGACACTCCACTTGTGCGCACCTATGACACTTCCCTTGTGCGCACCAGTGACACTCCCCTTGTGCGCACCAGTGACACTCCCCTTGTGCGCACCAGCGACACTCCCCTTGTGCGCATAAGTGACACTCCACTTGTGCGCACCATTGACACTTCCCTTGTGCGCACCAGTGACACTCCCCTTGCGCGCACTAGTGACACTCCCCTTGTGTGCACCAGTGACACTCCCCTTGTGCGCATAAGTGACACCCCACTTGTGCGCACCAGTGACACTCCCCTTGTGCGCACCAGTGACACTCCCCTTGTGTGCACTAGTGACACTCCCATTGTGTGCACCAGCGATACTCCACTTGTGCGCATAAGTGACACTCCACTTGTGCGCACTAGTGACACTCCCCTTGTGTGCACCAGTGACACTCCCCTTGTGCGCATAAGTGACTCCACTTGTGCGCACCAGTGACACTCCCCTTGTGCTCACGAGTGACACTCCCCTTGAGCGCACCAGTGACACTCCCCTTGTGTGCACCAGTGACACTCCCCTTATGCGCACCAGTGACACTCCCCTCGTGCGCACTAGTGACACTCCCCTCATGCGCCCAGTGACACTCCCCTTGTGCGCACTAGTGACACTCCCCTTGTGCGCATAAGTGACACCCCACTTGTGCGCACCAGTGACACTCCCCTTGTGCGCACTAGTGACACTCCCCTTGTGTGCACCAGTGACACTCCACTTGTGTGGTGACACTCCACTTGTGCGCACTAGTGACACTCCCCTTGTGTGCACCAGTGACACTCCCCCTGTGCGCATAAGTGACTCCACTTGTGCGCACCAGTGACACTCCCCTTGTGCTCACGAGTGACACTCCCCTTGAGCGCACCAGTGACACTCCCCTTGTGTGCACCAGTGACACTCCCCTTATGCGCACCAGTGACACTCCCCTCGTGCGCACTAGTGACACTCCCCTCGTGCGCCCAGTGACACTCCCCTTGTGCGCACCAGTGACACTCCCCTTGTGCGCACTAGTGACACACCCCTTGCGCACACCAGTGACACTCTCCTTGTGCGCACCAGTGACACTCCCCTTGTGCGCACCAGTGACACTCCCCTTGTGCGCACCAGTGACACTCCCCTCATGCGCACCAGTGACACTCCCCTCATGCGCACAAGTGACACTCCCCTTGTGTGCACCAGTGACACTCCACTTGTGCGCATAAGTGACACTCCACTTGTGCGCACTAGTGACACTCCCCTTGTGTGCACCAGTGACACTCCCCTTGTGCGCATAAGTGACACTCCACTTGTGCGCACCAGTGACACTCCCCTTGTGCGCACCAGTGACACTCCCCTTGTGTGCACCAGTGACACTCCCCTTGTGCGCACCAGTGACACTCCCCTGGTGCGCACAAGTGACACTCCCCTTGTGCGCACCAGTGACACTTCCCTTGTGCGCACCAGTGACACTCCCCTTGTGCGCACCAGTGACACTCCCCTGGTGCGCACAAGTGACACTCCCCTTGTGCGCACCAGTGACACTTCCCTTGTGTGCACCAGCGACACTCCCCTTGTGCGCACCAGCGACACTCCCCTTGTGCGCACCAGCGACACTCCCCTTGTGCGCACCAGCAAATCTCCCCTTGTGCGCACCAGCGACACTCCCCTTGTGCGCAGTAGTGACACTCCCCTTGTGCGCATAAGTGACACCCCACTTGTGCGCACCAGTGACACTCCCCTTGTGCGCACTAGTGACACTCCCCTTGTGTGCACCAGTGACACTCCACTTGTGCGCACTAGTGACACTCCCCTTGTGTGCACCAGTGACACTCCCCTTGTGCGCATAAGTGACTCCACTTGTGTGCACCAGTGACACTCCCCTTGTGCTCACGAGTGACACTCCCCTTGAGCGCACCAGTGACACTCCCCTTGTGTGCACCAGTGACACTCCCCTTATGCGCACCAGTGACACTCCCCTCGTGCGCACTAGTGACACTCCCCTCGTGCGCCCAGTGACACTCCCCTTGTGTGCACCAGTGACACTCCCCTTGTGCGCATAAGTGACTCCACTTGTGCGCACCAGTGACACTCCCCTTGTGCTCACGAGTGACACTCCCCTTGAGCGCACCAGTGACACTCTCCTTGTGTGCACCAGTGACACTCCCCTTATGCGCACCAGTGACACTCCCCTCGTGCGCACTAGTGACACTCCCCTCGTGCGCCCAGTGACACTCCCCTTGTGCGCACCAGTGACACTCCCCTTGTGCGCACTAGTGACACACCCCTTGCGCACACCAGTGACACTCCCCTTGTGCGCACCAGTTACACTCCCCTTGTGCGCACCAGTGACACTCCCCTTGTGCGCACCAGTGACACTCCCCTCATGCGCACCAGTGACAATCCCCTCATGCGCACAAGTGACACTCCCCTTGTGTGCACCAGTGACACTCCACTTGTGCGCATAAGTGACACTCCACTTGTGCGCACTAGTGACACTCCCCTTGTGTGCACCAGTGACACTCCCTTGTGCGCATAAGTGACACTCCACTTGTGCGCACCAGTGACACTCCCCTTGTGCGCACCAGTGACACTCCCCTTGTGTGCACCAGTGACACTCCCCTTGTGCGCACCAGTGACACTCCCCTGGTGCGCACAAGTGACACTTCCCTTGTGCGCACCAGTGACACTTCCCTTGTGCGCACCAGTGACACTCCCCTTGTGCGCACCAGTGACACTCCCCTGGTGCGCACAAGTGACACTCCCCTTGTGCGCACCAGTGACACTTCCCTTGTGTGCACCAGCGACACTCCCCTTGTGCGCACCAGCGACACTCCCCTTGTGCGCACCAGCGACACTCCCCTTGTGCGCACCAGCGACACTCCCCTTGTGCGCACCAGCAAATCTCCCCTTGTGCGCACCAGCGACACTCCCCTTGTGCGCACTAGTGACACTCCCCTTGTGCGCACCAGCAAATCTCCCCTTGTGCGCACCAGCGACACTCCCCTTGTGCACACTAGTGACACTCCCCTTGTGCGCATAAGTGACACTCCACTTGTGCGCATAAGTGACACTCCACTTGTGCGCACTAGTGACACTCCCCTTGTGTGCACCAGTGACACTCCCCTTGTGCGCATAAGTGACTCCACTTGTGCGCACCAGTGACACTCCCCTTGTGCTCACGAGTGACACTCCCCTTGAGCGCACCAGTGACACTCTCCTTGTGTGCACCAGTGACACTCCCCTTATGCGCACCAGTGACACTCCCCTCGTGCGCACTAGTGACACTCCCCTCGTGCGCCCAGTGACACTCCCCTTGTGCGCACCAGTGACACTCCCCTTGTGCGCACTAGTGACACACCCCTTGCGCACATCAGTGACACTCCCCTTGTGCGCACCAGTGACACTCCCCTTGTGCGCACCAGTGACACTCCCCTTGTGTGCACCAGTGACACTCCCCTCATGCGCACCAGTGACACTCCCCTTGTGCACATAAGAGACACAGCATGTGACCTACATGTACAATCTCTTCAAATGGAGAGGTGTGCAGCGACCTTGACACGATATTCCTGATGGGCAGCAATAGGGTTACCTGCCAACTGCAGCTGAGGGAGCATGGGAGGAGCAGAGGATGAGGAGAGTAGGGTGGGAGGGCACTGATAAATGGAGGGAGGGGAACAGAAAGAAAGAGGGAGGGGAACATCTGTTTCCCTACCTCTACCTGTAAACATTAGAGCCACCACATCCACCCTCCCTACCATTACACTTGGGGATCAGATCACTATAGCACACCCAGGATCAGCTCAGTGCCCTATAGCATGTGAACATATCAAGGTGACCACATTACCCAAATTTTACTGTACATGTCTTATAAATATGCTTATGCCACATGCAAGCATAATGGCCTTAGCACCTGTCCATTGAATACATGAACATATGTAAGCATCCTAATATGGTCAAAGTGAAGGAATTGAACCAAATTTATTCCATTCCAGAAATTCAGTTCCAGCATTAGAGGCCTGTATATCTAACACGAGTTATTCTGCTGTACCTGCCTATCCGGTGATCGGATAACATCAAATTCCCACACAAACTCAACAGAGATGTGCTTACATATGCCTTTAATGAGTATAAATGGAATGGTGACTACCATGGTGAGAAATACACCCACTTGAACACGCGCACTCATGGGGACAAATGTCCATCACAGGTTGTGTGAGTGTCAGAGTCTACACAACATCACATCCAATGTTCTGATGGATTTTACAAATAATATTTTTATCAGTTTTCAACGGTCTACTTCGTTAAAATGTATTGCGTGTGCACTACATGTAGGCCTATGCACACGCCTGTGCAGCCTCTCTAGCAAGTGCTAATGCTACGCCGCTGCTGCAATTGGAATTGCTATGTGTACAGGATATCTAGAGTGTTGATATTCACTACTATACACAAAATAGTTTCTACACCTCTCACTTCACTAGCTTACACACGTATCAACAAAACTCTTCACATGTACAGTCCTAGACACGCACATCAATTAACGCACTCCTTTATATCACTCCTAGACACAAGTTTTTTACGTTTCGTACATGGGATTGTACTATATTCAGACACACGAATTAAGAGCTGACAATGGGCTACCCATTTGAGGTACGGTTAAATAACGGAGCCCAATTCTATGGTATTTGGCAGGAGCCAACCTAGCGGAATGCACCACGTACATGTATGGGCCACATGGATTCTTACCAATTTACGTGCATGATCAGATGAAAGTAGCCGTCATGGAACATACTGTACTCAGTACGGAGTATTTAACGATCGGAGCGATCAACACACACCAATATGTAGCTGCTAACAGTTACATTGCTGTCCCAGACTCCTCCAAGGCTTGAGAAAAGGCGATTCGTATCTGTTCAAAAGTTTGCTCACGCGCATACTGTTGTACATAGTCTCGTACCCAGATTATTAATACGTCTGGGTACGAGACTACACAATGCCGTCATGTTGGGTCTGGTAACGAGAGTGTTGTATAACAGTAGTATACTCGCAGTGCATCTTTGGTAGTGGTATAACAGCAGAATACGCCAGCGGATGTTGCCGTTATACGCTCTAATTGTATAACACTTGTATTCTAGAATAATACAACTTAATATACTCTGCAGTATAACATTGTTTTAGCACAGTGTCATGTATAACATAGAGCATAAATCTTCACTCCATGTATAGCAATGAGCATAAAGCTTCACTCCTTCTATAACAATAAGCGCAAAGTGTTACTCCATGTATAGGAAGGAATGAGCATCAATCTTCACTCCATGTATAGAGATGAGCATGAAGCTTCACTCCATGTATAGCAATGAGCATATAGCTTCACTCCTTGTATAGCATTGAGCATAAAGCTCCATTCCATGTGTAGTATTGAGCTATAACAATGAGCATATAGCTTCACCATTGCATGGCATTGAGCATAAAGCTTCACTCCATGTATAGCAATGAGCATGACGTTTCATATAATGCTTCACTCGATGTATAGCAATGAGCGTATAGCTTCACTCCTTGTATAGCATAGAGCATAAAGCTTCACTCCATGTTTCGCAATGAGCATAAAGCTTCACTCCATGTATAGCAATGAGCACAAAGCTTCACTTCATGTATAGGAATGAGCATAAAGCTTCACTCCATGTATAGCATTGAGCATATTACTTCACTCCATTTATAGCAATGAGCACAAAGCTTCACTCCATGTATAGAATAGAGCATACAGATTCACTCCATGTATAGCAATGCGCATAAACTTTCTCCCTTGTACAGCATTGAGCATAAAGCTTCACTACATGTATAGGTATGAGCATAAAGCATCACTTTATGTATTGCAGTTGGCATAATCCTTCACTCCATGTTTAGAAATGCGCATATAACTTCACTCCATGTATGGCAATGAGCATAAAGCTTCACTCCGAGCATTACGCCTCACACCAGGTATAGCAATGGGCATAAATTTTCACTCCATGTAAATGAATGAGCATAAAGCCTAACTCCATGTGTAACAATGAGAAAAAGCATCACTCCAACTATTGCAATGGGCATCAAGCATCACTCCATGTATAGTAATGAGCATAAAGCTGCACTCCAAGTATAGCAATTAGCATAAAGCTTCATTTCATGAATAAGATTGAGTACAAAGCTTCAATCCATTAGCAATGAGCATAAATATTCCCTGTTGTATAGCATTGAGCATAAGGCTTCACTCTAAGTATAGGTATGAGCATAAAGCATCACTCCATGTATAGCATTGAGCATGAAGCTTCACTCCATGTAAAGCAACGAGCATATAGCTTCACTTTATGCTTATCAAATCCATGTATAGCAATGGGCATAAACCTTCACTCCATGTATAGCAATGAGCATAAAACTTCACTCCATGTATAGCAATGAGCATAAAGCTTCACTCCAAGCATTACGCTTCCCACCAGGTATACAAATGAGCATAATTTTTCACTCCATTTAAACGAGTGAGCATAAAGCCTCACTCCATGTGTAACAATGAGAAAAAGCTTCACTCCAACTACAGTAATGAGCAAAAAGCCTCACTCCATGTATAGCAATGAGCAAAAAGTTTCACTCCATGTATAGGAATGACCACATAGCTTCACTCCTTGCATAGCAATGAGCATAAAGCGTCACTCCATGTATAGAAATGAGCATAATGCTTCCCTCAATGTACAGCAATGAACATATCGCTTCACTCCTTGTATAGCAATGAGCATATAGCTTGAATCCTTGTAAAGCATTGAGCATAAAGCTTCAATCCATGTATAGCAATGAGCATAAAGCTTCACTCCATGTATGACAATGAGCGCAAACCTTCACTCCATGTATAGGAATGAGCACAAAGCTTCACTCCATGTATAGCAAAGAGCATGATACTTCACTCCGTTAATAGCATTGAACATAACGCTTCACTCCATGTATAGTAATGAGCATAAGGGTTCACTCCTTGTATAGCATTGAGCCGAAAGCTGCACTACATGTATAGCAATGAGCATAACGCTTTACTTCATGTATAGTAATGAGCATAAAGCTTCACTCCATGTATAGCAATGACCTCATAGCTTCACTCCTTGTATAGCAATGAGCATATAGCTTCACTCCAAGCATTATGCTTCCCACCAGGTATAGCAATGAGCATAAATTTTCACTCCATGTAAACGAATGAACATAAAGCCTCACTCCATGTGTAACAATGAGAAAAAGCTTCACTCCAACTATACTAATGCGCATAAAGCTTCACTCCATGTGTAGCAATGAGCAAAAAGCTTCACTCCATGTATAGCAATGAGCACATAGCTTCACTCCTTGCATAGCAATGAGCATAAAGCGTCACTCCATGTATAGAAATGAGCATAATGCTTCCCTCAATGTATAGCAATGAACGTATCGCTTCACTCCTTGTATCGCAATAAGCATATAGCTTCACTCCTTGTAAAGTATTTAGCATAAAGCTTCACTCCTTGTATAGCAATGAGCATAAAGCTTCACTCCATCTATCACAATGAGCGCAAAGCTTCACTCCATGTATAGGAATGAGCATAAAGCTTCACTCCATGTATAGCAAAGATCATAATACTTCTTTCCTTGATTAGCATTGAACATAATGCATCACTCCATGTATTGTAATGATCATAAAGCTTCACTCCATGTATAGCAATGAGCATATAGCTTCACTCCTTGTATAGCATTGAGCCTGGAGCTTGACTCCATGTATAGCAATAAGCATAATGCTTCACTTCATGTATAGCAATGAGCATAAAGCTTCACTTCATGTATAGCAATGAGCTCATAGCTTCACTCCTAATATAGCAATGAGCATAAAGCTTCACTCCATGTACAGAAATGAGCATAATGCTTCACTTCATGTACTGCAATGAACATATCACTTCACTCCTTGTATAGCAATGAGCATATAGCTTCACTCCTGGTAAAGCATTGAGAATAAAGCTTCACTCCATGTATAGCAATGAGCATAAAACTTCACTCCATGAATAACAATGAGCGCTAAGCTTAACACCATGTATCGGAAGGAACTTAAAGCTTCACTACATGTATAGTAATGAGCGCAAAGCTTCACTCCATGTATAGGAATGAGCATAAAGCTTAACTCCATGTATAGCAAAGAGCATAGTGCTTCTCTCCTTGATTACCCTTGAACATAATGCTTCAATCCATGTATAGTAATGAGCATAATGCTTTACTCCATGTATAGCAATGAGGATATAGCTTCACTCCTTTCATAGCATTGAGCCTGGAGCTTGACTCCATGTATAGCAATGAACATAACGCTTCACTTCATGTATAGCAATGAGCATAAAGCTTCACTCCATGTATAGCAATGAGCACATAGCTTCACTCCTTGTATAGCATTGAGCATAAAGCTTAACTTCACGTATAGCAATGAGCATATAGCTTCACTCCTTTTCTAACATTGAGCATATAGCTTCACTCCATGTATAGCAATGAGCATAATGCTTCACTCCTTGTATAGCAATTACCACAAAGCATTACTTCTTGTGTTGAAATGAGCATAACGCTTCACACCATGTAATGCAATGAGCATATTACTTCACTCCATTTATAGCTATGAGCACAATGCTTCACTGCATCTACAGGATAGAGCGTAAACTTCATACCATGCGTAGCAATGAGCTTAAAGCTTCACTCCATGTATAACAATGAGCATACAGCTTTACACCATGTATAGCAATCATCATAAAGCTTCAATTCATGTATAACAATGAGCATAAAGCTTCTATCCATGTATTGCAATGAGCAAAAAGCTTTCCCCCTTGTATAGCATTGAGCATAAAGCTTCATTCCATGTATAGGTATTAGAGTAAAGCATCACTCCTTGTGTAGCATTGAGCATGAAGCTTCATTCCATGTACAGCAATGAGCATAAAGCTTCACTCCGAGCATTACGCTTCACACCAGGTACAGCAATGAGCATAAATTTTCACTCCATGTAAATGAATGTGCATAAAGCCTCACTCCATGTGTAACAATGAGAAAATGCTTACCTCCAAGTATAGCAATGGGCATAAAGCTTCAATCCATGTATATTAATGAGCATAAAGCTTCACTCCATGTGTATCAATGAGCATATAGCTTCACTCCTTGTATAGCATCGAGCATAAAGCTTCACTCCATGTATAGCATTATGCATATAGCATCACTCCATGTGTATCAACTCCATGTATAGCAATGGGCATAAAGCTTTACTCCATGTATGGCAATGAGCATAAAGCTTGGATTCATATATAGCATTTAGCATAAAGCATCAATCCATGTATAACAGTGAGCATGTAGTTTCACTTGTTGTAGTAAATCTTGATACATCTGGATAGTATATCTGAGTGTATTAGATTTAATTTACCATTGAATGGTTTATGATAAACCATGTTAAACCATAAGTGTTATTTCCACACTGAGATATTCACAATTGGTATACCATCATTAATATCATAATAAGTACATTTAATAATTAAACCATCACTAGTTAGTAAATCTAGATGCATATGGACAGTATGTCTGAGTGTATTAGATTTAATTTACCATTGAATGGTTTATGATAAACCATGTTAAACCATAAGTGTTATTTCCACAATGAGATAATCACATTTGGTATACTATCATTAAAATCATAATAAGTACATTTAATAATTAAACCATTACTAGTTAGTAAATTCGGATACATATGGATAGTATGTCTGAGTGTATTAGATTTAATTTACCATTGAATGGTTTATGATAAACCATGTTAAACCATAAGTATTATTTCCACACTGAGATATTCACAATAGGTATGCTATCAGTAAAATCATAGTAACGACTTTTAATCATTAAACAATTACTAGTTAGTAAATCTATATACATATGGATAGTATGTCTGAGTTTATTAGATTTAATTTACCATTGAATGGTTTATAATAAACCATCTTAAACCATAAGTGTTATTTCCACAGAGAGATACTCACAATAGGTATACTATCATTGAAATCATAACATGGACTTTTAATAATTTAACAATTACTTGTTAGTAAAGTTAGATACACATGGACAGTATGTCTGAGTATATTAGATTTAATTCACCATTGAATGGTTTATGATAAACCATGTTAAAGCATCAGTGTTATTTCTAAGCTGAGATTTCACAATAGGTACACTATCATTAAAATCATAATAACGACTTTTAGTAATTAAACCACTACTTGTTAGTTAATCCATATTCATATGGATAGTATTTCGGAGTGTATTGGATTTAATTCACCTCTGAATGGTTAATGATAAACCATGTTAAACCATAAGTGTTCTTTTTACACTGAGATATTCTCAATAGGTATACTATCATTCAAATCTTAACAGGGACTTTATTAATTAAACCATTACTAGTTAGTAAATTTAGATACATATGGATAGTGTGTTCAAGTGTATTAGATTTAATTCACCATTGAATGGTTTATGATAAACCATGTTATACCATAAGCGTTATTTCTACACTGAGATATTCACAATAGGTATAATATCATTAAAATCATAATAACGTCTTTTAATAATTAAACCATTACTAGTTTGCAAATTTCGATACATATGGATAGTATATCTGAGTGTATTGGATTTACTTTACCATTGAATGGTTTATGATAAACCATGTTAAATCATGTGTTAATTCTACCTAGTGATACTCACAATAGGTATGCTATCATTACAATCATAATAACGACTTTTAATAAATAAACCATTACTAGTTGGTAAATCTAGATAGATATAGATAGTATGTCTGAGTTTACTAGATTTAATTTACCATTGAATGGTTTATGACAAACCATGTTAAAGGATAAGTGTTATATCTACACTTAGATATTCACAATAGGTATACTATCATTAAGATCATTATAAGGACTTTTAATATTTAAACCATTACTAGTCAGTAAATATAGATACTTATAAATCGTATGTCTGAATGTATTAGATTTAATTAACCATTGAATGGTTTATGATAAACCATGTTAAACCATAAGTGTTGTTTCTACACTGAGATATGCACAATAGGTTTACCATCATTAAAATCATAATAACGACTTTTAAAAATAAACCATTATTAGTTAGTAAATCTAGATACAAATGCATAGTATGTCTGAGTGTATTAGATTTAATTTACCATTGAATGGTTTATGATAAACCATGTTAAACCATAAGTGTTATTTCCACACTGAGATATTCACAATTGGTATACTATTATTTAAATCATAATAACGACGTTTAATAATTAAACCATTACTAGGTAGTAAATCCAGATACATATGGATAGTATGTCTGAGTGGATTGGACTTAATTTATCATTGAATGGTTTATGATAAACATTGTTAAATCATAAGTGTTATTTCCTCACTGAGATATTCACAATAGGTATACTATCACTAAAATCATAATAAGTACATTGAGGAATTAAACCATTACTAGTTAGTAAATCTAGATACATATGGATAGTCTGTCTAAGTGTAATAGATTTAATTTACCATTGAATGGTTTATGATAAACCATGTTAAACCATAAGTGTTATTTCCACACTGAGATATTCACAATAGGTATACTATCATTAAAATCATAATAAGTTCATTTAATATTTAAACCATTACTAGTTAGTAAATCTAGATACATACGGATAGTATGTCTGAGTGTATTAGATTTAATTTACCATTGAATGGTTTATGATAAACCATGTGAAACCATAAGAGTTATTTCCACACTGAGATACTCACAATAGGTGTACTATCATTAAAATCATAATAACGACTTTAAATAATTAAATCATTACTAGTTAGTAAATGTAGATACATATAGATAGTATGTCTGAGTGTATTAGATTTAATTTACCATATATTGGTTTATGATAAACCATGTTAAACCATCAGTGTTATTTCCACAATGAGATATTCACATTTGGTGTACTATCATTAAAATCATAATAAGTACATTTAATAATTAAACCATTACTAGTTAGTAAATCCAGATACATATGGATAGTATGTCTGAGTGTATTAGATTTAATTTACCAATGAATGGTTTAAGATAAACCATGTTAAACCATGTGTTATTTCCACACTGAGATATTCACAATAGGTATACTATCACTAAAATCATAATAATACATTTAATAATTAAACCATTACTAGTTAGTAAATCTAGATACATATGGATAGTATGTCTGAGTTTATTAGATTTAATTTACCATTGAATGGTTTATGATAAATCATGTTAAACCATAAGTGTTATTTCCACACTGAGATATTCACAATTGGTATACTATTATTTAAATCATAGTAACGACGTTTAATAATTAAACCATTACTAGTTAGTAAATCTAGATACATATGGATAGTATGTCTGAGTGTATTAGATTTAATTTACCATTGAATGGTTTATGATAAACCATGTTAAACCATAAGTGTTATTTCCACACTGAGATATTCACAATTGGTATACCATCATTAATACCATAATAAGTACATTTAATAATTAAACCATCACTAGTTAGTAAATCTAGATACATATGGATAGTATGTCTGAGTGTATTAGATTTAATCTACCATTGAATGGTTTATGATAAACCATGTTAAACCATAAGTGTTATTTCCACAATGAGATAATCACATTTGGTATACTATCATTAAAATCATAATAAGTACATTTAATAATTAAACCATTACTAGTTAGTAAATTCGGATACATATGGATAGTATGTCTGAGTGTATTAGATTTAATTTAACATTGAATGGTTTATGATAAACCATGTTAAACCATAAGTGTTATTTCCACACTGAGATATTCACAATATGTATGCTATCAGTAAAATCATAGTAACGACTTTTAATCATTAAACAATTACTAGTTAGTAAATCTATATACATATGGATAGTATGTATGAGTTTATTAGATTTAATTTACCATTGAATGTTTTATGATAAACCATGTTAAACCATAAGAGTTATTTCCACACTGAGATACTCACAATAGGTGTACTATCATTAAAATCATAATAACGACTTTAAATAATTAAATCATTACTAGTTTGTAAATGTAGATACATATAGATAGTATGTCTGAGTGTATTAGATTTAATTTACCATTGAATGGTTTATGATAAACCATGTTAAACCATAAGTGTTATTTCCACAGAGATTTTCACAATTGGTATGCTATCAGTAAAATCATAGTAACGACTTTTAATAATTAAACCATTACTAGTTAGTAAATCTAGATACATATGGATAGTATGTCTAAGTATATTCGATTTAATTTACCATTGAATGGTTTATGATAAACCATGTTAAACCATAAGTGTTATTTCCACAATGAGATATTCACATTTGGTATACTATCATTAAAATAATAATAAGTACATTTAATAATTAAACCATTACTAGTTAGTAAATCCAGATACATATAGATAATATGTCTGAGTATATGAGATTTAGTTTACCATTGAATGGTTTATGATAAACCATGTTAAACCATAAGAGTTATTTCCACACTGAGATACTCACAATAGGTGTACTATCATTAAAATCATAATAACGACTTTAAATAATTAAATCATTACTAGTTAGTAAATGTAGATACATATAGATAGTATGTCTGAGTGTATTAGATTTAATTTACCATTGATTGGTTTATGATAAACCATGTTAAACCATAAGTGTTATTTCCACACTGAGATACTCACATTTGGTATACTTTCATTAAAATCATAATAACGACTTTAAATAATTAAATCATTACTAGTTAGAAAATCTGGATACATATGGATAGTATGTCTGAGTGTATTAGATTTAATTTACCATTGAATAGTTAATGATAAACCATGTTAAACCATAAGTGTTATTTCCACAGAGATTTTCACAATTGGTATGCTATCAGTAAAATCATAGTAACGACTTTTAATAATTAAACCATTACTAGTTAATAAATCTAGATACATATGGATAGTATGTCTAAGTTTATTCGATTTAATTTACCATTGAATGGTTTATGATAAACCATGTTAAACCATAAGTGTTATTTCCACACTGAGATATTCACATTTGGTATACTATCATTAAAATCATAATAAGTACATTTAATAATTAAACCATTACTAGTTAGTAAATCCAGATACATATAGATAATATGTCTGAGTATATGAGATTTAGTTTACCATTGAATGGTTTATGATAAACCATGTTAAACCATAAGTGTTATTTCCACACTGAGATATTCACAATAGGTATACTATCATTAAAATCATAATAAGTACATTTAATATTTAAACCATTACTAGTTAGTAAATCTAGATACATATGGATAGTATGTCTGAGTGTATTAGATTTAATTTACCATTGAATGGTTTATGATAAACCATGTTAAATCATAAGTGTTATTTCCACACTGAGATATTCACAATTGGTATACCATCATTAATATCATAATAAGTACATTTAATAATTAAACCATCACTAGTTAGTAAATCTAGATACATATAGATAGTATGTCTGAGTGTATTAGATTTAATTTACCATTGAATGGTTTATGATAAACCATGTTAAACCATAAGTGTTATTTCCACAGAGATTTTCACAATAGGTATGCTATCAGTAAAATCATAGTAACGACTTTTAATAATTAAACCATTACTAGTTAGTAAATCTAGATACATATGGAGTGTATGTCTAAGTTTATTCGATTTAATTTACCAATGAGTGGTTTATGATAAACCATGTTAAACCATAAGTGTTATTTCCACAATGAGATATTCACATTTGGTATACTATTATTAAAATCATAATAAGTACATTTAATAATTAAACCATTACTAGTTAGTAAATCCAGATACATATAGATAATATGTCTGAGTATATGAGATTTAGTTTACCATTGAATGGTTTATGATAAACCATGTTAAACCATAAGTGTTATTTCCACACTGAGATATTCACAATAGGTATACCTCCATTAAAATCATAATAAGTACATTTATATTTAAACCATTACTAGTTTGTAAATCTAGATACATATGGATAGTATGTCTGAGTGTATTAGATTTAATTTACCATTGAATGGTTTATGATAAACCATGTTAAACCATAAGTGTTATTTCCACACTGAGATATTCACAATTGGTGTACTATTATTTAAATCATAATAAGTACATTTTAAATTTAAACCATTACTAGTTTGTAAATCTAGATACATATGGATAGTATGTCTGAGTGTATTAGATTTAATTTACCATTGAATGGTTTATGATAAACCATGTTAAACCATAAGTGTTATTTCCACACTGAGATATTCACAATAGGTATGCTATCAGTAAAATCATAGTAACGACTTTTAATCATTAAACAATTACTAGTTAGTAAATCTATATACATATGGATAGTATGTCTGAGTTTATTAGATTTAATTTACCATTGAATGGTTTATGATAAACCATGTTAAACCATAAGTGTTATTTCCACACTGAGATATTCACAATAGGTATGCTATCAGTAAAATCATAGTAACGACTTTTAATCATTAAACAATTACCAGTTAGTAAATCTATATACATATGGATAGTATGTCTGAGTGTATTAGATTTAATTTACCATTGAATGGTTTATGATAAACCATGTTAAACCATAAGTGTTATTTCCACACTGAGATATTCACAATAGGTATGCTATCAGTAAAATCATAGTAACGACTTTTAATCATTAAACAATTACTAGTTAGTAAATCTATATACATATGGATAGTATGTCTGAGTTTAATAGATTTAATTTACCATTGAATGGTTTATGATAAACCATGTTAAACCATAAGTGTTATTTCCACACTGAGATATTCACAATTGGTATACTATTATTTAAATCATAATAACGACGTTTAATAATTAAACCATTACTAGTTAGTAAATCTGGATACATATGGATAGTATGTCTGAGTGTATTAGATTTAATTTACCATTGAATAGTTTATGATAAACCATGTTAAACCATAAGTGTTATTTCCACACAGATTTTCACAATAGGTATGCTATCAGTAAAATCATAGTAACGACTTTTAATAATTAAACCATTACTAGTTAGTAAATCTAGATACATATGGATAGTATGTCTGAGTGTATTAGATTTAATTTACCATTGAATGGTTTATGATAAACCATGTTAAATCATAAGTGTTATTTCCACACTGAGATATTCACAATTGGTATACCATCATTAATATCATAATAAGTACATTTAATAATTAAACCATCACTAGTTAGTAAATCTAGATACATATAGATAGTATGTCTGAGTGTATTAGATTTAATTTACCATTGAATGGTTTATGATAAACCATGTTAAACCATAAGTGTTATTTCCACAGAGATTTTCACAATAGGTATGCTATCAGTAAAATCATAGTAACGACTTTTAATAATTAAACCATTACTAGTTAGTAAATCTAGATACATATGGAGTGTATGTCTAAGTTTATTCGATTTAATTTACCATTGAGTGGTTTATGATAAACCATGTTAAACCATAAGTGTTATTTCCACAATGAGATATTCACATTTGGTATACTATTATTAAAATCATAATAAGTACATTTAATAATTAAACCATTACTAGTTAGTAAATCCAGATACATATAGATAATATGTCTGAGTATATGAGATTTAGTTTACCATTGAATGGTTTATGATAAACCATGTTAAACCATAAGTGTTATTTCCACACTGAGATATTCACAATAGGTATACCTCCATTAAAATCATAATAAGTACATTTATATTTAAACCATTACTAGTTTGTAAATCTAGATACATATGGATAGTATGTCTGAGTGTATTAGATTTAATTTACCATTGAATGGTTTATGATAAACCATGTTAAACCATAAGTGTTATTTCCACACTGAGATATTCACAATTGGTGTACTATTATTTAAATCATAATAAGTACATTTTAAATTTAAACCATTACTAGTTTGTAAATCTAGATACATATGGATAGTATGTCTGAGTGTATTAGATTTAATTTACCATTGAATGGTTTATGATAAACCATGTTAAACCATAAGTGTTATTTCCACACTGAGATATTCACAATAGGTATGCTATCAGTAAAATCATAGTAACGACTTTTAATCATTAAACAATTACTAGTTAGTAAATCTATATACATATGGATAGTATGTCTGAGTTTATTAGATTTAATTTACCATTGAATGGTTTATGATAAACCATGTTAAACCATAAGTGTTATTTCCACACTGAGATATTCACAATAGGTATGCTATCAGTAAAATCATAGTAACGACTTTTAATCATTAAACAATTACCAGTTAGTAAATCTATATACATATGGATAGTATGTCTGAGTGTATTAGATTTAATTTACCATTGAATGGTTTATGATAAACCATGTTAAACCATAAGTGTTATTTCCACACTGAGATATTCACAATAGGTATGCTATCAGTAAAATCATAGTAACGACTTTTAATCATTAAACAATTACTAGTTAGTAAATCTATATACATATGGATAGTATGTCTGAGTTTAATAGATTTAATTTACCATTGAATGGTTTATGATAAACCATGTTAAACCATAAGTGTTATTTCCACACTGAGATATTCACAATTGGTATACTATTATTTAAATCATAATAACGACGTTTAATAATTAAACCATTACTAGTTAGTAAATCTGGATACATATGGATAGTATGTCTGAGTGTATTAGATTTAATTTACCATTGAATAGTTTATGATAAACCATGTTAAACCATAAGTGTTATTTCCACACAGATTTTCACAATAGGTATGCTATCAGTAAAATCATAGTAACGACTTTTAATAATTAAACCATTACTAGTTAGTAAATCTAGATACATATGGATAGTATGTCTGAGTGTATTAGATTTAATTTACCATTGAATGGTTTATGATAAACCATGTTAAACCATAAGTGTTATTTCCACAATGAGATATTCACATTTGGTATACTATCATTAAAATCATAATAAGTACATTTAATAATTAAACCATTACTAGTTAGTAAATCCAGATACATATAGATAATATGTCTGAGTATATGAGATCTAGTTTAACATTGAATGGTTTATGATAAACCATGTTAAACCATAAGTGTTATTTCCACACTGAGATATTCACAATAGGTATACTATCATTAAAATCATAATAAGTACATTTAATATTTAAACCATTACTAGTTAGTAAATCTAGATACATATGGATAGTATGTCTGAGTGTATTAGATTTAATTTACCATTGAATGGTTTATGATAAACCATGTTAAACCATAAGTGTTATTTCCACACTGAGATATTCACAATACGTATGCTATCAGTAAAATCATAGTAACGACTTTTAATCATTAAACAATTACTAGTTAGTAAATCTATATACATATGGATAGTATGTCTGAGTTTATTAGATTTAATTTACCATTGAATGGTTTATGATAAACCATGTTATACCATAAGTGTTATTTCCACAGAGATTTTCACAATAGGTATGCTATCAGTAAAATCATAGTAACGACTTTTAATAATTAAACCATTACTAGTTAGTAAATCTAGATACATATGGATAGTATGTCTAAGTTTATTCGATTTAATTTACCATTGAATGGTTTATGATAAACCATGTTAAACCATAAGTGTTATTTCCACAATGAGATATTCACATTTGGTATACTATCATTAAAATCATAATAAGTACATTTAATAATTAAACCATTACTAGTTAGTAAATCCAGATACATATAGATAATATGTCTGAGTATATGAGATTTAGTTTACCATTGAATGGTTTATGATAAACCATGTTAAACCATAAGTGTTATTTCCACACTGAGATATTCACAATAGGTATACTATCATTAAAATCATAATAAGTACATTTAATATTTAAACCATTACTAGTTAGTAAATCTAGATACATATGGATAGTATGTCTGAGTGTATTAGATTTAATTTACCATTGAATGGTTTATGATAAACCATGTTAAACCATAAGTGTTATTTCCACAATGAGATAATCACATTTGGTATACTATCATTAAAATCATAATAAGTACATTTAATAATTAAACCATTACTAGTTAGTAAATTCGGATACATATGGATAGTATGTCTGAGTGTATTAGATTTAATTTACCATTGAATGGTTTATGATAAACCATGTTAAACCATAAGTGTTATTTCCACAATGAGATAATCACATTTGGTATACTATCATTAAAATCATAATAAGTACATTTAATAATTAAACCATTACTAGTTAGTAAATTCGGATACATATGGATAGTATGTCTGAGTGTATTAGATTTAATTTACCATTGAATGGTTTATGATAAACCATGTTAAACCATAAGTGTTATTTCCACACTGAGATATTCATAATAGGTATGCTATCAGTAAAATTATAGTAACGACTTTTAATCATTAAACAATTACTAGTTAGTAAATCTATATACATATGGATAGTATGTATGAGTTTATTAGATTTAATTTACCATTGAATGGTTTATGATAAACCATGTTAAACCATAAGAGTTATTTCCACACTGAGATACTCACAATAGGTGTACTATCATTAAAATCATAATAACGACTTTAAATAATTAAATCATTACTAGTTAGTAAATGTAGATACATATAGATAGTATGTCTGAGTGTATTAGATTTAATTTACCATTGATTGGTTTATGATAAACCATTTTAAACCATAAGTGTTATTTCCACAATGAGATATTCACATTTGGTGTACTATCATTAAAATCATAATAAGTACATTTAATAATTAAACCATTACTAGTTAGTAAATCCAGATACATATAGATAATATGTCTGAGTATATGAGATTTAGTTTACCATTGAATGGTTTATGATAAACCATGTTAAACCATAAGTGTTATTTCCACACTGAGATATTCACAATAGGTATACCATCATTTAAATCATAATAAGTACATTTAATATTTAAACCATTACTAGTTAGTAAATCTAGATACATACGGATAGTATGTCTGAGTGTATTAGATTTAATTTACCATTGAATGGTTTATGATAAACCATGTTAAACCATAAGTGTTATTTCCACACTGAGATATTCACAATTGGTGTACTATTATTTAAATCATAATAACGACGTTTAATAATTAAACCATTACTAGTTAGTAAATCTAGATACATATGGATAGTATGTCTGAGTGTATTAGATTTAATTTACCATTGAATGGTTTATGATAAACCATGTTAAACCATAAGTGTTATTTCCACACTGAGATATTCACAATAGGTATGCTATCAGTAAAATCATAGTAACGACTTTTAATCATTAAACAATTACTAGTTAGTAAATCTATATACATATGGATAGTATGTACGAGTTGATTAGATTTAATTTACCATTGAATGGTTTATGATAAACCATGTTAAACCATAAGAGTTATTTCCACACTGAGATACTCACAATAGGTGTACTATCATTAAAATCATAATAACGACTTTAAATAATTAAATCATTACTATTTAGTAAATGTAGATACATATAGATAGTATGTCTGAGTGTATTAGATTTAATTTACCATTGATTGGTTTATGATAAACCATTTTAAACCATAAGTGTTATTTCCACAATGAGATATTCACATTTGGTGTACTATCATTAAAATCATAATAAGTACATTTAATAATTAAACCATTACTAGTTAGTAAATCCAGATACATATGGATAGTATGTCTGAGTGTATTAGATTTAATTTACCAATGAATGGTTTATGATAAACCATGTTAAACCATGTGTTATTTTCACACTGAGATATTCACAATAGGTATACTATCACTAAAATCATGATAATACATTTAATAATTAATCCATTACTAGTTAGTAAATCTAGATACATATGGATAGTATGTCTGAGTTTATTAGATTTAATTTACCATTGAATGGTTTATGATAAATCATGTTAAACCATAAGTGTTATTTCCACACTGAGATATTCACAATAGGTATACTATCACTAAAATCATATTAACGACGTTTAGTAATTAAACCATTACTAGTTAGTAAATCTGGATACATATGGATAGTATGTCTGAGTGTATTAGATTTAATTTACCATTGATTGGTTTATGATAAACCATGTTAAACCATAAGTGTTATTTCCACAATGAGATATTCACATTTGGTGTACTATCATTAAAATCATAATAAGTACATTTAATAATTAAACCATTACTAGTTAGTAAATCCAGATACATATGGATAGTATGTCTGAGTTTATTAGATTTAATTTACCATTGAATGGTTTATGATAAATCATGTTAAACCATAAGAGTTATTTCCACACTGAGATATTCACAATAGGTATACTATCACTAAAATCATATTAACGACGTTTAATAATTAAACCATTACTAGTTAGTAAATCTTGATACATATGGATAGTATGTCTAAGTTTATTCGATTTAATTTACCATTGAATGGTTTATGATAAACCATGTTAAACCATAAGTGTTATTTCCACAATGACATTTGGTATACTATCATTAAAATCATAATAAGTACATTTAATAATTAAACCATTACTAGTTAGTAAATCCAGATACATATAGATAATATGTCTGAGTATTTGAGATTTAGTTTACCATTGAATGGTTTATGATAAACCATGTTAAACCATAAGTGTTATTTCCACACTGAGATATTCACAATAGGTATACTATCATTAAAATCATAATAAGTACATTTAATATTTAAACCATTACTAGTTAGTAAATCTAGATACATACGGATAGTATGTCTGAGTGTATTAGATTTAATTAACCATTGAATGGTTTATGATAAACCATGTTAAACCATAAGTGTTATTTCCACACTGAGATATTCACAATAGGTATGCTATCAGTAAAATCATAGTAACGACTTTTAATCATTAAACAATTACTAGTTAGTAAATCTATATACATATGGATAGTATGTCTGAGTTTATTAGATTTAATTTACCATTGAATGGTTTATGATAAACCATGTTAAACCATAAGTGTTATTTCCACACTGAGATATTCACAATTGGTATACTATTATTTAAATCACAATAACGACGTTTAATAATTAAACCACTACTAGTTAGTAAATTCGGATACATATGGATAGTATGTCTGAGTGTATTTGATTTAATTTACCATCGAATGGTTTATGATAAACCATGTTAAACCATAAGTGTTATTTCCACACTGAGATATTCACAATAGGTATACTATCACTAAAATCATATTAACGACGTTTAATAATTAAACCATTACTAGTTAGTAAATCTGGATACATATGGATAGTATGTCTGAGTGTATTAGATTTAATTTACCATTGAATGGTTTATGATAAACCATGTTAAACCATAAGTGTTATTTCCACAGAGATTTTCACAATAGGTATGCTATCAGTAAAATCATAGTAACGACTTTTAATAATTAAACCATTACTAGTTAGTAAATCTAGATACATATGGATAGTATGTCTAAGTTTATTCGATTTAATTTACCATTGAATGGTTTATGATAAACCATGTTAAACCATAAGTGTTATTTCCACAATGAGATATTCACATTTGGTATACTATCATTAAAATCATAATAAGTACATTTAATAATTAAACCATTACTAGTTAGTAAATCCAGATACATATAGATAATATGTCTGAGTATATGAGATTTAGTTTACCATTGAATGGTTTATGATAAACCATGTTAAACCATAAGTGTTATTTCCACACTGAGATATTCACAATAGGTATACTATCATTAAAATCATAATAAGTACATTTAATATTTAAACCATTACTAGTTAGTAAATCTAGATACATATGGATAGTATGTCTGAGTGTATCAGACTTAATTTACCATTGAATGGTTTATGATAAACCATGTTAAACCATAAGTGTTATTTCCACACTGAGATATTCACAATTGGTATACTATTATTTAAATCATAATAACGACGTTTAATAATTAAACCATTACTAGTTAGTAAATCTAGATACATATGGATAGTATGTCTGAGTGTATTAGATTTAATTTACCATTGAATGGTTTATGATAAACCATGTTAAACCATAAGTGTTATTTCCACACTGAGATATTCACAATTGGTATACCATCATTAATATCATAATAAGTACATTTAATAATTAAACCATTACTAGTTAGTAAATCTAGATACATATTGATAGTATGTCTGAGTGTATTAGATTTAATTTACCATTGAATAGTTTATGATAAACCATGTTAAACCATAAGTGTTATTTCCACAGAGATTTTCACAATAGGTATGCTATCAGTAAAATCATAGTAACGACTTTTAATAATTAAACCATTACTAGTTAGTAAATCTAGATACATATGGATAGTATGTCTAAGTTTATTCGATTTAATTTACCATTGAGTGGTTTATGATAAACCATGTTAAACCATAAGTGTTATTTCCACAATGAGATATTCACATTTGGTATACTATCATTAAAATCATAATAAGTACATTTAATAATTAAACCATTACTAGTTAGTAAATCCAGATACATATAGATAAGATTTAGTTTACCATTGAATGGTTTATGATAAACCATGTTAAACCATAAGTGTTATTTCCACACTGAGATATTCACAATAGGTATACCATCATTAAAATCATAATAAGTACATTTAATATTTAAACCATTACTAGTTAGTAAATCTAGATACATATAGATAGTATGTCTGAGTGTATTAGATTTAATTTACCATTGAATGGTTTATGATAAACCATGTTAAACCATAAGTGTTATTTCCACACTGAGATATTCACAATTGGTATACTATTATTTAAATCATAATAACGACGTTTAATAATTAAACCATTACTAGTTAGTAAATCTAGATACATAAGGATAGTATGTCTGAGTGTATTAGATTTAATTTACCATTGAATGGTTTATGATAAACCATGTTAAACCATAAGTGTTATTTCCACACTGAGATATTCACAATTGGTATACCATCATTAATATCATAATAAGTACATTTAATAATTAAACCATTACTAGTTAGTAAATCTAGATACATATGGATAGTATGTCTGAGTGTATTAGATTTAATTTACCATTGAATAGTTTATGATAAACCATGTTAAACCATAAGTGTTATTTCCACAGAGATTTTCACAATAGGTATGCTATCAGTAAAATCATAGTAACGACTTTTAATAATTAAACCATTACTACTTAGTAAATGTAGATACGTATAGATAGTATGTCTGAGAGTTTTAGATTTAATTTACCATTGAATGGTTTATGATAAACCATGTTAAACCATAAGTGTTATTTCCACAATGAGATATTCACATTTGGTATACTATCATTAAAATCATAATAAGTACATTTAATAATTAAACCATTACTAGTTAGTAAATCCAGATACATATAGATAATATGTCTGAGTATATGAGATTTAGTTTACCATTGAATGGTTTATGATAAACCATGTTAAACCATAAGTGTTATTTCCACACTGAGATATTCACAATAGGTATACTATCATTAAAATCATAATAAGTACATTTAATATTTAAACCATTACTAGTTAGTAAATCTAGATACATACGGATAGTATGTCTGAGTGTATTAGATTTAATTTACCATTGAATGGTTTATGATAAACCATGTTAAACCATAAGTGTTATTTCCACACTGAGATATTCACAATTGGTGTACTATTATTTAAATCATAATAACGACGTTTAATAATTAAACCATTACTTGTTAGTAAATCTAGATACATATGGATAGTATGTCTGAGTGTATTAGATTTAATTTACCATTGAATGGTTTATGATAAACCATGTTAAACCATAAGTGTTATTTCCACACTGAGATATTCACAATAGGTATGCTATCATTAAAATCATAATAAGTACATTTAATATTTAAACCATTACTAGTTAGTAAATCTAGATACATACGGATAGTATGTCTGAGTGTATTAGATTTAATTTACCATTGAATGGTTTATGATAAACCATGTTAAACCATAAGTGTTATTTCCACACTGAGATATTCACAATAGGTATGCTATCAGTAAAATCATAGTAACGACTTTTAATCATTAAACAATTACTAGTTAGTAAATCTATATACATATGGATAGTATGTATGAGTTGATTAGATTTAATTTACCATTGAATGGTTTATGATAAACCATGTTAAACCATAAGAGTTATTTCCACACAGATTTTCACAATAGGTATGCTATCAGTAAAATCATAGTAACGACTTTTAATAATTAAACCATTACTAGTTAGTAAATCTAGATACATATGGATAGTATGTCTGAGTGTATTAGATTTAATTTACCATTGAATGGTTTATGATAAACCATGTTAAACCATAAGTGTTATTTCCACAATGAGATATTCACATTTGGTATACTATCATTAAAATCATAATAAGTACATTTAATAATTAAACCATTACTAGTTAGTAAATCCAGATACATATAGATAATATGTCTGAGTATATGAGATCTAGTTTAACATTGAATGGTTTATGATAAACCATGTTAAACCATAAGTGTTATTTCCACACTGAGATATTCACAATAGGTATACTATCATTAAAATCATAATAAGTACATTTAATATTTAAACCATTACTAGTTAGTAAATCTAGATACATATGGATAGTATGTCTGAGTGTATTAGATTTAATTTACCATTGAATGGTTTATGATAAACCATGTTAAACCATAAGTGTTATTTCCACACTGAGATATTCACAATACGTATGCTATCAGTAAAATCATAGTAACGACTTTTAATCATTAAACAATTACTAGTTAGTAAATCTATATACATATGGATAGTATGTCTGAGTTTATTAGATTTAATTTACCATTGAATGGTTTATGATAAACCATGTTATACCATAAGTGTTATTTCCACAGAGATTTTCACAATAGGTATGCTATCAGTAAAATCATAGTAACGACTTTTAATAATTAAACCATTACTAGTTAGTAAATCTAGATACATATGGATAGTATGTCTAAGTTTATTCGATTTAATTTACCATTGAATGGTTTATGATAAACCATGTTAAACCATAAGTGTTATTTCCACAATGAGATATTCACATTTGGTATACTATCATTAAAATCATAATAAGTACATTTAATAATTAAACCATTACTAGTTAGTAAATCCAGATACATATAGATAATATGTCTGAGTATATGAGATTTAGTTTACCATTGAATGGTTTATGATAAACCATGTTAAACCATAAGTGTTATTTCCACACTGAGATATTCACAATAGGTATACTATCATTAAAATCATAATAAGTACATTTAATATTTAAACCATTACTAGTTAGTAAATCTAGATACATATGGATAGTATGTCTGAGTGTATTAGATTTAATTTACCATTGAATGGTTTATGATAAACCATGTTAAACCATAAGTGTTATTTCCACAATGAGATAATCACATTTGGTATACTATCATTAAAATCATAATAAGTACATTTAATAATTAAACCATTACTAGTTAGTAAATTCGGATACATATGGATAGTATGTCTGAGTGTATTAGATTTAATTTACCATTGAATGGTTTATGATAAACCATGTTAAACCATAAGTGTTATTTCCACAATGAGATAATCACATTTGGTATACTATCATTAAAATCATAATAAGTACATTTAATAATTAAACCATTACTAGTTAGTAAATTCGGATACATATGGATAGTATGTCTGAGTGTATTAGATTTAATTTACCATTGAATGGTTTATGATAAACCATGTTAAACCATAAGTGTTATTTCCACACTGAGATATTCATAATAGGTATGCTATCAGTAAAATTATAGTAACGACTTTTAATCATTAAACAATTACTAGTTAGTAAATCTATATACATATGGATAGTATGTATGAGTTTATTAGATTTAATTTACCATTGAATGGTTTATGATAAACCATGTTAAACCATAAGAGTTATTTCCACACTGAGATACTCACAATAGGTGTACTATCATTAAAATCATAATAACGACTTTAAATAATTAAATCATTACTAGTTAGTAAATGTAGATACATATAGATAGTATGTCTGAGTGTATTAGATTTAATTTACCATTGATTGGTTTATGATAAACCATTTTAAACCATAAGTGTTATTTCCACAATGAGATATTCACATTTGGTGTACTATCATTAAAATCATAATAAGTACATTTAATAATTAAACCATTACTAGTTAGTAAATCCAGATACATATAGATAATATGTCTGAGTATATGAGATTTAGTTTACCATTGAATGGTTTATGATAAACCATGTTAAACCATAAGTGTTATTTCCACACTGAGATATTCACAATAGGTATACCATCATTTAAATCATAATAAGTACATTTAATATTTAAACCATTACTAGTTAGTAAATCTAGATACATACGGATAGTATGTCTGAGTGTATTAGATTTAATTTACCATTGAATGGTTTATGATAAACCATGTTAAACCATAAGTGTTATTTCCACACTGAGATATTCACAATTGGTGTACTATTATTTAAATCATAATAACGACGTTTAATAATTAAACCATTACTAGTTAGTAAATCTAGATACATATGGATAGTATGTCTGAGTGTATTAGATTTAATTTACCATTGAATGGTTTATGATAAACCATGTTAAACCATAAGTGTTATTTCCACACTGAGATATTCACAATAGGTATGCTATCAGTAAAATCATAGTAACGACTTTTAATCATTAAACAATTACTAGTTAGTAAATCTATATACATATGGATAGTATGTACGAGTTGATTAGATTTAATTTACCATTGAATGGTTTATGATAAACCATGTTAAACCATAAGAGTTATTTCCACACTGAGATACTCACAATAGGTGTACTATCATTAAAATCATAATAACGACTTTAAATAATTAAATCATTACTATTTAGTAAATGTAGATACATATAGATAGTATGTCTGAGTGTATTAGATTTAATTTACCATTGATTGGTTTATGATAAACCATTTTAAACCATAAGTGTTATTTCCACAATGAGATATTCACATTTGGTGTACTATCATTAAAATCATAATAAGTACATTTAATAATTAAACCATTACTAGTTAGTAAATCCAGATACATATGGATAGTATGTCTGAGTGTATTAGATTTAATTTACCAATGAATGGTTTATGATAAACCATGTTAAACCATGTGTTATTTTCACACTGAGATATTCACAATAGGTATACTATCACTAAAATCATGATAATACATTTAATAATTAATCCATTACTAGTTAGTAAATCTAGATACATATGGATAGTATGTCTGAGTTTATTAGATTTAATTTACCATTGAATGGTTTATGATAAATCATGTTAAACCATAAGTGTTATTTCCACACTGAGATATTCACAATAGGTATACTATCACTAAAATCATATTAACGACGTTTAGTAATTAAACCATTACTAGTTAGTAAATCTGGATACATATGGATAGTATGTCTGAGTGTATTAGATTTAATTTACCATTGATTGGTTTATGATAAACCATGTTAAACCATAAGTGTTATTTCCACAATGAGATATTCACATTTGGTGTACTATCATTAAAATCATAATAAGTACATTTAATAATTAAACCATTACTAGTTAGTAAATCCAGATACATATGGATAGTATGTCTGAGTTTATTAGATTTAATTTACCATTGAATGGTTTATGATAAATCATGTTAAACCATAAGAGTTATTTCCACACTGAGATATTCACAATAGGTATACTATCACTAAAATCATATTAACGACGTTTAATAATTAAACCATTACTAGTTAGTAAATCTTGATACATATGGATAGTATGTCTAAGTTTATTCGATTTAATTTACCATTGAATGGTTTATGATAAACCATGTTAAACCATAAGTGTTATTTCCACAATGACATTTGGTATACTATCATTAAAATCATAATAAGTACATTTAATAATTAAACCATTACTAGTTAGTAAATCCAGATACATATAGATAATATGTCTGAGTATTTGAGATTTAGTTTACCATTGAATGGTTTATGATAAACCATGTTAAACCATAAGTGTTATTTCCACACTGAGATATTCACAATAGGTATACTATCATTAAAATCATAATAAGTACATTTAATATTTAAACCATTACTAGTTAGTAAATCTAGATACATACGGATAGTATGTCTGAGTGTATTAGATTTAATTAACCATTGAATGGTTTATGATAAACCATGTTAAACCATAAGTGTTATTTCCACACTGAGATATTCACAATAGGTATGCTATCAGTAAAATCATAGTAACGACTTTTAATCATTAAACAATTACTAGTTAGTAAATCTATATACATATGGATAGTATGTCTGAGTTTATTAGATTTAATTTACCATTGAATGGTTTATGATAAACCATGTTAAACCATAAGTGTTATTTCCACACTGAGATATTCACAATTGGTATACTATTATTTAAATCACAATAACGACGTTTAATAATTAAACCACTACTAGTTAGTAAATTCGGATACATATGGATAGTATGTCTGAGTGTATTTGATTTAATTTACCATCGAATGGTTTATGATAAACCATGTTAAACCATAAGTGTTATTTCCACACTGAGATATTCACAATAGGTATACTATCACTAAAATCATATTAACGACGTTTAATAATTAAACCATTACTAGTTAGTAAATCTGGATACATATGGATAGTATGTCTGAGTGTATTAGATTTAATTTACCATTGAATGGTTTATGATAAACCATGTTAAACCATAAGTGTTATTTCCACAGAGATTTTCACAATAGGTATGCTATCAGTAAAATCATAGTAACGACTTTTAATAATTAAACCATTACTAGTTAGTAAATCTAGATACATATGGATAGTATGTCTAAGTTTATTCGATTTAATTTACCATTGAATGGTTTATGATAAACCATGTTAAACCATAAGTGTTATTTCCACAATGAGATATTCACATTTGGTATACTATCATTAAAATCATAATAAGTACATTTAATAATTAAACCATTACTAGTTAGTAAATCCAGATACATATAGATAATATGTCTGAGTGTATTAGATTTAATTTACCATTGAATGGTTTATGATAAACCATGTTAAACCATAAGTGTTATTTCCACAGAGATTTTCACAATAGGTATGCTATCAGTAAAATCATAGTAACGACTTTTAATAATTAAACCATTACTAGTTAGTAAATCTAGATACATATGGATAGTATGTCTAAGTTTATTCGATTTAATTTACCATTGAATGGTTTATGATAAACCATGTTAAACCATAAGTGTTATTTCCACAATGAGATATTCACATTTGGTATACTATCATTAAAATCATAATAAGTACATTTAATAATTAAACCATTACTAGTTAGTAAATCCAGATACATATAGATAATATGTCTGAGTATATGAGATTTAGTTTACCATTGAATGGTTTATGATAAACCATGTTAAACCATAAGTGTTATTTCCACACTGAGATATTCACAATAGGTATACTATCATTAAAATCATAATAAGTACATTTAATATTTAAACCATTACTAGTTAGTAAATCTAGATACATATGGATAGTATGTCTGAGTGTATCAGACTTAATTTACCATTGAATGGTTTATGATAAACCATGTTAAACCATAAGTGTTATTTCCACACTGAGATATTCACAATTGGTATACTATTATTTAAATCATAATAACGACGTTTAATAATTAAACCATTACTAGTTAGTAAATCTAGATACATATGGATAGTATGTCTGAGTGTATTAGATTTAATTTACCATTGAATGGTTTATGATAAACCATGTTAAACCATAAGTGTTATTTCCACACTGAGATATTCACAATTGGTATACCATCATTAATATCATAATAAGTACATTTAATAATTAAACCATTACTAGTTAGTAAATCTAGATACATATTGATAGTATGTCTGAGTGTATTAGATTTAATTTACCATTGAATAGTTTATGATAAACCATGTTAAACCATAAGTGTTATTTCCACAGAGATTTTCACAATAGGTATGCTATCAGTAAAATCATAGTAACGACTTTTAATAATTAAACCATTACTAGTTAGTAAATCTAGATACATATGGATAGTATGTCTAAGTTTATTCGATTTAATTTACCATTGAGTGGTTTATGATAAACCATGTTAAACCATAAGTGTTATTTCCACAATGAGATATTCACATTTGGTATACTATCATTAAAATCATAATAAGTACATTTAATAATTAAACCATTACTAGTTAGTAAATCCAGATACATATAGATAAGATTTAGTTTACCATTGAATGGTTTATGATAAACCATGTTAAACCATAAGTGTTATTTCCACACTGAGATATTCACAATAGGTATACCATCATTAAAATCATAATAAGTACATTTAATATTTAAACCATTACTAGTTAGTAAATCTAGATACATATAGATAGTATGTCTGAGTGTATTAGATTTAATTTACCATTGAATGGTTTATGATAAACCATGTTAAACCATAAGTGTTATTTCCACACTGAGATATTCACAATTGGTATACTATTATTTAAATCATAATAACGACGTTTAATAATTAAACCATTACTAGTTAGTAAATCTAGATACATAAGGATAGTATGTCTGAGTGTATTAGATTTAATTTACCATTGAATGGTTTATGATAAACCATGTTAAACCATAAGTGTTATTTCCACACTGAGATATTCACAATTGGTATACCATCATTAATATCATAATAAGTACATTTAATAATTAAACCATTACTAGTTAGTAAATCTAGATACATATGGATAGTATGTCTGAGTGTATTAGATTTAATTTACCATTGAATAGTTTATGATAAACCATGTTAAACCATAAGTGTTATTTCCACAGAGATTTTCACAATAGGTATGCTATCAGTAAAATCATAGTAACGACTTTTAATAATTAAACCATTACTACTTAGTAAATGTAGATACGTATAGATAGTATGTCTGAGAGTTTTAGATTTAATTTACCATTGAATGGTTTATGATAAACCATGTTAAACCATAAGTGTTATTTCCACAATGAGATATTCACATTTGGTATACTATCATTAAAATCATAATAAGTACATTTAATAATTAAACCATTACTAGTTAGTAAATCCAGATACATATAGATAATATGTCTGAGTATATGAGATTTAGTTTACCATTGAATGGTTTATGATAAACCATGTTAAACCATAAGTGTTATTTCCACACTGAGATATTCACAATAGGTATACTATCATTAAAATCATAATAAGTACATTTAATATTTAAACCATTACTAGTTAGTAAATCTAGATACATACGGATAGTATGTCTGAGTGTATTAGATTTAATTTACCATTGAATGGTTTATGATAAACCATGTTAAACCATAAGTGTTATTTCCACACTGAGATATTCACAATTGGTGTACTATTATTTAAATCATAATAACGACGTTTAATAATTAAACCATTACTTGTTAGTAAATCTAGATACATATGGATAGTATGTCTGAGTGTATTAGATTTAATTTACCATTGAATGGTTTATGATAAACCATGTTAAACCATAAGTGTTATTTCCACACTGAGATATTCACAATAGGTATGCTATCATTAAAATCATAATAAGTACATTTAATATTTAAACCATTACTAGTTAGTAAATCTAGATACATACGGATAGTATGTCTGAGTGTATTAGATTTAATTTACCATTGAATGGTTTATGATAAACCATGTTAAACCATAAGTGTTATTTCCACACTGAGATATTCACAATAGGTATGCTATCAGTAAAATCATAGTAACGACTTTTAATCATTAAACAATTACTAGTTAGTAAATCTATATACATATGGATAGTATGTATGAGTTGATTAGATTTAATTTACCATTGAATGGTTTATGATAAACCATGTTAAACCATAAGAGTTATTTCCACACTGAGATACTCACAATAGGTGTACTATCATTAAAATCATAATAACGACTTTAAATAATTAAATCATTACTAGTTAGTAAATGTAGATACATATAGATAGTATGTCTGAGTGTATTAGATTTAATTTACCATTGATTGGTTTATGATAAACCATTTTAAACCATAAGTGTTATTTCCACAATGAGAAATTCACATTTGGTGTACTATCATTAAAATCATAATAAGTACATTTAATAATTAAACCATTACTAGTTAGTAAATCCAGATACATATGGATAGTATGTCTGAGTGTATTAGATTTAATTTACCAATGAATGGTTTATGATAAACCATGTTAAACCATGTGTTATTTCCACACTGAGATACTCACAATAGGTATACTATCACTAAAATCATGATAATACATTTAATAATTAATCCATTACTAGTTAGTAAATCTAGATACATATGGATAGTATGTCTGAGTTTATTAGATTTAATTTACCATTGAATGGTTTATGATAAATCATGTTAAACCATAAGTGTTATTTCCACACTGAGATATTCACAATAGGTATACTATCACTAAAATCATATTAACGACGTTTAGTAATTAAACCATTACTAGTTAGTAAATCTGGATACATATGGATAGTATGTCTGAGTGTATTAGATTTAATTTACCATTGATTGGTTTATGATAAACCATGTTAAACCATAAGTGTTATTTCCACAATGAGATATTCACATTTGGTGTACTATCATTAAAATCATAATAAGTACATTTAATAATTAAACCATTACTAGTTAGTAAATCCAGATACATATGGATAGTATGTCTGAGTTTATTAGATTTAATTTACCATTGAATGGTTTATGATAAATCATGTTAAACCATAAGTGTAATTTCCACACTGAGATATTCACAATAGGTATACTATCACTAAAATCATATTAACGACGTTTAATAATTAAACCATTACTAGTTAGTAAATCTTGATACATATGGATAGTATGTCTAAGTTTATTCGATTTAATTTACCATTGAATGGTTTATGATAAACCATGTTAAACCATAAGTGTTATTTCCACAATGACATTTGGTATACTATCATTAAAATCATAATAAGTACATTTAATAATTAAACCATTACTAGTTAGTAAATCCAGATACATATAGATAATATGTCTGAGTATATGAAATTTAGTTTACCATTGAATGGTTTATGATAAACCATGTTAAACCATAAGTGTTATTTCCACACTAAGATATTCACAATAGGTATACTATCATTAAAATCATAATAAGTACATTTAATATTTAAACCATTACTAGTTAGTAAATCTAGATACATACGGATAGTATGTCTGAGTGTATTAGATTTAATTTACCATTGAATGGTTTATGATAAACCATGTTACACCATAAGTGTTATTTCCACACTGAGATTTTCACAATAGGTATGCTATCAGTAAAATCATAGTAACGACTTTTAATCATTAAACCATTACTAGTTAGTAAATCCAGATACATATGGATAGTATGTCTGAGTGTATTAGATTTAATTTACCATTGAATGGTTTATGATAAACCATGTTAAACCATAAGTGTTATTTCCACAATGAGATAATCACATTTGGTATACTATCATTAAAATCATAATAAGTACATTTAATAATTAAACCATTACTAATTAGTAAATTCGGATACATATGGATAGTATGTCTGAGTGTATTAGATTTAATTTACCAATGAATGGTTTATGATAAACCATGTTAAACCATAAGTGTTATTTCCACACTGACAATAGGTATGCTATCAGTAAAATCATAGTAACGACTTTTAATCATTAAACAATTACTAGTTAGTAAATCTATATACATATGGATAGTATGTCTGAGTTTATTAGATTTATTTTACTATTGAATGGTTTATGATAAACCATGTTAAACCATAAGTGTTATTTCCACACTGAGATATTCACAATAGGTATGCTATCAGTAAAATCATAGTAAAGACTTTTAATCATTAAACAATTACTAGTTAGTAAATCTATATACATAAGGATAGTATGTCTGAGTTTATTAGATTTAATTTACCATTGAATGGTTTATGATAAACCATGTTAAACCATAAGTGTTATTTCCACAATGAGATATTCACATTTGGTATACTATCATTAAAATCATAATAAGTACATTTAATAATTAAACCATTACTAGTTAGTAAATCCAGATACATATAGATAATATGTCTGAGTATATGAGATTTAGTTTACCATTGAATGGTTTATGATAAACCATGTTAAACCATAAGTGTTATTTCCACACTGAGATATTCACAATAGGTATACTATCATTAAAATCATAATAAGTACATTCAATATTTAAACCATTACTAGTTAGTAAATCTAGATACATATGGATAGTATGTCTGAGTGTATTAGATTTAATTTACCATTGAATGGTTTATGATAAACCATGTTAAACCATAAGTGTTATTTCCACAATGAGATAATCACATTTGGTATACTATCATTAAAATCATAATAAGTACATTTAATAATTAAACCATTACTAATTAGTAAATTCGGATACATATGGATAGTATGTCTGAGTGTATTAGATTTAATTTACCATTGAATGGTTTATGATAAACCATGTTAAACCATGTGTTATTTCCACACTGAGAAATTCACAATAGGTATGCTATCAGTAAAATCATAGTAACGACTTTTAATCATTAAACAATTACTAGTTAGTAAATCTATATACATATGGATAGTATGTCTGAGTTTATTAGATTTAATTTACCATTGAATGGTTTATGATAAACCATGTTAAACCATAAGTGTTATTTCCACACTGAGATATTCACAATTGGTATACTATTATTTAAATCATAATAACGACGTTTAATAATTAAACCATTACTAGTTAGTAAATTCGGATACATATGGATAGTATGTCTGAGTGTATTAGATTTAATTTACCATTGAATGGTTTATGATAAACCATGTTAAACCATAAGTGTTATTTCCACAATGAGATAATCACATTTGGTATACTATCATTAAAATCATAATAAGTACATTTAATAATTAAACCATTACTAGTTAGTAAATCCAGATACATATGGATAGTATGTCTGAGTGTATTAGATTTAATTTACCATTGAATGGTTTATGATAAACCATGTTAAACCATAAGTGTTATTTCCACACTGAGATATTCACAATAGGTATGCTATCAGTAAAATCATAGTAACGACTTTTAATCATTAAACAATTACCAGTTAGTAAATCTATATACATATGGATAGTATGTCTGAGTTTATTAGATTTATTTACCATTGAATGGTTTATGATAAACCATGTTAAACCATAAGTGTTATTTCCACAATGAGATATTCACATTTGGTATACTATCATTAAAATCATAATAAGTACATTTAATAATTAAACCATTACTAGTTAGTAAATCCAGATACATATGGATAGTATGTCTGAGTGTATTAGATTTAATTTACCATTGAATGGTTTATGATAAACCATGTTAAACCATAAGTGTTATTTCCACACTGAGATATTCACAATTGGTATACCATCATTAATATCATAATAAGTACATTTAATAATTAAACCATCACTAGTTAGTAAATCTAGATACATATGGATAGTATGTCTGAGTGTATTAGATTTAATTTACCATTGAATGGTTTATGATAAACCATGTTAAACCATAAGTGTTATTTCCACAATGAGATAATCACATTTGGTATACTATCATTAAAATCATAAGTACATTTAATAATTAAACCATTACTAATTAGTAAATTCGGATACTTATGGATAGTATGTCTAAGTGTATTAGATTTAATTTACCATTGAATGGTTTATGATAAACCATGTTAAACCATAAGTGTTATTTCCACACTGAGATATTCACAATAGGTATGCTATCAGTAAAATCATAGTAACGACTTTTAATCATTAAACAATTACCAGTTAGTAAATCTATATACATATGGATAGTATGTCTGAGTTTATTAGATTTAATTTACCATTGAATGGTTTATGATAAACCATGTTAAACCATAAGTGTTATTTCCACAATGAGATATTCACATTTGGTGTACTATCATTAAAATCATAATAAGTACATTTAATAATTAAACCATTACTAGTTAGTAAATCTAGATACATATGGATAGTATGTCTGAGTGTATTAGATTTAATTTAGCATTGAATGGTTTATGATAAACCATGTTAAACCATAAGTGTTATTTCCACAATGAGATAATCACATTTGGTATACTATCATTAAAATCATAATAAGTACATTTAATAATTAAACCATTACTAGTTAGTAAATTCGGATACATATGGATAGTATGTCTGAGTGTATTAGATTTAATTTACCATTGAATGGTTTATGATAAACCATGTTAAACCATAAGTGTTATTTCCACAATGAGATAATCACATTTGGTATACTATCATTAAAATCATAATAAGTACATTTAATAATTAAATCATTACTAGTTAGTAAATTCGGATACATATGGATAGTATGTCTGAGTGTATTAGATTTAATTTACCATTGAATGGTTTATGATAAACCATGTTAAACCATAAGTGTTATTTCCACACTGAGATATACATAATAGGTATGCTATCAGTAAAATTATAGTAACGACTTTTAATCATTAAACAATTACTAGTTAGTAAATCTATATACATATGGATAGTATGTATGAGTTTATTAGATTTAATTTACCATTGAATGGTTTATGATAAACCATGTTAAACCATAAGAGTTATTTCCACACTGTGATACTCACAATAGGTGTACTATCATTAAAATCATAATAACGACTTTAAATAATTAAATCATTACTAGTTAGTAAATGTAGATACATATAGATAGTATGTCTAAGTGTATTAGATTTAATTTACCATTGATTGGTTTATGATAAACCATTTTAAACCATAAGTGTTATTTCCACAATGAGATATTCACATTTGGTGTACTATCCTTAAAATCATAATAAGTACATTTAATAATTAAACCATTACTAGTTAGTAAATCCAGATACATATAGATAATATGTCTGAGTATATGAGATTTAGTTTACCATTGAATGGTTTATGATAAACCATGTTAAACCATAAGTGTTATTTCCACACTGAGATATTCACAATAGGTATACCATCATTTAAATCATAATAAGTACATTTAATATTTAAACCATTACTAGTTAGTAAATCTAGATACATACGGATAGTATGTCTGAGTGTATTAGATTTAATTTACCATTGAATGGTTTATGATAAACCATGTTAAACCATAAGTGTTATTTCCACACTGAGATATTCACAATTGGTGTACTATTATTTAAATCATAATAACGACGTTTAATAATTAAACCATTACTAGTTAGTAAATCTAGATACATATGGATAGTATGTCTGAGTGTATTAGATTTAATTTACCATTGAATGGTTTATGATAAACCATGTTAAACCATAAGTGTTATTTCCACACTGAGATATTCACAATAGGTATGCTATCAGTAAAATCATAGTAACGACTTTTAATCATTAAACAATTACTAGTTAGTAAATCTATATACATATGGATAGTATGTACGAGTTGATTAGATTTAATTTACCATTGAATGGTTTATGATAAACCATGTTAAACCATAAGAGTTATTTCCACACTGAGATACTCACAATAGGTGTACTATCATTAAAATCATAATAACGACTTTAAATAATTAAATCATTACTAGTTAGTAAATGTAGATACATATAGATAGTATGTCTGAGTGTATTAGATTTAATTTACCATTGATTGGTTTATGATAAACCATTTTAAACCATAAGTGTTATTTCCACAATGAGATATTCACATTTGGTGTACTATCATTAAAATCATAATAAGTACATTTAATAATTAAACCATTACTAGTTAGTAAATCCAGATACATATGGATAGTATGTCTGAGTGTATTAGATTTAATTTACCAATGAATGGTTTATGATAAACCATGTTAAACCATGTGTTATTTCCACACTGAGATATTCACAATAGGTATACTATCACTAAAATCATGATAATACATTTAATAATTAATCCATTACTAGTTAGTAAATCTAGATACATATGGATAGTATGTCTGAGTTTATTAGATTTAATTTACCATTGAATGGTTTATGATAAATCATGTTAAACCATAAGTGTTATTTCCACACTGAGATATTCACAATAGGTATACTATCACTAAAATCATATTAACGACGTTTAGTAATTAAACCATTACTAGTTAGTAAATCTGGATACATATGGATAGTATGTCTGAGAGTATTAGATTTAATTTACCATTGATTGGTTTATGATAAACCATGTTAAACCATAAGTGTTATTTCCACAATGAGATATTCACATTTGGTGTACTATCATTAAAATCATAATAAGTACATTTAATAATTAAACCATTACTAGTTAGTAAATCCAGATACATATGGATAGTATGTCTGAGTTTATTAGATTTAATTTACCATTGAATGGTTTATGATAAATCATGTTAAACCATAAGTGTTATTTCCACACTGAGATATTCACAATAGGTATACTATCACTAAAATCATATTAACGACGTTTAATAATTAAACCATTACTAGTTAGTAAATCTTGATACATATGGATAGTATGTCTAAGTTTATTCGATTTAATTTACCATTGAATGGTTTATGATAAACCATGTTAAACCATAAGTGTTATTTCCACAATGACATTTGGTATACTATCATTAAAATCATAATAAGTACATTTAATAATTAAACCATTACTAGTTAGTAAATCCAGATACATATAGATAATATGTCTGAGTATTTGAGATTTAGTTTACCATTGAATGGTTTATGATAAACCATGTTAAACCATAAGTGTTATTTCCACACTGAGATATTCACAATAGGTATGCTATCAGTAAAATCATAGTAACGACTTTTAATCATTTAACAATTACTAGTTAGTAAATCTATATACATATGGATAGTATGTCTGAGTTTATTAGATTTAATTTACCATTGAATGGTTTATGATAAACCATGTTAAACCATAAGTGTTATTTCCACACTGAGATATTCACAATTGGTATACTATTATTTAAATCACAATAACGACGTTTAATAATTAAACCATTACAAGTTAGGAAATTCGGATACATATGGATAGTATGTCTGAGTGTATTTGATTTAATTTACCATTGAATGGTTTATGATAAACCATGTTAAACCATAAGTGTTATTTCCACACTGAGATATTCACAATAGGTATACTATCACTAAAATCATATTAACGACGTTTAATAATTAAACCATTACTAGTTAGTAAATCTGGATACATATGGATAGTATGTCTGAGTGTATTAGATTTAATTTACCATTGAATAGTTTATGATAAACCATGTTAAACCATAAGTGTTATTTCCACAGAGATTTTCACAATAGGTATGCTATCAGTAAAATCATAGTAACGACTTTTAATAATTAAACCATTACTAGTTAGTAAATCTAGATACATATGGATAGTATGTCTAAGTTTATTCGATTTAATTTACCATTGAATGGTTTATGATAAACCATGTTAAACCATAAGTGTTATTTCCACAATGAGATATTCACATTTGGTATACTATCATTAAAATCATAATAAGTACATTTAATAATTAAACCATTACTAGTTAGTAAATCCAGATACATATAGATAATATGTCTGAGTATATGAGATTTAGTTTACCATTGAATGGTTTATGATAAACCATGTTAAACCATAAGTGTTATTTCCACACTGAGATATTCACAATAGGTATACTATCATTAAAATCATAATAAGTACATTTAATATTTAAACCATTACTAGTTAGTAAATCTAGATACATATGGATAGTATGTCTGAGTGTATCAGACTTAATTTACCATTGAATGGTTTATGATAAACCATGTTAAACCATAAGTGTTATTTCCACAATGAGATATTCACATTTGGTATACTATCATTAAAATAATAATAAGTACATTTAATAATTAAACCATTACTAGTTAGTAAATCCAGATACATATAGATAATATGTCTGAGTATATGAGATTTAGTTTACCATTGAATGGTTTATGATAAACCATGTTAAACCATAAGAGTTATTTCCACACTGAGATACTCACAATAGGTGTACTATCATTAAAATCATAATAACGACTTTAAATAATTAAATCATTACTAGTTAGTAAATGTAGATACATATAGATAGTATGTCTGAGTGTATTAGATTTAATTTACCATTGATTGGTTTATGATAAACCATGTTAAACCATAAGTGTTATTTCCACACTGAGATACTCACATTTGGTATACTTTCATTAAAATCATAATAACGACTTTAAATAATTAAATCATTACTAGTTAGAAAATCTGGATACATATGGATAGTATGTCTGAGTGTATTAGATTTAATTTACCATTGAATAGTTTATGATAAACCATGTTAAACCATAAGTGTTATTTCCACAGAGATTTTCACAATTGGTATGCTATCAGTAAAATCATAGTAACGACTTTTAATAATTAAACCATTACTAGTTAATAAATCTAGATACATATGGATAGTATGTCTAAGTTTATTCGATTTAATTTACCATTGAATGGTTTATGATAAACCATGTTAAACCATAAGTGTTATTTCCACAATGAGATATTCACATTTGGTATACTATCATTAAAATAATAATAAGTACATTTAATAATTAAACCATTCCTAGTTAGTAAATCCAGATACATATAGATAATATGTCTGAGTATATGAGATTTAGTTTACCATTGAATGGTTTATGATAAACCATGTTAAACCATAAGTGTTATTTCCACACTGAGATATTCACAATAGGTATACTATCATTAAAATCATAATAAGTACATTTAATAATTAAACCATTACTAGTTAGTAAATCCAGATACATATGGATAGTATGTCTGAGTGTATTAGATTTAATTTACCAATGAATGGTTTAAGATAAACCATGTTAAACCATGTGTTATTTCCACACTGAGATATTCACAATAGGTATACTATCACTAAAATCATAATAATACATTTAATAATTAAACCATTACTAGTTAGTAAATCTAGATACATATGGATAGTATGTCTGAGTTTATTAGATTTAATTTACCATTGAATGGTTTATGATAAATCTTGTTAAACCATAATTGTTATTTCCACACTAAGATATTCACAATAGGTATACTATCACTAAAATCATATTAACGACGTTTAATAATTAAACCATTACTAGTTAGTAAATCTGGATACATATGGATAGTATGTCTGAGTGTATTAGATTTAATTTACCATTGAATAGTTTATGATAAACCATGTTAAACCATACGTGTTATTTCCACAGAGATTTTCACAATAGGTATGCTATCAGTAAAATCATAGTAACGACTTTTAATAATTAAACCATTACTAGTTAGTAAATCTAGATACATATGGATAGTATGTCTAAGTTTATTCGATTTAATTTACCATTGAATGGTTTATGATAAACCATGTTAAACCATAAGTGTTATTTCCACAATGAGATATTCACATTTGGTATACTATCATTAAAATCATAATAAGTACATTTAATAATTAAACCATTACTAGTTAGTAAATCCAGATACATATAGATAATATGTCTGAGTATATGAGATTTAGTTTACCATTGAATGGTTTATGATAAACCATGTTAAACCATAAGTGTTATTTCCACACTGAGATATTCACAATAGGTATACTATCATTAAAATCATAATAAGTACATTTAATATTTAAACCATTACAAGTTAGTAAATCTAGATACATACGGATAGTATGTCTGAGTGTATTAGATTTAATTTACCATTGAATGGTTTATGATAAACCATGTTAAACCATGTGTTATTTCCAAACTGAGATATTCACAATTGGTATACTATTATTTAAATCATAATAACGACGTTTAATAATTAAACCATTACTAGTTAGTAAATCTAGATACATATGGATAGCATGTCTGAGTGTATTAGATTTAATTTACCATTGAATGGTTTATGATAAACCATGTTAAACCATCAGTGTTATTTCCACACTGAGATATTCACAATTGGTATACCATCATTAATATCATAATAAGTACATTTAATAATTAAACCATCACTAGTTAGTAAATCTAGATACATATGGATAGTATGTCTGAGTGTATTAGATTTAATTTACCATTGAATGGTTTATGATAAACCATGTTAAACCATAAGTGTTATTTCCACAATGAGATAATCACATTTGGTATACTATCATTAAAATCATAATAAGTACATTTAACAATTAAACCATTACTAGTTAGTAAATTCGGATACATATGGATAGTATGTCTGAGTGTATTAGATTTAATTTACCATTGAATGGTTTATGATAAACCACGTTAAACCATAAGTGTTATTTCCACACTGAGATATTCACAACAGGTATGCTATCAGTAAAATCATAGTCACGACTTTTAATCATTAAACAATTACTAGTTAGTAAATCTATATACATATGGATAGTATGTATGAGTTTATTACATTTAATTTACCATTGAATGGTTTATGATAAACCATGTTAAACCATAAGAGTTATTTCCACACTGAGATACTCACAATGGGTGTACTATCATTAAAATCATAATAACGACTTTAAATAATTAAATCATTACTAGTTAGTAAATGTAGATACATATAGATAGTATGTCTGAGTGTATTAGAATTAATTTACCATTGATTGGTTTATGATAAACCATTTTAAACCATAAGTGTTATTTCCACAATGAGATATTCACATTTGGTGTACTATCATTAAAATCATAATAAGTACATTTAACAAATAAACCATTACTAGTTAGTAAATCCAGATACATATAGATAATATGTCTGAGTATATGAGATTTAGTTTACCATTGAATGGTTTATGATAAACCATGTTAAACAATAAGTGTTATTTCCACACTGAGATATTCACAATAGGTATACTATCATTAAAATCATAATAAGTACATTTAATAATTAAACCATTACTAGTTAGTAAATCTAGATACATATGGATAGTATGTCTGAGTTTATTAGATTTAATTTACCATTGAATGGTTTATGATAAATCATGTTAAACCATAAGTGTTATTTCCACACTGAGATATTCACCTTAGGTATACTATCACTAAAATCATATTAACGACGTTTAATAATTAAACCATTACTAGTTAGTAAATCTGGATACATATGGATAGTATGTCTGAGTGTATTAGATTTAATTTACCATTGAATGGTTTATGATAAATCATGTTAAACCATTAGTGTTATTTCCACACTGAGATATTCACAATAGGTATACTATCACTAAAATCATATTAACGACGTTTAATAATTAAACCATTACTAGTTAGTAAATCTGGATACATATGGATAGTATGTCTGAGTGTATTAGATTTAATTTACCATTGAATAGTTTATGATAAACCATGTTAAAACATGTGTTATTTCCACAGAGATTTTCACAATAGGTATGCTATCAGTAAAATCATAGTAACGACTTTTAATAATTAAACCATTACTAGTTAGTAAATCTAGATACATATGGATAGTATGTCTAAGTTTATTCGATTTAATTTACCATTGAATGGTTTATGATAAACCATTTTAAACCATAAGTGTTATTTCCACAATGAGATATTCACATTTGGTATACTATCATTAAAATCATAATAAGTACATTTAATAATTAAACCATTACTAGTTAGTAAATCCAGATACATATAGATAATATGTCTGAGTATATGAGATTTAGTTTACCATTGAATGGTTTATGATAAACCATGTTAAACCATAAGTGTTATTTCCACAGAGATTTTCACAATAGGTATGCTATCAGTAAAATCATAGTAACGACTTTTAATAATTAAACCTTTACTAGTTAGTAAATCTAGATACATATGGATAGTATGTCTAAGTTTATTCGATTTAATTTACCATTGAATGTTTTATGATAAACCATGTTAAACCATAAGTGTTATTTCCACAATGAGATATTCACATTTGGTATACTATCATTAAAATCATAATAAGTACATTTAATAATTAAACCATTACTAGTTAGTAAATCCAGATACATATAGATAATATGTCTGAGTATATGAGATTTAGTTTACCATTGAATGGTTTATGATAAACCATGTTAAACCATAAGTGTTATTTCCACACTGAGATATTCACAATAGGTATACTATCATTAAAATCATAATAAGAACATTTAATATTTAAACCATTACTAGTTAGTAAATCTAGATACATATGGATAGTATGTCTGAGTGTATTAGATTTAATTTACCATTGAATGGTTTATGATAAACCATGTTAAACCATAAGTGTTATTTCCACACTGAGATATTCACAATTGGTATACCATCATTAATATCATAATAAGTACATTTAATAATTAAACCATCACTAGTTAGTAAATCTAGATACATATAGATAGTATGTCTGAGTGTATTAGATTTAATTTACCATTGAATGGTTTATGATAAACCATGTTAAACCATAAGTGTTATTTCCACAATGAGATATTCACATTTGGTATACTATCATTAAAATCATTATAAGTACATTTAATAATTAAACCATTACTAGTTAGTAAATCCAGATACATATAGATAATATGTCTGAGTATATGAGATTTAGTTTACCATTGAATGGTTTATGATAAACCATGTTAAACCATAAGTGTTATTTCCACACTGAGATATTCACAATAGGTATACTATCATTAAAATCATAATAAGTACATTTAATATTTAAACCATTACAAGTTAGTAAATCTAGATACATACGGATAGTATGTCTGAGTGTATTAGATTTAATTTACCATTGAATGGTTTATGATAAACCATGTTAAACCATGTGTTATTTCCAAACTGAGATATTCACAATTGGTATACTATTATTTAAATCATAATAACGACGTTTAATAATTAAACCATTACTAGTTAGTAAATCTAGATACATATGGATAGCATGTCTGAGTGTATTAGATTTAATTTACCATTGAATGGTTTATGATAAACCATGTTAAACCATCAGTGTTATTTCCACACTGAGATATTCACAATTGGTATACCATCATTAATATCATAATAAGTACATTTAATAATTAAACCATCACTAGTTAGTAAATCTAGATACATATGGATAGTATGTCTGAGTGTATTAGATTTAATTTACCATTGAATGGTTTATGATAAACCATGTTAAACCATAAGTGTTATTTCCACAATGAGATAATCACATTTGGTATACTATCATTAAAATCATAATAAGTACATTTAACAATTAAACCATTACTAGTTAGTAAATTCGGATACATATGGATAGTATGTCTGAGTGTATTAGATTTAATTTACCATTGAATGGTTTATGATAAACCACGTTAAACCATAAGTGTTATTTCCACACTGAGATATTCACAACAGGTATGCTATCAGTAAAATCATAGTCACGACTTTTAATCATTAAACAATTACTAGTTAGTAAATCTATATACATATGGATAGTATGTATGAGTTTATTACATTTAATTTACCATTGAATGGTTTATGATAAACCATGTTAAACCATAAGAGTTATTTCCACACTGAGATACTCACAATGGGTGTACTATCATTAAAATCATAATAACGACTTTAAATAATTAAATCATTACTAGTTAGTAAATGTAGATACATATAGATAGTATGTCTGAGTGTATTAGAATTAATTTACCATTGATTGGTTTATGATAAACCATTTTAAACCATAAGTGTTATTTCCACACTGAGATATTCACAATAGGTATACTATCACTAAAATCATGATAATACATTTAATAATTAATCCATTACTAGTTAGTAAATCTAGATACATATGAATAGTATGTCTGAGTTTATTAGATTTAATTTACCATTGAATGGTTTATGATAAATCATGTTAAACCATAAGTGTTATTTCCACACTGAGATATTCACAACAGGTATGCTATCAGTAAAATCATAGTCACGACTTTTAATCATTAAACAATTACTAGTTAGTAAATCTATATACATATGGATAGTATGTATGAGTTTATTACATTTAATTTACCATTGAATGGTTTATGATAAACCATGTTAAACCATAAGAGTTATTTCCACACTGAGATACTCACAATGGGTGTACTATCATTAAAGTCATAATAACGACTTTAAATAATTAAATCATTACTAGTTAGTAAATGTAGATACATATAGATAGTATTTCTGAGTGTATTAGATTTAATTTACCATTAAATGGTTTATGATAAACCATGTTAAACCATAAGTGTTATTTCCACACTGAGATATTCACAATAGGTATGCTATCAGTAAAATCATAGTAACGACTTTTAATCATTAAACAATTACTAGTTAGTAAATCTATATACATATGGATAGTATGTCTGAGTTTATTAGATTTAATTTACCATTGAATGGTTTATGATGAACCATGTTAAACCATAAGTGTTATTTCCACAATGAGATATTCACATTTGGTATACTATTATTAAAATCATAATAAGTACATTTAATAATTAAACCATTACTAGTTAGTAAATCCAGATACATATAGATAATATGTCTGAGTATATGAGATTTAGTTTACCATTGAATGGTTTATGATAAACCATGTTAAACCATAAGTGTTATTTCCACACTGAGATATTCACAATAGGTATACTATCATTAAAATCATAATAAGTACATTTAATATTTAAACCATTACTAGTTAGTAAATCTAGATACATATGGATAGTATGTCTGAGGGTATTAGATTTAATTTACCATTGAATGGTTTATGATAAACCATGTTAAACCATAAGTGTTATTTCCACACTGAGATATTCACAATTGGTATACCATCATTAATATCATAATAAGTACATTTAATATTTAAACCATTACTAGTTAGTAAATCTAGATACATATGGATAGTATGTCTGAGTGTATTAGATTTAATTTACCATTGAATGGTTTATGATAAACCATGTTAAACCATAAGTGTTATTTCCACAATGAGATAATCACATTTGGTATACTATCATTAAAATCATAATAAGTACATTTAATAATTAAACCATTACTAGTTAGTAAATTCGGATACATATCGATAGTATGTCTGAGTGTATTAGATTTAATTTACCATTGAATCGTTTATGATAAACCATGTTAAACCATAAGTGTTATTTCCACAATGAGATAATCACATTTGGTATACTATCATTAAAATCATAATAAGTACATTTAATATTTAAACCATTACTAGTTAGTAAATCTAGATACATATGGATAGTATGTCTGAGTGTATTAGATTTAATTTACCATTGAATGGTTTATGATAAACCATGTTAAACCATAAGTGTTATTTCCACACTGAGATATTCACAATTGGTATACTATTATTTAAATCATAATAACGACGTTTAATAATTAAACCATTACTAGTTAGTAAATTCGGATACATATGGATAGTATGTCTGAGTGTATTAGATTTAATTTACCATTGAATGGTTTATGATAAACCATGTTAAACCATAAGTGTTATTTCCACACTGAGATATTCACAATAGGTATGCTATCAGTAAAATCATAGTAACGACTTTTAATCATTAAACAATTACTAGTTAGTAAATCTATATACATATGGATAGTATGTCTGAGTTTATTAGATTTAATTTACCATTGAATGGTTTATGATGAACCATGTTAAACCATAAGTGTTATTTCCACAATGAGATATTCACATTTGGTATACTATTATTAAAATCATAATAAGTACATTTAATAATTAAACCATTACTAGTTAGTAAATTCAGATACATATAGATAATATGTCTGAGTATATGAGATTTAGTTTACCATTGAATGGTTTATGATAAACCATGTTAAACCATAAGTGTTATTTCCACACTGAGATATTCACAATAGGTATACTATCATTAAAATCATAATAAGTACATTTAATATTTAAACCATTACTAGTTAGTAAATCTAGATACATATGGATAGTATGTCTGAGTGTATTAGATTTAATTTACCATTGAATGGTTTATGATAAACCATGTTAAACCATAAGTGTTATTTCCACACTGAGATATTCACAATAGGTATACTATCATTAAAATCATAATAAGTACATTTAATATTTAAACCATTACTAGTTAGTAAATCTAGATACATATGGATAGTATGTCTGAGTGTATTAGATTTAATTTACCATTAAATGGTTTATGATAAACCATGTTAAACCATAAGTGTTATTTCCACACTGAGATATTCACAATAGGTATGCTATCAGTAAAATCATAGTAACGACTTTTAATCATTAAACAATTACTAGTTAGTAAATCTATATACATATGGATAGTATGTCTGAGTTTATTAGATTTAATTTACCATTGAATGGTTTATGATGAACCATGTTAAACCATAAGTGTTATTTCCACAATGAGATATTCACATTTGGTATACTATTATTAAAATCATAATAAGTACATTTAATAATTAAACCATTACTAGTTAGTAAATCCAGATACATATAGATAATATGTCTGAGTATATGAGATTTAGTTTACCATTGAATGGTTTATGATAAACCATGTTAAACCATAAGTGTTATTTCCACACTGAGATATTCACAATAGGTATACTATCATTAAAATCATAATAAGTACATTTAATATTTAAACCATTACTAGTTAGTAAATCTAGATACATATGGATAGTATGTCTGAGGGTATTAGATTTAATTTACCATTGAATGGTTTATGATAAACCATGTTAAACCATAAGTGTTATTTCCACACTGAGATATTCACAATTGGTATACCATCATTAATATCATAATAAGTACATTTAATATTTAAACCATTACTAGTTAGTAAATCTAGATACATATGGATAGTATGTCTGAGTGTATTAGATTTAATTTACCATTGAATGGTTTATGATAAACCATGTTAAACCATAAGTGTTATTTCCACAATGAGATAATCACATTTGGTATACTATCATTAAAATCATAATAAGTACATTTAATAATTAAACCATTACTAGTTAGTAAATTCGGATACATATCGATAGTATGTCTGAGTGTATTAGATTTAATTTACCATTGAATGGTTTATGATAAACCATGTTAAACCATAAGTGTTATTTCCACACTGAGATATTCACAATAGGTATGCTATCAGTAAAATCATAGTAACGACTTTTAATCATTAAACAATTACTAGTTAGTAAATCTATATACATATGGATAGTATGTATGAGTTTATTAGATTTAATTTACCATTGAATGGTTTATGATAAACCATGTTAAACCATAAGAGTTATTTCCACACTGAGATACTCACAATAGGTGTACTATCATTAAAATCATAATAACGACTTTAAATAATTAAATCATTACTAGTTAGTAAATGTAGATACATATAGATAGTATGTCTGAGTGTATTAGATTTAATTTACCATTGATTGGTTTATGATAAACCATTTTAAACCATAAGTGTTATTTCCACAATGAGATATTCACATTTGGTGTACTATCATTAAAATCATAATAAGTACATTTAATAATTAAACCATTACTAGTTAGTAAATCCAGATACATATGGATAGTATGTCTGAGTGTATTAGATTTAATTTACCAATGAATGGTTTATGATAAACCATGTTAAACCATGTGTTATTTCCACACTGAGATATTCACAATAGGTATACTATGACCAAAATCATGATAATACATTTAATAATTAATCCATTACTAGTTAGTAAATCTAGATACATATGGATAGTATGTCTGAGTGTATTAGATTTAATTTACCATTGAATGGTTTATGATAAACCATGTTAAACCATAAGTGTTATTTCCACACTGAGATATTCACAATTGGTATACCATCATTAATATCATAATAAGTACATTTAATATTTAAACCATTACTAGTTAGTAAATCTAGATACATATGGATAGTATGTCTGAGTGTATTAGATTTAATTTACCATTGAATGGTTTATGATAAACCATGTTAAACCATAAGTGTTATTTCCACACTGAGATATTCACAATAGGTATGCTATCAGTAAAATCATAGTAACGACTTTTAATCATTAAACAATTACTAGTTAGTAAATCTATATACATATGGATAGTATGTCTGAGTTTATTAGATTTAATTTACCATTGAATGGTTTATGATGAACCATGTTAAACCATAAGTGTTATTTCCACAATGAGATATTCACATTTGGTATACTATTATTAAAATCATAATAAGTACATTTAATAATTAAACCATTACTAGTTAGTAAATCCATATACATATAGATAATATGTCTGAGTATATGAGATTTAGTTTACCATTGAATGGTTTATGATAAACCATGTTAAACCATAAGTGTTATTTCCACACTGAGATATTCACAATAGGTATACTATCATTAAAATCATAATAAGTACATTTAATATTTAAACCATTACTAGTTAGTAAATCTAGATACATATGGATAGTATGTCTGAGTGTATTAGATTTAATTTACCATTGAATGGTTTATGATAAACCATGTTAAACCATAAGTGTTATTTCCACACTGAGATATTCACAATTGGTATACCATCATTAATATCATAATAACGACGTTTAATAATTAAACCATTACTAGTTAGTAAATCTGGATACATATGGATAGTATGTCTGAGTGTATTAGATTTAATTTACCATTGAATAGTTTATGATAAACCATGTTAAACCATACGTGTTATTTCCACAGAGATTTTCACAATAGGTATGCTATCAGTAAAATCATAGTAACGACTTTTAATAATTAAACCATTACTAGTTAGTAAATCTAGATACATATGGATAGTATGTCTAAGTTTATTCGATTTAATTTACCATTGAATGGTTTATGATAAACCATGTTAAACCATAAGTGTTATTTCCACAATGAGATATTCACATTTGGTATACTATCATTAAAATCATAATAAGTACATTTAATAATTAAACCATTACTAGTTAGTAAATCCAGATACATATAGATAATATGTCTGAGTATATGAGATTTAGTTTACCATTGAATGGTTTATGATAAACCATGTTAAACCATAAGTGTTATTTCCACACTGAGATATTCACAATAGGTATACTATCATTAAAATCATAATAAGTACATTTAATATTTAAACCATTACAAGTTAGTAAATCTAGATACATACGGATAGTATGTCTGAGTGTATTAGATTTAATTTACCATTGAATGGTTTATGATAAACCATGTTAAACCATGTGTTATTTCCAAACTGAGATATTCACAATTGGTATACTATTATTTAAATCATAATAACGACGTTTAATAATTAAACCATTACTAGTTAGTAAATCTAGATACATATGGATAGCATGTCTGAGTGTATTAGATTTAATTTACCATTGAATGGTTTATGATAAACCATGTTAAACCATCAGTGTTATTTCCACACTGAGATATTCACAATTGGTATACCATCATTAATATCATAATAAGTACATTTAATAATTAAACCATCACTAGTTAGTAAATCTAGATACATATGGATAGTATGTCTGAGTGTATTAGATTTAATTTACCATTGAATGGTTTATGATAAACCATGTTAAACCATAAGTGTTATTTCCACAATGAGATAATCACATTTGGTATACTATCATTAAAATCATAATAAGTACATTTAACAATTAAACCATTACTAGTTAGTAAATTCGGATACATATGGATAGTATGTCTGAGTGTATTAGATTTAATTTACCATTGAATGGTTTATGATAAACCACGTTAAACCATAAGTGTTATTTCCACACTGAGATATTCACAACAGGTATGCTATCAGTAAAATCATAGTCACGACTTTTAATCATTAAACAATTACTAGTTAGTAAATCTATATACATATGGATAGTATGTATGAGTTTATTACATTTAATTTACCATTGAATGGTTTATGATAAACCATGTTAAACCATAAGAGTTATTTCCACACTGAGATACTCACAATGGGTGTACTATCATTAAAATCATAATAACGACTTTAAATAATTAAATCATTACTAGTTAGTAAATGTAGATACATATAGATAGTATGTCTGAGTGTATTAGAATTAATTTACCATTGATTGGTTTATGATAAACCATTTTAAACCATAAGTGTTATTTCCACAATGAGATATTCACATTTGGTGTACTATCATTAAAATCATAATAAGTACATTTAACAAATAAACCATTACTAGTTAGTAAATCCAGATACATATAGATAATATGTCTGAGTATATGAGATTTAGTTTACCATTGAATGGTTTATGATAAACCATGTTAAACAATAAGTGTTATTTCCACACTGAGATATTCACAATAGGTATACTATCATTAAAATCATAATAAGTACATTTAATAATTAAACCATTACTAGTTAGTAAATCTAGATACATATGGATAGTATGTCTGAGTTTATTAGATTTAATTTACCATTGAATGGTTTATGATAAATCATGTTAAACCATAAGTGTTATTTCCACACTGAGATATTCACCTTAGGTATACTATCACTAAAATCATATTAACGACGTTTAATAATTAAACCATTACTAGTTAGTAAATCTGGATACATATGGATAGTATGTCTGAGTGTATTAGATTTAATTTACCATTGAATGGTTTATGATAAATCATGTTAAACCATTAGTGTTATTTCCACACTGAGATATTCACAATAGGTATACTATCACTAAAATCATATTAACGACGTTTAATAATTAAACCATTACTAGTTAGTAAATCTGGATACATATGGATAGTATGTCTGAGTGTATTAGATTTAATTTACCATTGAATAGTTTATGATAAACCATGTTAAAACATGTGTTATTTCCACAGAGATTTTCACAATAGGTATGCTATCAGTAAAATCATAGTAACGACTTTTAATAATTAAACCATTACTAGTTAGTAAATCTAGATACATATGGATAGTATGTCTAAGTTTATTCGATTTAATTTACCATTGAATGGTTTATGATAAACCATTTTAAACCATAAGTGTTATTTCCACAATGAGATATTCACATTTGGTATACTATCATTAAAATCATAATAAGTACATTTAATAATTAAACCATTACTAGTTAGTAAATCCAGATACATATAGATAATATGTCTGAGTATATGAGATTTAGTTTACCATTGAATGGTTTATGATAAACCATGTTAAACCATAAGTGTTATTTCCACAGAGATTTTCACAATAGGTATGCTATCAGTAAAATCATAGTAACGACTTTTAATAATTAAACCTTTACTAGTTAGTAAATCTAGATACATATGGATAGTATGTCTAAGTTTATTCGATTTAATTTACCATTGAATGTTTTATGATAAACCATGTTAAACCATAAGTGTTATTTCCACAATGAGATATTCACATTTGGTATACTATCATTAAAATCATAATAAGTACATTTAATAATTAAACCATTACTAGTTAGTAAATCCAGATACATATAGATAATATGTCTGAGTATATGAGATTTAGTTTACCATTGAATGGTTTATGATAAACCATGTTAAACCATAAGTGTTATTTCCACACTGAGATATTCACAATAGGTATACTATCATTAAAATCATAATAAGAACATTTAATATTTAAACCATTACTAGTTAGTAAATCTAGATACATATGGATAGTATGTCTGAGTGTATTAGATTTAATTTACCATTGAATGGTTTATGATAAACCATGTTAAACCATAAGTGTTATTTCCACACTGAGATATTCACAATTGGTATACCATCATTAATATCATAATAAGTACATTTAATAATTAAACCATCACTAGTTAGTAAATCTAGATACATATAGATAGTATGTCTGAGTGTATTAGATTTAATTTACCATTGAATGGTTTATGATAAACCATGTTAAACCATAAGTGTTATTTCCACAATGAGATATTCACATTTGGTATACTATCATTAAAATCATTATAAGTACATTTAATAATTAAACCATTACTAGTTAGTAAATCCAGATACATATAGATAATATGTCTGAGTATATGAGATTTAGTTTACCATTGAATGGTTTATGATAAACCATGTTAAACCATAAGTGTTATTTCCACACTGAGATATTCACAATAGGTATACTATCATTAAAATCATAATAAGTACATTTAATATTTAAACCATTACAAGTTAGTAAATCTAGATACATACGGATAGTATGTCTGAGTGTATTAGATTTAATTTACCATTGAATGGTTTATGATAAACCATGTTAAACCATGTGTTATTTCCAAACTGAGATATTCACAATTGGTATACTATTATTTAAATCATAATAACGACGTTTAATAATTAAACCATTACTAGTTAGTAAATCTAGATACATATGGATAGCATGTCTGAGTGTATTAGATTTAATTTACCATTGAATGGTTTATGATAAACCATGTTAAACCATCAGTGTTATTTCCACACTGAGATATTCACAATTGGTATACCATCATTAATATCATAATAAGTACATTTAATAATTAAACCATCACTAGTTAGTAAATCTAGATACATATGGATAGTATGTCTGAGTGTATTAGATTTAATTTACCATTGAATGGTTTATGATAAACCATGTTAAACCATAAGTGTTATTTCCACAATGAGATAATCACATTTGGTATACTATCATTAAAATCATAATAAGTACATTTAACAATTAAACCATTACTAGTTAGTAAATTCGGATACATATGGATAGTATGTCTGAGTGTATTAGATTTAATTTACCATTGAATGGTTTATGATAAACCACGTTAAACCATAAGTGTTATTTCCACACTGAGATATTCACAACAGGTATGCTATCAGTAAAATCATAGTCACGACTTTTAATCATTAAACAATTACTAGTTAGTAAATCTATATACATATGGATAGTATGTATGAGTTTATTACATTTAATTTACCATTGAATGGTTTATGATAAACCATGTTAAACCATAAGAGTTATTTCCACACTGAGATACTCACAATGGGTGTACTATCATTAAAATCATAATAACGACTTTAAATAATTAAATCATTACTAGTTAGTAAATGTAGATACATATAGATAGTATGTCTGAGTGTATTAGAATTAATTTACCATTGATTGGTTTATGATAAACCATTTTAAACCATAAGTGTTATTTCCACACTGAGATATTCACAATAGGTATACTATCACTAAAATCATGATAATACATTTAATAATTAATCCATTACTAGTTAGTAAATCTAGATACATATGAATAGTATGTCTGAGTTTATTAGATTTAATTTACCATTGAATGGTTTATGATAAATCATGTTAAACCATAAGTGTTATTTCCACACTGAGATATTCACAACAGGTATGCTATCAGTAAAATCATAGTCACGACTTTTAATCATTAAACAATTACTAGTTAGTAAATCTATATACATATGGATAGTATGTATGAGTTTATTACATTTAATTTACCATTGAATGGTTTATGATAAACCATGTTAAACCATAAGAGTTATTTCCACACTGAGATACTCACAATGGGTGTACTATCATTAAAATCATAATAACGACTTTAAATAATTAAATCATTACTAGTTAGTAAATGTAGATACATATAGATAGTATTTCTGAGTGTATTAGATTTAATTTACCATTAAATGGTTTATGATAAACCATGTTAAACCATAAGTGTTATTTCCACACTGAGATATTCACAATAGGTATGCTATCAGTAAAATCATAGTAACGACTTTTAATCATTAAACAATTACTAGTTAGTAAATCTATATACATATGGATAGTATGTCTGAGTTTATTAGATTTAATTTACCATTGAATGGTTTATGATGAACCATGTTAAACCATAAGTGTTATTTCCACAATGAGATATTCACATTTGGTATACTATTATTAAAATCATAATAAGTACATTTAATAATTAAACCATTACTAGTTAGTAAATCCAGATACATATAGATAATATGTCTGAGTATATGAGATTTAGTTTACCATTGAATGGTTTATGATAAACCATGTTAAACCATAAGTGTTATTTCCACACTGAGATATTCACAATAGGTATACTATCATTAAAATCATAATAAGTACATTTAATATTTAAACCATTACTAGTTAGTAAATCTAGATACATATGGATAGTATGTCTGAGGGTATTAGATTTAATTTACCATTGAATGGTTTATGATAAACCATGTTAAACCATAAGTGTTATTTCCACACTGAGATATTCACAATTGGTATACCATCATTAATATCATAATAAGTACATTTAATATTTAAACCATTACTAGTTAGTAAATCTAGATACATATGGATAGTATGTCTGAGTGTATTAGATTTAATTTACCATTGAATGGTTTATGATAAACCATGTTAAACCATAAGTGTTATTTCCACAATGAGATAATCACATTTGGTATACTATCATTAAAATCATAATAAGTACATTTAATAATTAAACCATTACTAGTTAGTAAATTCGGATACATATCGATAGTATGTCTGAGTGTATTAGATTTAATTTACCATTGAATGGTTTATGATAAACCATGTTAAACCATAAGTGTTATTTCCACAATGAGATAATCACATTTGGTATACTATCATTAAAATCATAATAAGTACATTTAATATTTAAACCATTACTAGTTAGTAAATCTAGATACATATGGATAGTATGTCTGAGTGTATTAGATTTAATTTACCATTGAATGGTTTATGATAAACCATGTTAAACCATAAGTGTTATTTCCACACTGAGATATTCACAATTGGTATACTATTATTTAAATCATAATAACGACGTTTAATAATTAAACCATTACTAGTTAGTAAATTCGGATACATATGGATAGTATGTCTGAGTGTATTAGATTTAATTTACCATTGAATGGTTTATGATAAACCATGTTAAACCATAAGTGTTATTTCCACACTGAGATATTCACAATAGGTATACTATCATTAAAATCATAATAAGTACATTTAATATTTAAACCATTACTAGTTAGTAAATCTAGATACATATGGATAGTATGTCTGAGTGTATTAGATTTAATTTACCATTAAATGGTTTATGATAAACCATGTTAAACCATAAGTGTTATTTCCACACTGAGATATTCACAATAGGTATACTATCATTAAAATCATAATAAGTACATTTAATATTTAAACCATTACTAGTTAGTAAATCTAGATACATATGGATAGTATGTCTGAGTGTATTAGATTTAATTTACCATTAAATGGTTTATGATAAACCATGTTAAACCATAAGTGTTATTTCCACACTGAGATATTCACAATAGGTATGCTATCAGTAAAATCATAGTAACGACTTTTAATCATTAAACAATTACTAGTTAGTAAATCTATATACATATGGATAGTATGTCTGAGTTTATTAGATTTAATTTACCATTGAATGGTTTATGATGAACCATGTTAAACCATAAGTGTTATTTCCACAATGAGATATTCACATTTGGTATACTATTATTAAAATCATAATAAGTACATTTAATAATTAAACCATTACTAGTTAGTAAATCCAGATACATATAGATAATATGTCTGAGTATATGAGATTTAGTTTACCATTGAATGGTTTATGATAAACCATGTTAAACCATAAGTGTTATTTCCACACTGAGATATTCACAATAGGTATACTATCATTAAAATCATAATAAGTACATTTAATATTTAAACCATTACTAGTTAGTAAATCTAGATACATATGGATAGTATGTCTGAGGGTATTAGATTTAATTTACCATTGAATGGTTTATGATAAACCATGTTAAACCATAAGTGTTATTTCCACACTGAGATATTCACAATTGGTATACCATCATTAATATCATAATAAGTACATTTAATATTTAAACCATTACTAGTTAGTAAATCTAGATACATATGGATAGTATGTCTGAGTGTATTAGATTTAATTTACCATTGAATGGTTTATGATAAACCATGTTAAACCATAAGTGTTATTTCCACAATGAGATAATCACATTTGGTATACTATCATTAAAATCATAATAAGTACATTTAATAATTAAACCATTACTAGTTAGTAAATTCGGATACATATCGATAGTATGTCTGAGTGTATTAGATTTAATTTACCATTGAATGGTTTATGATAAACCATGTTAAACCATAAGTGTTATTTCCACACTGAGATATTCACAATAGGTATGCTATCAGTAAAATCATAGTAACGACTTTTAATCATTAAACAATTACTAGTTAGTAAATCTATATACATATGGATAGTATGTATGAGTTTATTAGATTTAATTTACCATTGAATGGTTTATGATAAACCATGTTAAACCATAAGAGTTATTTCCACACTGAGATACTCACAATAGGTGTACTATCATTAAAATCATAATAACGACTTTAAATAATTAAATCATTACTAGTTAGTAAATGTAGATACATATAGATAGTATGTCTGAGTGTATTAGATTTAATTTACCATTGATTGGTTTATGATAAACCATTTTAAACCATAAGTGTTATTTCCACAATGAGATATTCACATTTGGTGTACTATCATTAAAATCATAATAAGTACATTTAATAATTAAACCATTACTAGTTAGTAAATCCAGATACATATGGATAGTATGTCTGAGTGTATTAGATTTAATTTACCAATGAATGGTTTATGATAAACCATGTTAAACCATGTGTTATTTCCACACTGAGATATTCACAATAGGTATACTATGACCAAAATCATGATAATACATTTAATAATTAATCCATTACTAGTTAGTAAATCTAGATACATATGGATAGTATGTCTGAGTGTATTAGATTTAATTTACCATTGAATGGTTTATGATAAACCATGTTAAACCATAAGTGTTATTTCCACACTGAGATATTCACAATTGGTATACCATCATTAATATCATAATAAGTACATTTAATAATTAAACCATCACTAGTTAGTAAATCTAGATACATATGGATAGTATGTCTGAGTGTATTAGATTTAATTTACCATTGAATGGTTTATGATAAACCATGTTAAACCATAAGTGTTATTTCCACACTGAGATATTCACAATAGGTATGCTATCAGTAAAATCATAGTAACGACTTTTAATCATTAAACAATTACTAGTTAGTAAATCTATATACATATGGATAGTATGTCTGAGTTTATTAGATTTAATTTACCATTGAATGGTTTATGATGAACCATGTTAAACCATAAGTGTTATTTCCACAATGAGATATTCACATTTGGTATACTATTATTAAAATCATAATAAGTACATTTAATAATTAAACCATTACTAGTTAGTAAATCCATATACATATAGATAATATGTCTGAGTATATGAGATTTAGTTTACCATTGAATGGTTTATGATAAACCATGTTAAACCATAAGTGTTATTTCCACACTGAGATATTCACAATAGGTATACTATCATTAAAATCATAATAAGTACATTTAATATTTAAACCATTACTAGTTAGTAAATCTAGATACATATGGATAGTATGTCTGAGTGTATTAGATTTAATTTACCATTGAATGGTTTATGATAAACCATGTTAAACCATAAGTGTTATTTCCACACTGAGATATTCACAATTGGTATACCATCATTAATATCATAATAAGTACATTTAATATTTAAACCATTACTAGTTAGTAAATCTAGATACATATGGATAGTATGTCTGAGTGTATTAGATTTAATTTACCATTGAATGGTTTATGATAAACCATGTTAAACCATAAGTGTTATTTCCACAATGAGATAATCACATTTGGTATACTATCATTAAAATCATAATAAGTACATTTTATAATTAAACCATTACTAGTTAGTAAATCCAGATACATATAGATAATATGTCTGAGTATATGAGATTTAGTTTACCATTGAATGGTTTATGATAAACCATGTTAAACCATAAGTGTTATTTCCACACTGAGATATTCACAATAGGTATACTATCATTAAAATCATAATAAGTACATTTAATATTTAAACCATTACTAGTTAGTAAATCTAGATACATATGAATAGTATGTCTGAGTGTATTAGATTTAATTTACCATTGAATGGTTTATGATAAACCATGTTAAACCATAAGTGTTATTTCCACACTGAGATATTCACAATGGGTATACTATCATTAAAATCATAATAAGTACATTTAATATTTAAACCATTACTAGTTAGTAAATCTAGATACATATGGATAGTATGTCTGAGTGTATTAGATTTAATTTACCTGTAAATGGTTTATGATAAACCATGTTAAACCATAAGTGTTATTTCCACACTGAGATATTCACAATAGGTATGCTATCAGTAAAATCATAGTAACGACTTTTAATCATTAAACAATTACTAGTTAGTAAATCTATATACATATGGATAGTATGTCTGAGTTTATTAGATTTAATTTACCATTGAATGGTTTATGATAAATCTTGTTAAACCATAATTGTTATTTCCACACTAAGATATTCACAATAGGTATACTATCACTAAAATCATATTAACGACGTTTAATAATTAAACCATTACTAGTTAGTACATCTGGATACATATGGATAGTATGTCTGAGTGTATTAGATTTAATTTACCATTGAATAGTTTATGATAAACCATGTTAAACCATACGTGTTATTTCCACAGAGATTTTCACAATAGGTATGCTATCAGTAAAATCATAGTAACGACTTTTAATAATTAAACCATTACTAGTTAGTAAATCTAGATACATATGGATAGTATGTCTAAGTTTATTCGATTTAATTTACCATTGAATGGTTTATGATAAACCATGTTAAACCATAAGTGTTATTTCCACAATGAGATATTCACATTTGGTATACTATCATTAAAATCATAATAAGTACATTTAATAATTAAACCATTACTAGTTAGTAAATCCAGATACATATAGATAATATGTCTGAGTATATGAGATTTAGTTTACCATTGAATGGTTTATGATAAACCATGTTAAACCATAAGTGTTATTTCCACACTGAGATATTCACAATAGGTATACTATCATTAAAATCATAATAAGTACATTTAATATTTAAACCATTACAAGTTAGTAAATCTAGATACATACGGATAGTATGTCTGAGTGTATTAGATTTAATTTACCATTGAATGGTTTATGATAAACCATGTTAAACCATGTGTTATTTCCAAACTGAGATATTCACAATTGGTATACTATTATTTAAATCATAATAACGACGTTTAATAATTAAACCATTACTAGTTAGTAAATCTAGATACATATGGATAGCATGTCTGAGTGTATTAGATTTAATTTACCATTGAATGGTTTATGATAAACCATGTTAAACCATCAGTGTTATTTCCACACTGAGATATTCACAATTGGTATACCATCATTAATATCATAATAAGTACATTTAATAATTAAACCATCACTAGTTAGTAAATCTAGATACATATGGATAGTATGTCTGAGTGTATTAGATTTAATTTACCATTGAATGGTTTATGATAAACCATGTTAAACCATAAGTGTTATTTCCACAATGAGATAATCACATTTGGTATACTATCATTAAAATCATAATAAGTACATTTAACAATTAAACCATTACTAGTTAGTAAATTCGGATACATATGGATAGTATGTCTGAGTGTATTAGATTTAATTTACCATTGAATGGTTTATGATAAACCACGTTAAACCATAAGTGTTATTTCCACACTGAGATATTCACAACAGGTATGCTATCAGTAAAATCATAGTCACGACTTTTAATCATTAAACAATTACTAGTTAGTAAATCTATATACATATGGATAGTATGTATGAGTTTATTACATTTAATTTACCATTGAATGGTTTATGATAAACCATGTTAAACCATAAGAGTTATTTCCACACTGAGATACTCACAATGGGTGTACTATCATTAAAATCATAATAACGACTTTAAATAATTAAATCATTACTAGTTAGTAAATGTAGATACATATAGATAGTATGTCTGAGTGTATTAGAATTAATTTACCATTGATTGGTTTATGATAAACCATTTTAAACCATAAGTGTTATTTCCACAATGAGATATTCACATTTGGTGTACTATCATTAAAATCATAATAAGTACATTTAACAAATAAACCATTACTAGTTAGTAAATCCAGATACATATAGATAATATGTCTGAGTATATGAGATTTAGTTTACCATAGAATGGTTTATGATAAACCATGTTAAACAATAAGTGTTATTTCCACACTGAGATATTCACAATAGGTATACTATCATTAAAATCATAATAAGTACATTTAATAATTAAACCATTACTAGTTAGTAAATCTAGATACATATGGATAGTATGTCTGAGTTTATTAGATTTAATTTACCATTGAATGGTTTATGATAAATCATGTTAAACCATAAGTGTTATTTCCACACTGAGATATTCACCTTAGGTATACTATCACTAAAATCATATTAACGACGTTTAATAATTAAACCATTACTAGTTAGTAAATCTGGATACATATGGATAGTATGTCTGAGTGTATTAGATTTAATTTACCATTGAATGGTTTATGATAAATCATGTTAAACCATTAGTGTTATTTCCACACTGAGATATTCACAATAGGTATACTATCACTAAAATCATATTAACGACGTTTAATAATTAAACCATTACTAGTTAGTAAATCTGGATACATATGGATAGTATGTCTGAGTGTATTAGATTTAATTTACCATTGAATAGTTTATGATAAACCATGTTAAAACATGTGTTATTTCCACAGAGATTTTCACAATAGGTATGCTATCAGTAAAATCATAGTAACGACTTTTAATAATTAAACCATTACTAGTTAGTAAATCTAGATACATATGGATAGTATGTCTAAGTTTATTCGATTTAATTTACCATTGAATGGTTTATGATAAACCATTTTAAACCATAAGTGTTATTTCCACAATGAGATATTCACATTTGGTATACTATCATTAAAATCATAATAAGTACATTTAATAATTAAACCATTACTAGTTAGTAAATCCAGATACATATAGATAATATGTCTGAGTATATGAGATTTAGTTTACCATTGAATGGTTTATGATAAACCATGTTAAACCATAAGTGTTATTTCCACAGAGATTTTCACAATAGGTATGCTATCAGTAAAATCATAGTAACGACTTTTAATAATTAAACCTTTACTAGTTAGTAAATCTAGATACATATGGATAGTATGTCTAAGTTTATTCGATTTAATTTACCATTGAATGTTTTATGATAAACCATGTTAAACCATAAGTGTTATTTCCACAATGAGATATTCACATTTGGTATACTATCATTAAAATCATAATAAGTACATTTAATAATTAAACCATTACTAGTTAGTAAATCCAGATACATATAGATAATATGTCTGAGTATATGAGATTTAGTTTACCATTGAATGGTTTATGATAAACCATGTTAAACCATAAGTGTTATTTCCACACTGAGATATTCACAATAGGTATACTATCATTAAAATCATAATAAGAACATTTAATATTTAAACCATTACTAGTTAGTAAATCTAGATACATATGGATAGTATGTCTGAGTGTATTAGATTTAATTTACCATTGAATGGTTTATGATAAACCATGTTAAACCATAAGTGTTATTTCCACACTGAGATATTCACAATTGGTATACCATCATTAATATCATAATAAGTACATTTAATAATTAAACCATCACTAGTTAGTAAATCTAGATACATATAGATAGTATGTCTGAGTGTATTAGATTTAATTTACCATTGAATGGTTTATGATAAACCATGTTAAACCATAAGTGTTATTTCCACAATGAGATATTCACATTTGGTATACTATCATTAAAATCATTATAAGTACATTTAATAATTAAACCATTACTAGTTAGTAAATCCAGATACATATAGATAATATGTCTGAGTATATGAGATTTAGTTTACCATTGAATGGTTTATGATAAACCATGTTAAACCATAAGTGTTATTTCCACACTGAGATATTCACAATAGGTATACTATCATTAAAATCATAATAAGTACATTTAATAATTAAACCATTACTAGTTAGTAAATCTAGATACATATGGATAGTATGTCTGAGTTTATTAGATTTAATTTACCATTGAATGGTTTATGATAAATCATGTTAAACCATAAGAGTTATTTCCACACTGAGATATTCACAATAGGTATACTATCACTAAAATCATATTAACGACGTTTAATAATTAAACCATTACTAGTTAGTAAATCTTGATACATATGGATAGTATGTCTAAGTTTATTCGATTTAATTTACCATTGAATGGTTTATGATAAACCATGTTAAACCATAAGTGTTATTTCCACAATGACATTTGGTATACTATCATTAAAATCATAATAAGTACATTTAATAATTAAACCATTACTAGTTAGTAAATCCAGATACATATAGATAATATGTCTGAGTATTTGAGATTTAGTTTACCATTGAATGGTTTATGATAAACCATGTTAAACCATAAGTGTTATTTCCACACTGAGATATTCACAATAGGTATACTATCATTAAAATCATAATAAGTACATTTAATATTTAAACCATTACTAGTTAGTAAATCTAGATACATACGGATAGTATGTCTGAGTGTATTAGATTTAATTAACCATTGAATGGTTTATGATAAACCATGTTAAACCATAAGTGTTATTTCCACACTGAGATATTCACAATAGGTATGCTATCAGTAAAATCATAGTAACGACTTTTAATCATTAAACAATTACTAGTTAGTAAATCTATATACATATGGATAGTATGTCTGAGTTTATTAGATTTAATTTACCATTGAATGGTTTATGATAAACCATGTTAAACCATAAGTGTTATTTCCACACTGAGATATTCACAATTGGTATACTATTATTTAAATCACAATAACGACGTTTAATAATTAAACCACTACTAGTTAGTAAATTCGGATACATATGGATAGTATGTCTGAGTGTATTTGATTTAATTTACCATCGAATGGTTTATGATAAACCATGTTAAACCATAAGTGTTATTTCCACACTGAGATATTCACAATAGGTATACTATCACTAAAATCATATTAACGACGTTTAATAATTAAACCATTACTAGTTAGTAAATCTGGATACATATGGATAGTATGTCTGAGTGTATTAGATTTAATTTACCATTGAATGGTTTATGATAAACCATGTTAAACCATAAGTGTTATTTCCACAGAGATTTTCACAATAGGTATGCTATCAGTAAAATCATAGTAACGACTTTTAATAATTAAACCATTACTAGTTAGTAAATCTAGATACATATGGATAGTATGTCTAAGTTTATTCGATTTAATTTACCATTGAATGGTTTATGATAAACCATGTTAAACCATAAGTGTTATTTCCACAATGAGATATTCACATTTGGTATACTATCATTAAAATCATAATAAGTACATTTAATAATTAAACCATTACTAGTTAGTAAATCCAGATACATATAGATAATATGTCTGAGTATATGAGATTTAGTTTACCATTGAATGGTTTATGATAAACCATGTTAAACCATAAGTGTTATTTCCACACTGAGATATTCACAATAGGTATACTATCATTAAAATCATAATAAGTACATTTAATATTTAAACCATTACTAGTTAGTAAATCTAGATACATATGGATAGTATGTCTGAGTGTATCAGACTTAATTTACCATTGAATGGTTTATGATAAACCATGTTAAACCATAAGTGTTATTTCCACACTGAGATATTCACAATTGGTATACTATTATTTAAATCATAATAACGACGTTTAATAATTAAACCATTACTAGTTAGTAAATCTAGATACATATGGATAGTATGTCTGAGTGTATTAGATTTAATTTACCATTGAATGGTTTATGATAAACCATGTTAAACCATAAGTGTTATTTCCACACTGAGATATTCACAATTGGTATACCATCATTAATATCATAATAAGTACATTTAATAATTAAACCATTACTAGTTAGTAAATCTAGATACATATTGATAGTATGTCTGAGTGTATTAGATTTAATTTACCATTGAATAGTTTATGATAAACCATGTTAAACCATAAGTGTTATTTCCACAGAGATTTTCACAATAGGTATGCTATCAGTAAAATCATAGTAACGACTTTTAATAATTAAACCATTACTAGTTAGTAAATCTAGATACATATGGATAGTATGTCTAAGTTTATTCGATTTAATTTACCATTGAGTGGTTTATGATAAACCATGTTAAACCATAAGTGTTATTTCCACAATGAGATATTCACATTTGGTATACTATCATTAAAATCATAATAAGTACATTTAATAATTAAACCATTACTAGTTAGTAAATCCAGATACATATAGATAAGATTTAGTTTACCATTGAATGGTTTATGATAAACCATGTTAAACCATAAGTGTTATTTCCACACTGAGATATTCACAATAGGTATACCATCATTAAAATCATAATAAGTACATTTAATATTTAAACCATTACTAGTTAGTAAATCTAGATACATATAGATAGTATGTCTGAGTGTATTAGATTTAATTTACCATTGAATGGTTTATGATAAACCATGTTAAACCATAAGTGTTATTTCCACACTGAGATATTCACAATTGGTATACTATTATTTAAATCATAATAACGACGTTTAATAATTAAACCATTACTAGTTAGTAAATCTAGATACATAAGGATAGTATGTCTGAGTGTATTAGATTTAATTTACCATTGAATGGTTTATGATAAACCATGTTAAACCATAAGTGTTATTTCCACACTGAGATATTCACAATTGGTATACCATCATTAATATCATAATAAGTACATTTAATAATTAAACCATTACTAGTTAGTAAATCTAGATACATATGGATAGTATGTCTGAGTGTATTAGATTTAATTTACCATTGAATAGTTTATGATAAACCATGTTAAACCATAAGTGTTATTTCCACAGAGATTTTCACAATAGGTATGCTATCAGTAAAATCATAGTAACGACTTTTAATAATTAAACCATTACTACTTAGTAAATGTAGATACGTATAGATAGTATGTCTGAGAGTTTTAGATTTAATTTACCATTGAATGGTTTATGATAAACCATGTTAAACCATAAGTGTTATTTCCACAATGAGATATTCACATTTGGTATACTATCATTAAAATCATAATAAGTACATTTAATAATTAAACCATTACTAGTTAGTAAATCCAGATACATATAGATAATATGTCTGAGTATATGAGATTTAGTTTACCATTGAATGGTTTATGATAAACCATGTTAAACCATAAGTGTTATTTCCACACTGAGATATTCACAATAGGTATACTATCATTAAAATCATAATAAGTACATTTAATATTTAAACCATTACTAGTTAGTAAATCTAGATACATACGGATAGTATGTCTGAGTGTATTAGATTTAATTTACCATTGAATGGTTTATGATAAACCATGTTAAACCATAAGTGTTATTTCCACACTGAGATATTCACAATTGGTGTACTATTATTTAAATCATAATAACGACGTTTAATAATTAAACCATTACTTGTTAGTAAATCTAGATACATATGGATAGTATGTCTGAGTGTATTAGATTTAATTTACCATTGAATGGTTTATGATAAACCATGTTAAACCATAAGTGTTATTTCCACACTGAGATATTCACAATAGGTATGCTATCATTAAAATCATAATAAGTACATTTAATATTTAAACCATTACTAGTTAGTAAATCTAGATACATACGGATAGTATGTCTGAGTGTATTAGATTTAATTTACCATTGAATGGTTTATGATAAACCATGTTAAACCATAAGTGTTATTTCCACACTGAGATATTCACAATAGGTATGCTATCAGTAAAATCATAGTAACGACTTTTAATCATTAAACAATTACTAGTTAGTAAATCTATATACATATGGATAGTATGTATGAGTTGATTAGATTTAATTTACCATTGAATGGTTTATGATAAACCATGTTAAACCATAAGAGTTATTTCCACACAGATTTTCACAATAGGTATGCTATCAGTAAAATCATAGTAACGACTTTTAATAATTAAACCATTACTAGTTAGTAAATCTAGATACATATGGATAGTATGTCTGAGTGTATTAGATTTAATTTACCATTGAATGGTTTATGATAAACCATGTTAAACCATAAGTGTTATTTCCACAATGAGATATTCACATTTGGTATACTATCATTAAAATCATAATAAGTACATTTAATAATTAAACCATTACTAGTTAGTAAATCCAGATACATATAGATAATATGTCTGAGTATATGAGATCTAGTTTAACATTGAATGGTTTATGATAAACCATGTTAAACCATAAGTGTTATTTCCACACTGAGATATTCACAATAGGTATACTATCATTAAAATCATAATAAGTACATTTAATATTTAAACCATTACTAGTTAGTAAATCTAGATACATATGGATAGTATGTCTGAGTGTATTAGATTTAATTTACCATTGAATGGTTTATGATAAACCATGTTAAACCATAAGTGTTATTTCCACACTGAGATATTCACAATACGTATGCTATCAGTAAAATCATAGTAACGACTTTTAATCATTAAACAATTACTAGTTAGTAAATCTATATACATATGGATAGTATGTCTGAGTTTATTAGATTTAATTTACCATTGAATGGTTTATGATAAACCATGTTATACCATAAGTGTTATTTCCACAGAGATTTTCACAATAGGTATGCTATCAGTAAAATCATAGTAACGACTTTTAATAATTAAACCATTACTAGTTAGTAAATCTAGATACATATGGATAGTATGTCTAAGTTTATTCGATTTAATTTACCATTGAATGGTTTATGATAAACCATGTTAAACCATAAGTGTTATTTCCACAATGAGATATTCACATTTGGTATACTATCATTAAAATCATAATAAGTACATTTAATAATTAAACCATTACTAGTTAGTAAATCCAGATACATATAGATAATATGTCTGAGTATATGAGATTTAGTTTACCATTGAATGGTTTATGATAAACCATGTTAAACCATAAGTGTTATTTCCACACTGAGATATTCACAATAGGTATACTATCATTAAAATCATAATAAGTACATTTAATATTTAAACCATTACTAGTTAGTAAATCTAGATACATATGGATAGTATGTCTGAGTGTATTAGATTTAATTTACCATTGAATGGTTTATGATAAACCATGTTAAACCATAAGTGTTATTTCCACAATGAGATAATCACATTTGGTATACTATCATTAAAATCATAATAAGTACATTTAATAATTAAACCATTACTAGTTAGTAAATTCGGATACATATGGATAGTATGTCTGAGTGTATTAGATTTAATTTACCATTGAATGGTTTATGATAAACCATGTTAAACCATAAGTGTTATTTCCACAATGAGATAATCACATTTGGTATACTATCATTAAAATCATAATAAGTACATTTAATAATTAAACCATTACTAGTTAGTAAATTCGGATACATATGGATAGTATGTCTGAGTGTATTAGATTTAATTTACCATTGAATGGTTTATGATAAACCATGTTAAACCATAAGTGTTATTTCCACACTGAGATATTCATAATAGGTATGCTATCAGTAAAATTATAGTAACGACTTTTAATCATTAAACAATTACTAGTTAGTAAATCTATATACATATGGATAGTATGTATGAGTTTATTAGATTTAATTTACCATTGAATGGTTTATGATAAACCATGTTAAACCATAAGAGTTATTTCCACACTGAGATACTCACAATAGGTGTACTATCATTAAAATCATAATAACGACTTTAAATAATTAAATCATTACTAGTTAGTAAATGTAGATACATATAGATAGTATGTCTGAGTGTATTAGATTTAATTTACCATTGATTGGTTTATGATAAACCATTTTAAACCATAAGTGTTATTTCCACAATGAGATATTCACATTTGGTGTACTATCATTAAAATCATAATAAGTACATTTAATAATTAAACCATTACTAGTTAGTAAATCCAGATACATATAGATAATATGTCTGAGTATATGAGATTTAGTTTACCATTGAATGGTTTATGATAAACCATGTTAAACCATAAGTGTTATTTCCACACTGAGATATTCACAATAGGTATACCATCATTTAAATCATAATAAGTACATTTAATATTTAAACCATTACTAGTTAGTAAATCTAGATACATACGGATAGTATGTCTGAGTGTATTAGATTTAATTTACCATTGAATGGTTTATGATAAACCATGTTAAACCATAAGTGTTATTTCCACACTGAGATATTCACAATTGGTGTACTATTATTTAAATCATAATAACGACGTTTAATAATTAAACCATTACTAGTTAGTAAATCTAGATACATATGGATAGTATGTCTGAGTGTATTAGATTTAATTTACCATTGAATGGTTTATGATAAACCATGTTAAACCATAAGTGTTATTTCCACACTGAGATATTCACAATAGGTATGCTATCAGTAAAATCATAGTAACGACTTTTAATCATTAAACAATTACTAGTTAGTAAATCTATATACATATGGATAGTATGTACGAGTTGATTAGATTTAATTTACCATTGAATGGTTTATGATAAACCATGTTAAACCATAAGAGTTATTTCCACACTGAGATACTCACAATAGGTGTACTATCATTAAAATCATAATAACGACTTTAAATAATTAAATCATTACTATTTAGTAAATGTAGATACATATAGATAGTATGTCTGAGTGTATTAGATTTAATTTACCATTGATTGGTTTATGATAAACCATTTTAAACCATAAGTGTTATTTCCACAATGAGATATTCACATTTGGTGTACTATCATTAAAATCATAATAAGTACATTTAATAATTAAACCATTACTAGTTAGTAAATCCAGATACATATGGATAGTATGTCTGAGTGTATTAGATTTAATTTACCAATGAATGGTTTATGATAAACCATGTTAAACCATGTGTTATTTTCACACTGAGATATTCACAATAGGTATACTATCACTAAAATCATGATAATACATTTAATAATTAATCCATTACTAGTTAGTAAATCTAGATACATATGGATAGTATGTCTGAGTTTATTAGATTTAATTTACCATTGAATGGTTTATGATAAATCATGTTAAACCATAAGTGTTATTTCCACACTGAGATATTCACAATAGGTATACTATCACTAAAATCATATTAACGACGTTTAGTAATTAAACCATTACTAGTTAGTAAATCTGGATACATATGGATAGTATGTCTGAGTGTATTAGATTTAATTTACCATTGATTGGTTTATGATAAACCATGTTAAACCATAAGTGTTATTTCCACAATGAGATATTCACATTTGGTGTACTATCATTAAAATCATAATAAGTACATTTAATAATTAAACCATTACTAGTTAGTAAATCCAGATACATATGGATAGTATGTCTGAGTTTATTAGATTTAATTTACCATTGAATGGTTTATGATAAATCATGTTAAACCATAAGAGTTATTTCCACACTGAGATATTCACAATAGGTATACTATCACTAAAATCATATTAACGACGTTTAATAATTAAACCATTACTAGTTAGTAAATCTTGATACATATGGATAGTATGTCTAAGTTTATTCGATTTAATTTACCATTGAATGGTTTATGATAAACCATGTTAAACCATAAGTGTTATTTCCACAATGACATTTGGTATACTATCATTAAAATCATAATAAGTACATTTAATAATTAAACCATTACTAGTTAGTAAATCCAGATACATATAGATAATATGTCTGAGTATTTGAGATTTAGTTTACCATTGAATGGTTTATGATAAACCATGTTAAACCATAAGTGTTATTTCCACACTGAGATATTCACAATAGGTATACTATCATTAAAATCATAATAAGTACATTTAATATTTAAACCATTACTAGTTAGTAAATCTAGATACATACGGATAGTATGTCTGAGTGTATTAGATTTAATTAACCATTGAATGGTTTATGATAAACCATGTTAAACCATAAGTGTTATTTCCACACTGAGATATTCACAATAGGTATGCTATCAGTAAAATCATAGTAACGACTTTTAATCATTAAACAATTACTAGTTAGTAAATCTATATACATATGGATAGTATGTCTGAGTTTATTAGATTTAATTTACCATTGAATGGTTTATGATAAACCATGTTAAACCATAAGTGTTATTTCCACACTGAGATATTCACAATTGGTATACTATTATTTAAATCACAATAACGACGTTTAATAATTAAACCACTACTAGTTAGTAAATTCGGATACATATGGATAGTATGTCTGAGTGTATTTGATTTAATTTACCATCGAATGGTTTATGATAAACCATGTTAAACCATAAGTGTTATTTCCACACTGAGATATTCACAATAGGTATACTATCACTAAAATCATATTAACGACGTTTAATAATTAAACCATTACTAGTTAGTAAATCTGGATACATATGGATAGTATGTCTGAGTGTATTAGATTTAATTTACCATTGAATGGTTTATGATAAACCATGTTAAACCATAAGTGTTATTTCCACAGAGATTTTCACAATAGGTATGCTATCAGTAAAATCATAGTAACGACTTTTAATAATTAAACCATTACTAGTTAGTAAATCTAGATACATATGGATAGTATGTCTAAGTTTATTCGATTTAATTTACCATTGAATGGTTTATGATAAACCATGTTAAACCATAAGTGTTATTTCCACAATGAGATATTCACATTTGGTATACTATCATTAAAATCATAATAAGTACATTTAATAATTAAACCATTACTAGTTAGTAAATCCAGATACATATAGATAATATGTCTGAGTGTATTAGATTTAATTTACCATTGAATGGTTTATGATAAACCATGTTAAACCATAAGTGTTATTTCCACAGAGATTTTCACAATAGGTATGCTATCAGTAAAATCATAGTAACGACTTTTAATAATTAAACCATTACTAGTTAGTAAATCTAGATACATATGGAGTGTATGTCTAAGTTTATTCGATTTAATTTACCATTGAGTGGTTTATGATAAACCATGTTAAACCATAAGTGTTATTTCCACAATGAGATATTCACATTTGGTATACTATTATTAAAATCATAATAAGTACATTTAATAATTAAACCATTACTAGTTAGTAAATCCAGATACATATAGATAATATGTCTGAGTATATGAGATTTAGTTTACCATTGAATGGTTTATGATAAACCATGTTAAACCATAAGTGTTATTTCCACACTGAGATATTCACAATAGGTATACCTCCATTAAAATCATAATAAGTACATTTATATTTAAACCATTACTAGTTTGTAAATCTAGATACATATGGATAGTATGTCTGAGTGTATTAGATTTAATTTACCATTGAATGGTTTATGATAAACCATGTTAAACCATAAGTGTTATTTCCACACTGAGATATTCACAATTGGTGTACTATTATTTAAATCATAATAAGTACATTTTAAATTTAAACCATTACTAGTTTGTAAATCTAGATACATATGGATAGTATGTCTGAGTGTATTAGATTTAATTTACCATTGAATGGTTTATGATAAACCATGTTAAACCATAAGTGTTATTTCCACACTGAGATATTCACAATAGGTATGCTATCAGTAAAATCATAGTAACGACTTTTAATCATTAAACAATTACTAGTTAGTAAATCTATATACATATGGATAGTATGTCTGAGTTTATTAGATTTAATTTACCATTGAATGGTTTATGATAAACCATGTTAAACCATAAGTGTTATTTCCACACTGAGATATTCACAATAGGTATGCTATCAGTAAAATCATAGTAACGACTTTTAATCATTAAACAATTACCAGTTAGTAAATCTATATACATATGGATAGTATGTCTGAGTGTATTAGATTTAATTTACCATTGAATGGTTTATGATAAACCATGTTAAACCATAAGTGTTATTTCCACACTGAGATATTCACAATAGGTATGCTATCAGTAAAATCATAGTAACGACTTTTAATCATTAAACAATTACTAGTTAGTAAATCTATATACATATGGATAGTATGTCTGAGTTTAATAGATTTAATTTACCATTGAATGGTTTATGATAAACCATGTTAAACCATAAGTGTTATTTCCACACTGAGATATTCACAATTGGTATACTATTATTTAAATCATAATAACGACGTTTAATAATTAAACCATTACTAGTTAGTAAATCTGGATACATATGGATAGTATGTCTGAGTGTATTAGATTTAATTTACCATTGAATAGTTTATGATAAACCATGTTAAACCATAAGTGTTATTTCCACACAGATTTTCACAATAGGTATGCTATCAGTAAAATCATAGTAACGACTTTTAATAATTAAACCATTACTAGTTAGTAAATCTAGATACATATGGATAGTATGTCTGAGTGTATTAGATTTAATTTACCATTGAATGGTTTATGATAAACCATGTTAAACCATAAGTGTTATTTCCACAATGAGATATTCACATTTGGTATACTATCATTAAAATCATAATAAGTACATTTAATAATTAAACCATTACTAGTTAGTAAATCCAGATACATATAGATAATATGTCTGAGTATATGAGATCTAGTTTAACATTGAATGGTTTATGATAAACCATGTTAAACCATAAGTGTTATTTCCACACTGAGATATTCACAATAGGTATACTATCATTAAAATCATAATAAGTACATTTAATATTTAAACCATTACTAGTTAGTAAATCTAGATACATATGGATAGTATGTCTGAGTGTATTAGATTTAATTTACCATTGAATGGTTTATGATAAACCATGTTAAACCATAAGTGTTATTTCCACACTGAGATATTCACAATACGTATGCTATCAGTAAAATCATAGTAACGACTTTTAATCATTAAACAATTACTAGTTAGTAAATCTATATACATATGGATAGTATGTCTGAGTTTATTAGATTTAATTTACCATTGAATGGTTTATGATAAACCATGTTATACCATAAGTGTTATTTCCACAGAGATTTTCACAATAGGTATGCTATCAGTAAAATCATAGTAACGACTTTTAATAATTAAACCATTACTAGTTAGTAAATCTAGATACATATGGATAGTATGTCTAAGTTTATTCGATTTAATTTACCATTGAATGGTTTATGATAAACCATGTTAAACCATAAGTGTTATTTCCACAATGAGATATTCACATTTGGTATACTATCATTAAAATCATAATAAGTACATTTAATAATTAAACCATTACTAGTTAGTAAATCCAGATACATATAGATAATATGTCTGAGTATATGAGATTTAGTTTACCATTGAATGGTTTATGATAAACCATGTTAAACCATAAGTGTTATTTCCACACTGAGATATTCACAATAGGTATACTATCATTAAAATCATAATAAGTACATTTAATATTTAAACCATTACTAGTTAGTAAATCTAGATACATATGGATAGTATGTCTGAGTGTATTAGATTTAATTTACCATTGAATGGTTTATGATAAACCATGTTAAACCATAAGTGTTATTTCCACAATGAGATAATCACATTTGGTATACTATCATTAAAATCATAATAAGTACATTTAATAATTAAACCATTACTAGTTAGTAAATTCGGATACATATGGATAGTATGTCTGAGTGTATTAGATTTAATTTACCATTGAATGGTTTATGATAAACCATGTTAAACCATAAGTGTTATTTCCACAATGAGATAATCACATTTGGTATACTATCATTAAAATCATAATAAGTACATTTAATAATTAAACCATTACTAGTTAGTAAATTCGGATACATATGGATAGTATGTCTGAGTGTATTAGATTTAATTTACCATTGAATGGTTTATGATAAACCATGTTAAACCATAAGTGTTATTTCCACACTGAGATATTCATAATAGGTATGCTATCAGTAAAATTATAGTAACGACTTTTAATCATTAAACAATTACTAGTTAGTAAATCTATATACATATGGATAGTATGTATGAGTTTATTAGATTTAATTTACCATTGAATGGTTTATGATAAACCATGTTAAACCATAAGAGTTATTTCCACACTGAGATACTCACAATAGGTGTACTATCATTAAAATCATAATAACGACTTTAAATAATTAAATCATTACTAGTTAGTAAATGTAGATACATATAGATAGTATGTCTGAGTGTATTAGATTTAATTTACCATTGATTGGTTTATGATAAACCATTTTAAACCATAAGTGTTATTTCCACAATGAGATATTCACATTTGGTGTACTATCATTAAAATCATAATAAGTACATTTAATAATTAAACCATTACTAGTTAGTAAATCCAGATACATATAGATAATATGTCTGAGTATATGAGATTTAGTTTACCATTGAATGGTTTATGATAAACCATGTTAAACCATAAGTGTTATTTCCACACTGAGATATTCACAATAGGTATACCATCATTTAAATCATAATAAGTACATTTAATATTTAAACCATTACTAGTTAGTAAATCTAGATACATACGGATAGTATGTCTGAGTGTATTAGATTTAATTTACCATTGAATGGTTTATGATAAACCATGTTAAACCATAAGTGTTATTTCCACACTGAGATATTCACAATTGGTGTACTATTATTTAAATCATAATAACGACGTTTAATAATTAAACCATTACTAGTTAGTAAATCTAGATACATATGGATAGTATGTCTGAGTGTATTAGATTTAATTTACCATTGAATGGTTTATGATAAACCATGTTAAACCATAAGTGTTATTTCCACACTGAGATATTCACAATAGGTATGCTATCAGTAAAATCATAGTAACGACTTTTAATCATTAAACAATTACTAGTTAGTAAATCTATATACATATGGATAGTATGTACGAGTTGATTAGATTTAATTTACCATTGAATGGTTTATGATAAACCATGTTAAACCATAAGAGTTATTTCCACACTGAGATACTCACAATAGGTGTACTATCATTAAAATCATAATAACGACTTTAAATAATTAAATCATTACTATTTAGTAAATGTAGATACATATAGATAGTATGTCTGAGTGTATTAGATTTAATTTACCATTGATTGGTTTATGATAAACCATTTTAAACCATAAGTGTTATTTCCACAATGAGATATTCACATTTGGTGTACTATCATTAAAATCATAATAAGTACATTTAATAATTAAACCATTACTAGTTAGTAAATCCAGATACATATGGATAGTATGTCTGAGTGTATTAGATTTAATTTACCAATGAATGGTTTATGATAAACCATGTTAAACCATGTGTTATTTTCACACTGAGATATTCACAATAGGTATACTATCACTAAAATCATGATAATACATTTAATAATTAATCCATTACTAGTTAGTAAATCTAGATACATATGGATAGTATGTCTGAGTTTATTAGATTTAATTTACCATTGAATGGTTTATGATAAATCATGTTAAACCATAAGTGTTATTTCCACACTGAGATATTCACAATAGGTATACTATCACTAAAATCATATTAACGACGTTTAGTAATTAAACCATTACTAGTTAGTAAATCTGGATACATATGGATAGTATGTCTGAGTGTATTAGATTTAATTTACCATTGATTGGTTTATGATAAACCATGTTAAACCATAAGTGTTATTTCCACAATGAGATATTCACATTTGGTGTACTATCATTAAAATCATAATAAGTACATTTAATAATTAAACCATTACTAGTTAGTAAATCCAGATACATATGGATAGTATGTCTGAGTTTATTAGATTTAATTTACCATTGAATGGTTTATGATAAATCATGTTAAACCATAAGAGTTATTTCCACACTGAGATATTCACAATAGGTATACTATCACTAAAATCATATTAACGACGTTTAATAATTAAACCATTACTAGTTAGTAAATCTTGATACATATGGATAGTATGTCTAAGTTTATTCGATTTAATTTACCATTGAATGGTTTATGATAAACCATGTTAAACCATAAGTGTTATTTCCACAATGACATTTGGTATACTATCATTAAAATCATAATAAGTACATTTAATAATTAAACCATTACTAGTTAGTAAATCCAGATACATATAGATAATATGTCTGAGTATTTGAGATTTAGTTTACCATTGAATGGTTTATGATAAACCATGTTAAACCATAAGTGTTATTTCCACACTGAGATATTCACAATAGGTATACTATCATTAAAATCATAATAAGTACATTTAATATTTAAACCATTACTAGTTAGTAAATCTAGATACATACGGATAGTATGTCTGAGTGTATTAGATTTAATTAACCATTGAATGGTTTATGATAAACCATGTTAAACCATAAGTGTTATTTCCACACTGAGATATTCACAATAGGTATGCTATCAGTAAAATCATAGTAACGACTTTTAATCATTAAACAATTACTAGTTAGTAAATCTATATACATATGGATAGTATGTCTGAGTTTATTAGATTTAATTTACCATTGAATGGTTTATGATAAACCATGTTAAACCATAAGTGTTATTTCCACACTGAGATATTCACAATTGGTATACTATTATTTAAATCACAATAACGACGTTTAATAATTAAACCACTACTAGTTAGTAAATTCGGATACATATGGATAGTATGTCTGAGTGTATTTGATTTAATTTACCATCGAATGGTTTATGATAAACCATGTTAAACCATAAGTGTTATTTCCACACTGAGATATTCACAATAGGTATACTATCACTAAAATCATATTAACGACGTTTAATAATTAAACCATTACTAGTTAGTAAATCTGGATACATATGGATAGTATGTCTGAGTGTATTAGATTTAATTTACCATTGAATGGTTTATGATAAACCATGTTAAACCATAAGTGTTATTTCCACAGAGATTTTCACAATAGGTATGCTATCAGTAAAATCATAGTAACGACTTTTAATAATTAAACCATTACTAGTTAGTAAATCTAGATACATATGGATAGTATGTCTAAGTTTATTCGATTTAATTTACCATTGAATGGTTTATGATAAACCATGTTAAACCATAAGTGTTATTTCCACAATGAGATATTCACATTTGGTATACTATCATTAAAATCATAATAAGTACATTTAATAATTAAACCATTACTAGTTAGTAAATCCAGATACATATAGATAATATGTCTGAGTATATGAGATTTAGTTTACCATTGAATGGTTTATGATAAACCATGTTAAACCATAAGTGTTATTTCCACACTGAGATATTCACAATAGGTATACTATCATTAAAATCATAATAAGTACATTTAATATTTAAACCATTACTAGTTAGTAAATCTAGATACATATGGATAGTATGTCTGAGTGTATCAGACTTAATTTACCATTGAATGGTTTATGATAAACCATGTTAAACCATAAGTGTTATTTCCACACTGAGATATTCACAATTGGTATACTATTATTTAAATCATAATAACGACGTTTAATAATTAAACCATTACTAGTTAGTAAATCTAGATACATATGGATAGTATGTCTGAGTGTATTAGATTTAATTTACCATTGAATGGTTTATGATAAACCATGTTAAACCATAAGTGTTATTTCCACACTGAGATATTCACAATTGGTATACCATCATTAATATCATAATAAGTACATTTAATAATTAAACCATTACTAGTTAGTAAATCTAGATACATATTGATAGTATGTCTGAGTGTATTAGATTTAATTTACCATTGAATAGTTTATGATAAACCATGTTAAACCATAAGTGTTATTTCCACAGAGATTTTCACAATAGGTATGCTATCAGTAAAATCATAGTAACGACTTTTAATAATTAAACCATTACTAGTTAGTAAATCTAGATACATATGGATAGTATGTCTAAGTTTATTCGATTTAATTTACCATTGAGTGGTTTATGATAAACCATGTTAAACCATAAGTGTTATTTCCACAATGAGATATTCACATTTGGTATACTATCATTAAAATCATAATAAGTACATTTAATAATTAAACCATTACTAGTTAGTAAATCCAGATACATATAGATAAGATTTAGTTTACCATTGAATGGTTTATGATAAACCATGTTAAACCATAAGTGTTATTTCCACACTGAGATATTCACAATAGGTATACCATCATTAAAATCATAATAAGTACATTTAATATTTAAACCATTACTAGTTAGTAAATCTAGATACATATAGATAGTATGTCTGAGTGTATTAGATTTAATTTACCATTGAATGGTTTATGATAAACCATGTTAAACCATAAGTGTTATTTCCACACTGAGATATTCACAATTGGTATACTATTATTTAAATCATAATAACGACGTTTAATAATTAAACCATTACTAGTTAGTAAATCTAGATACATAAGGATAGTATGTCTGAGTGTATTAGATTTAATTTACCATTGAATGGTTTATGATAAACCATGTTAAACCATAAGTGTTATTTCCACACTGAGATATTCACAATTGGTATACCATCATTAATATCATAATAAGTACATTTAATAATTAAACCATTACTAGTTAGTAAATCTAGATACATATGGATAGTATGTCTGAGTGTATTAGATTTAATGTACCATTGAATAGTTTATGATAAACCATGTTAAACCATAAGTGTTATTTCCACAGAGATTTTCACAATAGGTATGCTATCAGTAAAATCATAGTAACGACTTTTAATAATTAAACCATTACTACTTAGTAAATGTAGATACGTATAGATAGTATGTCTGAGAGTTTTAGATTTAATTTACCATTGAATGGTTTATGATAAACCATGTTAAACCATAAGTGTTATTTCCACAATGAGATATTCACATTTGGTATACTATCATTAAAATCATAATAAGTACATTTAATAATTAAACCATTACTAGTTAGTAAATCCAGATACATATAGATAATATGTCTGAGTATATGAGATTTAGTTTACCATTGAATGGTTTATGATAAACCATGTTAAACCATAAGTGTTATTTCCACACTGAGATATTCACAATAGGTATACTATCATTAAAATCATAATAAGTACATTTAATATTTAAACCATTACTAGTTAGTAAATCTAGATACATACGGATAGTATGTCTGAGTGTATTAGATTTAATTTACCATTGAATGGTTTATGATAAACCATGTTAAACCATAAGTGTTATTTCCACACTGAGATATTCACAATTGGTGTACTATTATTTAAATCATAATAACGACGTTTAATAATTAAACCATTACTTGTTAGTAAATCTAGATACATATGGATAGTATGTCTGAGTGTATTAGATTTAATTTACCATTGAATGGTTTATGATAAACCATGTTAAACCATAAGTGTTATTTCCACACTGAGATATTCACAATAGGTATGCTATCATTAAAATCATAATAAGTACATTTAATATTTAAACCATTACTAGTTAGTAAATCTAGATACATACGGATAGTATGTCTGAGTGTATTAGATTTAATTTACCATTGAATGGTTTATGATAAACCATGTTAAACCATAAGTGTTATTTCCACACTGAGATATTCACAATAGGTATGCTATCAGTAAAATCATAGTAACGACTTTTAATCATTAAACAATTACTAGTTAGTAAATCTATATACATATGGATAGTATGTATGAGTTGATTAGATTTAATTTACCATTGAATGGTTTATGATAAACCATGTTAAACCATAAGAGTTATTTCCACACTGAGATACTCACAATAGGTGTACTATCATTAAAATCATAATAACGACTTTAAATAATTAAATCATTACTAGTTAGTAAATGTAGATACATATAGATAGTATGTCTGAGTGTATTAGATTTAATTTACCATTGATTGGTTTATGATAAACCATTTTAAACCATAAGTGTTATTTCCACAATGAGAAATTCACATTTGGTGTACTATCATTAAAATCATAATAAGTACATTTAATAATTAAACCATTACTAGTTAGTAAATCCAGATACATATGGATAGTATGTCTGAGTGTATTAGATTTAATTTACCAATGAATGGTTTATGATAAACCATGTTAAACCATGTGTTATTTCCACACTGAGATACTCACAATAGGTATACTATCACTAAAATCATGATAATACATTTAATAATTAATCCATTACTAGTTAGTAAATCTAGATACATATGGATAGTATGTCTGAGTTTATTAGATTTAATTTACCATTGAATGGTTTATGATAAATCATGTTAAACCATAAGTGTTATTTCCACACTGAGATATTCACAATAGGTATACTATCACTAAAATCATATTAACGACGTTTAGTAATTAAACCATTACTAGTTAGTAAATCTGGATACATATGGATAGTATGTCTGAGTGTATTAGATTTAATTTACCATTGATTGGTTTATGATAAACCATGTTAAACCATAAGTGTTATTTCCACAATGAGATATTCACATTTGGTGTACTATCATTAAAATCATAATAAGTACATTTAATAATTAAACCATTACTAGTTAGTAAATCCAGATACATATGGATAGTATGTCTGAGTTTATTAGATTTAATTTACCATTGAATGGTTTATGATAAATCATGTTAAACCATAAGTGTAATTTCCACACTGAGATATTCACAATAGGTATACTATCACTAAAATCATATTAACGACGTTTAATAATTAAACCATTACTAGTTAGTAAATCTTGATACATATGGATAGTATGTCTAAGTTTATTCGATTTAATTTACCATTGAATGGTTTATGATAAACCATGTTAAACCATAAGTGTTATTTCCACAATGACATTTGGTATACTATCATTAAAATCATAATAAGTACATTTAATAATTAAACCATTACTAGTTAGTAAATCCAGATACATATAGATAATATGTCTGAGTATATGAAATTTAGTTTACCATTGAATGGTTTATGATAAACCATGTTAAACCATAAGTGTTATTTCCACACTAAGATATTCACAATAGGTATACTATCATTAAAATCATAATAAGTACATTTAATATTTAAACCATTACTAGTTAGTAAATCTAGATACATACGGATAGTATGTCTGAGTGTATTAGATTTAATTTACCATTGAATGGTTTATGATAAACCATGTTACACCATAAGTGTTATTTCCACACTGAGATTTTCACAATAGGTATGCTATCAGTAAAATCATAGTAACGACTTTTAATCATTAAACCATTACTAGTTAGTAAATCCAGATACATATGGATAGTATGTCTGAGTGTATTAGATTTAATTTACCATTGAATGGTTTATGATAAACCATGTTAAACCATAAGTGTTATTTCCACAATGAGATAATCACATTTGGTATACTATCATTAAAATCATAATAAGTACATTTAATAATTAAACCATTACTAATTAGTAAATTCGGATACATATGGATAGTATGTCTGAGTGTATTAGATTTAATTTACCAATGAATGGTTTATGATAAACCATGTTAAACCATAAGTGTTATTTCCACACTGACAATAGGTATGCTATCAGTAAAATCATAGTAACGACTTTTAATCATTAAACAATTACTAGTTAGTAAATCTATATACATATGGATAGTATGTCTGAGTTTATTAGATTTATTTTACTATTGAATGGTTTATGATAAACCATGTTAAACCATAAGTGTTATTTCCACACTGAGATATTCACAATAGGTATGCTATCAGTAAAATCATAGTAAAGACTTTTAATCATTAAACAATTACTAGTTAGTAAATCTATATACATATGGATAGTATGTCTGAGTTTATTAGATTTAATTTACCATTGAATGGTTTATGATAAACCATGTTAAACCATAAGTGTTATTTCCACAATGAGATATTCACATTTGGTATACTATCATTAAAATCATAATAAGTACATTTAATAATTAAACCATTACTAGTTAGTAAATCCAGATACATATAGATAATATGTCTGAGTATATGAGATTTAGTTTACCATTGAATGGTTTATGATAAACCATGTTAAACCATAAGTGTTATTTCCACACTGAGATATTCACAATAGGTATACTATCATTAAAATCATAATAAGTACATTCAATATTTAAACCATTACTAGTTAGTAAATCTAGATACATATGGATAGTATGTCTGAGTGTATTAGATTTAATTTACCATTGAATGGTTTATGATAAACCATGTTAAACCATAAGTGTTATTTCCACAATGAGATAATCACATTTGGTATACTATCATTAAAATCATAATAAGTACATTTAATAATTAAACCATTACTAATTAGTAAATTCGGATACATATGGATAGTATGTCTGAGTGTATTAGATTTAATTTACCATTGAATGGTTTATGATAAACCATGTTAAACCATGTGTTATTTCCACACTGAGAAATTCACAATAGGTATGCTATCAGTAAAATCATAGTAACGACTTTTAATCATTAAACAATTACTAGTTAGTAAATCTATATACATATGGATAGTATGTCTGAGTTTATTAGATTTAATTTACCATTGAATGGTTTATGATAAACCATGTTAAACCATAAGTGTTATTTCCACACTGAGATATTCACAATTGGTATACTATTATTTAAATCATAATAACGACGTTTAATAATTAAACCATTACTAGTTAGTAAATTCGGATACATATGGATAGTATGTCTGAGTGTATTAGATTTAATTTACCATTGAATGGTTTATGATAAACCATGTTAAACCATAAGTGTTATTTCCACAATGAGATAATCACATTTGGTATACTATCATTAAAATCATAATAAGTACATTTAATAATTAAACCATTACTAGTTAGTAAATCCAGATACATATGGATAGTATGTCTGAGTGTATTAGATTTAATTTACCATTGAATGGTTTATGATAAACCATGTTAAACCATAAGTGTTATTTCCACACTGAGATATTCACAATAGGTATGCTATCAGTAAAATCATAGTAACGACTTTTAATCATTAAACAATTACCAGTTAGTAAATCTATATACATATGGATAGTATGTCTGAGTTTATTAGATTTATTTACCATTGAATGGTTTATGATAAACCATGTTAAACCATAAGTGTTATTTCCACAATGAGATATTCACATTTGGTATACTATCATTAAAATCATAATAAGTACATTTAATAATTAAACCATTACTAGTTAGTAAATCCAGATACATATGGATAGTATGTCTGAGTGTATTAGATTTAATTTACCATTGAATGGTTTATGATAAACCATGTTAAACCATAAGTGTTATTTCCACACTGAGATATTCACAATTGGTATACCATCATTAATATCATAATAAGTACATTTAATAATTAAACCATCACTAGTTAGTAAATCTAGATACATATGGATAGTATGTCTGAGTGTATTAGATTTAATTTACCATTGAATGGTTTATGATAAACCATGTTAAACCATAAGTGTTATTTCCACAATGAGATAATCACATTTGGTATACTATCATTAAAATCATAAGTACATTTAATAATTAAACCATTACTAATTAGTAAATTCGGATACTTATGGATAGTATGTCTAAGTGTATTAGATTTAATTTACCATTGAATGGTTTATGATAAACCATGTTAAACCATAAGTGTTATTTCCACACTGAGATATTCACAATAGGTATGCTATCAGTAAAATCATAGTAACGACTTTTAATCATTAAACAATTACCAGTTAGTAAATCTATATACATATGGATAGTATGTCTGAGTTTATTAGATTTAATTTACCATTGAATGGTTTATGATAAACCATGTTAAACCATAAGTGTTATTTCCACAATGAGATATTCACATTTGGTGTACTATCATTAAAATCATAATAAGTACATTTAATAATTAAACCATTACTAGTTAGTAAATCTAGATACATATGGATAGTATGTCTGAGTGTATTAGATTTAATTTAGCATTGAATGGTTTATGATAAACCATGTTAAACCATAAGTGTTATTTCCACAATGAGATAATCACATTTGGTATACTATCATTAAAATCATAATAAGTACATTTAATAATTAAACCATTACTAGTTAGTAAATTCGGATACATATGGATAGTATGTCTGAGTGTATTAGATTTAATTTACCATTGAATGGTTTATGATAAACCATGTTAAACCATAAGTGTTATTTCCACAATGAGATAATCACATTTGGTATACTATCATTAAAATCATAATAAGTACATTTAATAATTAAATCATTACTAGTTAGTAAATTCGGATACATATGGATAGTATGTCTGAGTGTATTAGATTTAATTTACCATTGAATGGTTTATGATAAACCATGTTAAACCATAAGTGTTATTTCCACACTGAGATATACATAATAGGTATGCTATCAGTAAAATTATAGTAACGACTTTTAATCATTAAACAATTACTAGTTAGTAAATCTATATACATATGGATAGTATGTATGAGTTTATTAGATTTAATTTACCATTGAATGGTTTATGATAAACCATGTTAAACCATAAGAGTTATTTCCACACTGTGATACTCACAATAGGTGTACTATCATTAAAATCATAATAACGACTTTAAATAATTAAATCATTACTAGTTAGTAAATGTAGATACATATAGATAGTATGTCTAAGTGTATTAGATTTAATTTACCATTGATTGGTTTATGATAAACCATTTTAAACCATAAGTGTTATTTCCACAATGAGATATTCACATTTGGTGTACTATCCTTAAAATCATAATAAGTACATTTAATAATTAAACCATTACTAGTTAGTAAATCCAGATACATATAGATAATATGTCTGAGTATATGAGATTTAGTTTACCATTGAATGGTTTATGATAAACCATGTTAAACCATAAGTGTTATTTCCACACTGAGATATTCACAATAGGTATACCATCATTTAAATCATAATAAGTACATTTAATATTTAAACCATTACTAGTTAGTAAATCTAGATACATACGGATAGTATGTCTGAGTGTATTAGATTTAATTTACCATTGAATGGTTTATGATAAACCATGTTAAACCATAAGTGTTATTTCCACACTGAGATATTCACAATTGGTGTACTATTATTTAAATCATAATAACGACGTTTAATAATTAAACCATTACTAGTTAGTAAATCTAGATACATATGGATAGTATGTCTGAGTGTATTAGATTTAATTTACCATTGAATGGTTTATGATAAACCATGTTAAACCATAAGTGTTATTTCCACACTGAGATATTCACAATAGGTATGCTATCAGTAAAATCATAGTAACGACTTTTAATCATTAAACAATTACTAGTTAGTAAATCTATATACATATGGATAGTATGTACGAGTTGATTAGATTTAATTTACCATTGAATGGTTTATGATAAACCATGTTAAACCATAAGAGTTATTTCCACACTGAGATACTCACAATAGGTGTACTATCATTAAAATCATAATAACGACTTTAAATAATTAAATCATTACTAGTTAGTAAATGTAGATACATATAGATAGTATGTCTGAGTGTATTAGATTTAATTTACCATTGATTGGTTTATGATAAACCATTTTAAACCATAAGTGTTATTTCCACAATGAGATATTCACATTTGGTGTACTATCATTAAAATCATAATAAGTACATTTAATAATTAAACCATTACTAGTTAGTAAATCCAGATACATATGGATAGTATGTCTGAGTGTATTAGATTTAATTTACCAATGAATGGTTTATGATAAACCATGTTAAACCATGTGTTATTTCCACACTGAGATATTCACAATAGGTATACTATCACTAAAATCATGATAATACATTTAATAATTAATCCATTACTAGTTAGTAAATCTAGATACATATGGATAGTATGTCTGAGTTTATTAGATTTAATTTACCATTGAATGGTTTATGATAAATCATGTTAAACCATAAGTGTTATTTCCACACTGAGATATTCACAATAGGTATACTATCACTAAAATCATATTAACGACGTTTAGTAATTAAACCATTACTAGTTAGTAAATCTGGATACATATGGATAGTATGTCTGAGAGTATTAGATTTAATTTACCATTGATTGGTTTATGATAAACCATGTTAAACCATAAGTGTTATTTCCACAATGAGATATTCACATTTGGTGTACTATCATTAAAATCATAATAAGTACATTTAATAATTAAACCATTACTAGTTAGTAAATCCAGATACATATGGATAGTATGTCTGAGTTTATTAGATTTAATTTACCATTGAATGGTTTATGATAAATCATGTTAAACCATAAGTGTTATTTCCACACTGAGATATTCACAATAGGTATACTATCACTAAAATCATATTAACGACGTTTAATAATTAAACCATTACTAGTTAGTAAATCTTGATACATATGGATAGTATGTCTAAGTTTATTCGATTTAATTTACCATTGAATGGTTTATGATAAACCATGTTAAACCATAAGTGTTATTTCCACAATGACATTTGGTATACTATCATTAAAATCATAATAAGTACATTTAATAATTAAACCATTACTAGTTAGTAAATCCAGATACATATAGATAATATGTCTGAGTATTTGAGATTTAGTTTACCATTGAATGGTTTATGATAAACCATGTTAAACCATAAGTGTTATTTCCACACTGAGATATTCACAATAGGTATGCTATCAGTAAAATCATAGTAACGACTTTTAATCATTTAACAATTACTAGTTAGTAAATCTATATACATATGGATAGTATGTCTGAGTTTATTAGATTTAATTTACCATTGAATGGTTTATGATAAACCATGTTAAACCATAAGTGTTATTTCCACACTGAGATATTCACAATTGGTATACTATTATTTAAATCACAATAACGACGTTTAATAATTAAACCATTACAAGTTAGGAAATTCGGATACATATGGATAGTATGTCTGAGTGTATTTGATTTAATTTACCATTGAATGGTTTATGATAAACCATGTTAAACCATAAGTGTTATTTCCACACTGAGATATTCACAATAGGTATACTATCACTAAAATCATATTAACGACGTTTAATAATTAAACCATTACTAGTTAGTAAATCTGGATACATATGGATAGTATGTCTGAGTGTATTAGATTTAATTTACCATTGAATAGTTTATGATAAACCATGTTAAACCATAAGTGTTATTTCCACAGAGATTTTCACAATAGGTATGCTATCAGTAAAATCATAGTAACGACTTTTAATAATTAAACCATTACTAGTTAGTAAATCTAGATACATATGGATAGTATGTCTAAGTTTATTCGATTTAATTTACCATTGAATGGTTTATGATAAACCATGTTAAACCATAAGTGTTATTTCCACAATGAGATATTCACATTTGGTATACTATCATTAAAATCATAATAAGTACATTTAATAATTAAACCATTACTAGTTAGTAAATCCAGATACATATAGATAATATGTCTGAGTATATGAGATTTAGTTTACCATTGAATGGTTTATGATAAACCATGTTAAACCATAAGTGTTATTTCCACACTGAGATATTCACAATAGGTATACTATCATTAAAATCATAATAAGTACATTTAATATTTAAACCATTACTAGTTAGTAAATCTAGATACATATGGATAGTATGTCTGAGTGTATCAGACTTAATTTACCATTGAATGGTTTATGATAAACCATGTTAAACCATAAGTGTTATTTCCACAATGAGATATTCACATTTGGTATACTATCATTAAAATAATAATAAGTACATTTAATAATTAAACCATTACTAGTTAGTAAATCCAGATACATATAGATAATATGTCTGAGTATATGAGATTTAGTTTACCATTGAATGGTTTATGATAAACCATGTTAAACCATAAGAGTTATTTCCACACTGAGATACTCACAATAGGTGTACTATCATTAAAATCATAATAACGACTTTAAATAATTAAATCATTACTAGTTAGTAAATGTAGATACATATAGATAGTATGTCTGAGTGTATTAGATTTAATTTACCATTGATTGGTTTATGATAAACCATGTTAAACCATAAGTGTTATTTCCACACTGAGATACTCACATTTGGTATACTTTCATTAAAATCATAATAACGACTTTAAATAATTAAATCATTACTAGTTAGAAAATCTGGATACATATGGATAGTATGTCTGAGTGTATTAGATTTAATTTACCATTGAATAGTTAATGATAAACCATGTTAAACCATAAGTGTTATTTCCACAGAGATTTTCACAATTGGTATGCTATCAGTAAAATCATAGTAACGACTTTTAATAATTAAACCATTACTAGTTAATAAATCTAGATACATATGGATAGTATGTCTAAGTTTATTCGATTTAATTTACCATTGAATGGTTTATGATAAACCATGTTAAACCATAAGTGTTATTTCCACAATGAGATATTCACATTTGGTATACTATCATTAAAATAATAATAAGTACATTTAATAATTAAACCATTCCTAGTTAGTAAATCCAGATACATATAGATAATATGTCTGAGTATATGAGATTTAGTTTACCATTGAATGGTTTATGATAAACCATGTTAAACCATAAGTGTTATTTCCACACTGAGATATTCACAATAGGTATACTATCATTAAAATCATAATAAGTACATTTAATAATTAAACCATTACTAGTTAGTAAATCCAGATACATATGGATAGTATGTCTGAGTGTATTAGATTTAATTTACCAATGAATGGTTTAAGATAAACCATGTTAAACCATGTGTTATTTCCACACTGAGATATTCACAATAGGTATACTATCACTAAAATCATAATAATACATTTAATAATTAAACCATTACTAGTTAGTAAATCTAGATACATATGGATAGTATGTCTGAGTTTATTAGATTTAATTTACCATTGAATGGTTTATGATAAATCTTGTTAAACCATAATTGTTATTTCCACACTAAGATATTCACAATAGGTATACTATCACTAAAATCATATTAACGACGTTTAATAATTAAACCATTACTAGTTAGTAAATCTGGATACATATGGATAGTATGTCTGAGTGTATTAGATTTAATTTACCATTGAATAGTTTATGATAAACCATGTTAAACCATACGTGTTATTTCCACAGAGATTTTCACAATAGGTATGCTATCAGTAAAATCATAGTAACGACTTTTAATAATTAAACCATTACTAGTTAGTAAATCTAGATACATATGGATAGTATGTCTAAGTTTATTCGATTTAATTTACCATTGAATGGTTTATGATAAACCATGTTAAACCATAAGTGTTATTTCCACAATGAGATATTCACATTTGGTATACTATCATTAAAATCATAATAAGTACATTTAATAATTAAACCATTACTAGTTAGTAAATCCAGATACATATAGATAATATGTCTGAGTATATGAGATTTAGTTTACCATTGAATGGTTTATGATAAACCATGTTAAACCATAAGTGTTATTTCCACACTGAGATATTCACAATAGGTATACTATCATTAAAATCATAATAAGTACATTTAATATTTAAACCATTACAAGTTAGTAAATCTAGATACATACGGATAGTATGTCTGAGTGTATTAGATTTAATTTACCATTGAATGGTTTATGATAAACCATGTTAAACCATGTGTTATTTCCAAACTGAGATATTCACAATTGGTATACTATTATTTAAATCATAATAACGACGTTTAATAATTAAACCATTACTAGTTAGTAAATCTAGATACATATGGATAGCATGTCTGAGTGTATTAGATTTAATTTACCATTGAATGGTTTATGATAAACCATGTTAAACCATCAGTGTTATTTCCACACTGAGATATTCACAATTGGTATACCATCATTAATATCATAATAAGTACATTTAATAATTAAACCATCACTAGTTAGTAAATCTAGATACATATGGATAGTATGTCTGAGTGTATTAGATTTAATTTACCATTGAATGGTTTATGATAAACCATGTTAAACCATAAGTGTTATTTCCACAATGAGATAATCACATTTGGTATACTATCATTAAAATCATAATAAGTACATTTAACAATTAAACCATTACTAGTTAGTAAATTCGGATACATATGGATAGTATGTCTGAGTGTATTAGATTTAATTTACCATTGAATGGTTTATGATAAACCACGTTAAACCATAAGTGTTATTTCCACACTGAGATATTCACAACAGGTATGCTATCAGTAAAATCATAGTCACGACTTTTAATCATTAAACAATTACTAGTTAGTAAATCTATATACATATGGATAGTATGTATGAGTTTATTACATTTAATTTACCATTGAATGGTTTATGATAAACCATGTTAAACCATAAGAGTTATTTCCACACTGAGATACTCACAATGGGTGTACTATCATTAAAATCATAATAACGACTTTAAATAATTAAATCATTACTAGTTAGTAAATGTAGATACATATAGATAGTATGTCTGAGTGTATTAGAATTAATTTACCATTGATTGGTTTATGATAAACCATTTTAAACCATAAGTGTTATTTCCACAATGAGATATTCACATTTGGTGTACTATCATTAAAATCATAATAAGTACATTTAACAAATAAACCATTACTAGTTAGTAAATCCAGATACATATAGATAATATGTCTGAGTATATGAGATTTAGTTTACCATAGAATGGTTTATGATAAACCATGTTAAACAATAAGTGTTATTTCCACACTGAGATATTCACAATAGGTATACTATCATTAAAATCATAATAAGTACATTTAATAATTAAACCATTACTAGTTAGTAAATCTAGATACATATGGATAGTATGTCTGAGTTTATTAGATTTAATTTACCATTGAATGGTTTATGATAAATCATGTTAAACCATAAGTGTTATTTCCACACTGAGATATTCACCTTAGGTATACTATCACTAAAATCATATTAACGACGTTTAATAATTAAACCATTACTAGTTAGTAAATCTGGATACATATGGATAGTATGTCTGAGTGTATTAGATTTAATTTACCATTGAATGGTTTATGATAAATCATGTTAAACCATTAGTGTTATTTCCACACTGAGATATTCACAATAGGTATACTATCACTAAAATCATATTAACGACGTTTAATAATTAAACCATTACTAGTTAGTAAATCTGGATACATATGGATAGTATGTCTGAGTGTATTAGATTTAATTTACCATTGAATAGTTTATGATAAACCATGTTAAAACATGTGTTATTTCCACAGAGATTTTCACAATAGGTATGCTATCAGTAAAATCATAGTAACGACTTTTAATAATTAAACCATTACTAGTTAGTAAATCTAGATACATATGGATAGTATGTCTAAGTTTATTCGATTTAATTTACCATTGAATGGTTTATGATAAACCATTTTAAACCATAAGTGTTATTTCCACAATGAGATATTCACATTTGGTATACTATCATTAAAATCATAATAAGTACATTTAATAATTAAACCATTACTAGTTAGTAAATCCAGATACATATAGATAATATGTCTGAGTATATGAGATTTAGTTTACCATTGAATGGTTTATGATAAACCATGTTAAACCATAAGTGTTATTTCCACAGAGATTTTCACAATAGGTATGCTATCAGTAAAATCATAGTAACGACTTTTAATAATTAAACCTTTACTAGTTAGTAAATCTAGATACATATGGATAGTATGTCTGAGTTTATTAGATTTAATTTACCATTGAATGGTTTATGATAAATCATGTTAAACCATAAGTGTTATTTCCACACTGAGATATTCACAATAGGTATACTATCACTAAAATCATATTAACGACGTTTAATAATTAAACCATTACTAGTTAGTAAATCTGGATACATATGGATAGTATGTCTGAGTGTATTAGATTTAATTTACCATTGAATAGTTTATGATAAACCATGTTAAACCATGTGTTATTTCCACAGAGATTTTCACAATAGGTATGCTATCAGTAAAATCATAGTAACGACTTTTAATAATTAAACCATTACTAGTTAGTAAATCTAGATACATATGGATAGTATGTCTGAGTGTATTAGATTTAATTTACCATTGAATGGTTTATGATAAACCATGTTAAACCAAAAGTGTTATTTCCACACTGAGATATTCACAATTGGTATACTATTATTTAAATCATAATAACGACGTTTAATAATTAAACCATTACTAGTTAGTAAATCTAGATACATATGGATAGTATGTCTGAGTATATTAGATTTAATTTACCATTGAATGGTTTATGATAAACCATGTTAAACCATAAGTGTTATTTCCACACTGAGATATTCACAATTGGTATACCATCATTAATATCATAATAAGTACATTTAATAATTAAACCATTACTAGTTAGTAAATCTGGATACATATGGATAGTATGTCTGAGTGTATTAGATTTAATTTACCAATGAATGGTTTAAGATAAACCATGTTAAACCATGTGTTATTTCCACACTGAGATATTCACAATAGGTATACTATCACTAAAATCATAATAAGTACATTTAATAATTAAACCATTACTAGTTAGTAAATCTAGATACATATGGATAGTATGTCTGAGTTTATTAGATTTAATTTACCATTGAATGGTTTATGATAAATCATGTTAAACCATAAGTGTTATTTCCACACTGAGATATTCACAATAGGTATACTATCACTAAAATCATATTAACGACGTTTAATAATTAAACCATCACTAGTTAGTAAATCTGGATACATATGGATAGTATGTCTGAGTGTATTAGATTTAATTTACCATTGAATAGTTTATGATAAACCATGTTAAACCATGTGTGATTTCCACAGAGATTTTCACAATAGGTTTGCTATCAGTAAAATCATAGTAACGACTTTTAATAATTAAACCATTACTAGTTAGTAAATCTAGATACATATGGATAGTATGTCTAAGTTTATTCGATTTAATTTACCATTGAATGGTTTATGATAAACCATGTTAAACCATAAGTGTTATTTCCACAATGAGATATTCACATTTGGTATACTATCATTAAAATCATAATAAGTACATTTAATAATTAAACCATTACTAGTTAGTAAATCCAGATACATATAGATAATATGTCTGAGTATATGAGATTTAGTTTACCATTGAATGGTTTATGATAAACCATGTTAAACCATTAGTGTTATATCCACACTGAGATATTCACAATAGGTATACTATCATTAAAATCATAGTAACGACCTTTTACGTAAGTCTACACTAATCATTCCCTCCCTCCGTTTAGTGCATGTAGTTGCGGGCACGTAATGCCAACTAACAAACCGGATCGCTACCAGACGCGCAGCGCCAGCAACGCACTCGGGCCCAGTCCACCGCACGCAGCAAAGGGAATGAAACCATCATTGGTGCCACCCTGCCCCCTGACTACCCAAAAACTTCCAACCCGAAACGCTCACGTAGCCCAACCCATGGCTCCAAATGCCAAGCGCAATACGCGACGCAAACAAAACGGGCTCAACACCCCTTCACCCTCTCCCCCACCATCTGCTAGAACGTTCTCCCAACCAACACCTCGTTCCCCAGCCATACCTCGTTCCTCACAACCGACCCTGACCCACGACCATCTGCCACCTAGCGCAAGCTCATCCCCTCAACCATCATCAATTGCAGCTCAAACCACTGTTCAACCCATCCATATCACCCCCTCATCACCTCCATCATCAGCTTCTGATGCCCTACCTTCAACATCAAATGTCAATGACCATTTGCCACCCATTCGAACGAACTTATCCCCACCACCATCACCAGTAACAGCTCAAACTACTGATCAGCCTACCCATACCGCCCCATGTCACTCACTCCCATCAGCACCTAATACCTTAACCCCATCATCAATCAACGACCAATTGCCACCAGTCAGAACTAGTCCACCACCCCCACCATCATCTGCAGTAACCCAAACCATTGATCAACTCACCATCACCATCCCCTCCCCCCCACCACAGTCATCAGCCTCTGATGCCCCAGCTTCACCATCAAATAGCAATGATCAATCACCACTCATCAGAACATGTTCTCCCACACCACCAACAACAGCTCAGACCATCGATCAGCCTACCCACATCACTCCCTTCCCCACACCACCACCATCAGATGCCAATACCATCTCACTACCACATTCACCAGCAGCTCACATGTGTCCCATGCCAACTGTCCAGCCCAACAAAACATCGAAAATAGAAAAGGCACTCCTTGACAAAGAATACCAGTCTGTTATGGACAGGTACCCGGGTATGAGGAAATTTTATGAATTGGCTCGGCACCATTTGGCTTTCAACGAAGAGTGCCTGCAGAAAAACGTATTCCCCCTGGGAATCAGGGCCTTTGCCACATGTGCCACACTTGGAGCTGATGATACACTGAAGACCAAGTACGTTGAAATCCTTACAAGGACCAGCACGGAACTCACCATAGCAAACGTGCAACATCTCCACAAGGTAGCCACACAAACAAACTCAATGCTAGACAAAATTGAAAAAGAGCTCGACTCAGTGAAAGACGAAGTTATCCTGAGCCAGTGGCGCAACACCCAAACAACCTCACTAGAGCACATGACAAAGCTACAGGATGCACTACAGGAGAAGAGGAAAAAGAAGATTCAGAAAACGGTACAAGCACACAAAGCAAACCGAATATACACAGAAGAGTGCCTCAGGACCCGCACCCTACCCTCCAAACTCACACCCCCAGACTCCCAAAGAGAGGTGACAACCCCCCAGGTCCCCCCTCAGCCCCTGCTTCCCGAGTCCACCCGCCCACCAAGGCCTACTGCAACAAACACCAAGACCACCCACCTTCAACAAGTCCCCCCTCAGCCCCTGCTTCCCGAGTCCACCTGCCCACCAAGGCCTACTGCAACAAACACCAAGACCACCCACCCTCAACATCCCCCACACCCAAAAGTACAAGTCCCAGTGAAACAAAAGAACCAACAGAAACAACACCCTAACCCCACCCCACCACTGAACAGTTATCAGCCCAGTCGACAACAGAAGCAACAATACAACCCCACCCCAATCATCCCACCATTGATGTCACTCCGGCCCCAACCAACCTACAAGCCCAACATCCATCAACCCAACCATGATGCGCCATCCTGCAACCCCCTCAGACGAAACACGCCTCTCCTACCCCTCCCACCCCCTCCACTCATGACACTAATGTTTGACAACAGGTGGCCACTAATCCCACCCTGGATGACACCTGTACCACAATCCCTCACAAGCTGGCCATACCCCACTCCGCACCCCTACTACCCACCCATGTACCAATCCCAACCACCATACCTCCACCCTTTTTAGAACCCCTCTACTCCACATTCACATATAAAGACTCCAGTGGCGTAGAGGGCATTCAAGGAGGACCAATGCAAATTGGCCCCTCCCCTTTAAATTATACAGTACGTGAAAGCCCCGAACCATTCGATGGCTCCGCTACACTCAATAGAGTAAGACGCAGAAAGACAAGAAGAAGGCACCCCAATGTTAGACTACCAACGAAAACAACAATCACAACCAAACCCGCACCGGTCATGAATCTTACCGACATAGAACTAACAGAAGATGAAACATCAGTCCTAAAGAAAGGCCTCAGCTTTATCCCGACACCGCACGGAAACCTTAGTACTCTTCAACAATCCATTGACCAGTACAAGAGAACTCTTAGGCTAGACTATCTCTACCAAGGGCAAGACCGTGAATTGAACCCTTTCAAGAAGAAATCGAGTTACACACCAACAACATCCAACAACAAAACACTGGAGAAATATTTAGAAGACACAGAGCTAGCTCTCCACACAACGTGTTCAACCCCTAGTTTCCAAACATCTAGTAACCTCACACCAGGAGAGAGAAGAGCAGTCCAATCACTAAGAGACAAAATGCACGACGTCATAATTAAAAAAGCAGACAAAGGTTCAACAATCACAGTTGTTACCAGAGGCAAATACATCGCTGATGGCTTGCAGCATCTCTCTGACATGACAGCATATGCCAAGCTGGACAATGACCCCACACCAACATTAGCAGCTCATATCAAATCGTACATCTGTGAACTGCAAAACACCGGCTATATCGACAAAACCGAGGCGGAGTACTTACTCCCCCCTGACCCAGTACAAACTCAGTATATATATTTCCCCTACAAAATTCATAAATCACCAATTTCAGTTAGACCTGTCGTGTCAGGTATCAACGGAGCCACCACAGCAATATCCTCGTACTTAGACCACTTCTTTAAATCAAAAGTTCCACTCATTCCATCATTCCTGAAGAACTCTCAGAGCCTAGTCACCATTCTTAAATCCACCCCCATTCCACCATCTGACCATGTTTTTCTAGTTTCCATCGACGTTAAAAGTCTGTATACCACCATCCCGCAAGACGAAGGAATTGAAGCAATCTTGAAACATAATGAAGCTATTGGCCTTCCTAAATTCATCACCAGACAACTACTGAACTTCATTCTGAAAAACAACATCTTCACGTTCAATGCTACACCATATCAGCAGCGCACAGGTGTAGCGATGGGTACACCTCTAGCCCCAACTCTTGCTAACCTGTTCATGGCAACACTAGAGGAACGCTTTCTGAAGACGCAAGACAAACAGCCACTCATCTACAAGCGTTACATTGACGACATTTTCATTGTCTGGACACACTCAATGGCTGACTTCCAAACATTCTTTGCCAACCTCAATGGCTTCCACCCAACAATCAAATACGAGTACTCAATCTCAGAAACATCCATAGATTATCTTGACATTACCATCTACAAAGGAGATCAATTTGCAGCCACACGCCGACTTTCCACCAAAACACATTTCAAGCCAACAAACTCTTTTCAGTATATCCACTACACCAGCCATCACCCACTCAACACAAAAACAGCCATTATCAAAGCAGAAATCCTGAGATACCAGCGTCAATGCTCTGACCCTAAAGACTTCAGACACCTCAAACAGCAACTCATCAACCACTTTATTGATAGAGGCTACCCCTTCAACATCATCAATAAGATCATCATATCAGTCACAAGCCAACCACGAAACCAACTCACAACACTATCAACTTCACCATACCCATTTACAGTCCACTACGATGCCAGAAGGAACCATCCGATCAAAGCCTTAAAGCTAAACCTAGATCACCTTGAAAGGGACGCCACCACATTTCATATGGCTCGCAAACGGCTAGTCATTGCATACAGAAACAAATCAAACATCAAGAAGATCATCACAAAATCACCATTGAATACAGATGCCATTACAAACAACATCACACCCGAGATCAGAAGCTACCACATACCACTACTACCACAGCCATGCAATAAAAGTAACTGCAGGTCATGTCCCGATATCATCACAACCAACACATTCAAGTGCACCACCACGGGCCTAAGGATCCCCATACAGCACCATCTGTCCTGCGAGAGCAGTAATATAATATACGTACTCCAATGCAAAATCTGTAAACTTCAATACGTCGGCGTAACCACGTCCACACTGAGGGAGAGGGTAAACCAGCATAGGAGTAGATTCAGGTCCAGTCGGGAGCCCAGACAGCTTATCTACAAACACTTCGACCAGCACGGGGCATTCAGAGTAAGCATCATCCCACTCATGAGAGTTAATCCAGAGCAAAGATTTGCAACTGAAGAAATCTGGATCAATAGGCTAAACTCAAGAACCCCGTATGGGCTAAATGATGTATACATGTGATGTAACAGCCAGCTGCACACACCTCACATTTAGCACCTGTCGAGAACTATTTATGCACTGCACGAACACCTGTTATTCATTTCGTGTCAATCTTTGCTGTATACTGCACTGAAGAAGGCCAGCACGGCCGAAATGCATTTGTAGTGACATTAAAGTTTGGCACGAGAGAGAATACAGTGAACGCGTCCCCTTTTACGTAAGTCTACACTAATCATTCCCTCCCTCCGTTTAGTGCATGTAGTTGCGGGCACGTAATGCCAACTAACAAACCGGATCGCTACCAGACGCGCAGCGCCAGCAACGCACTCGGGCCCAGTCCACCGCACGCAGCAAAGGGAATGAAACCATCATTGGTGCCACCCTGCCCCCTGACTACCCAAAAACTTCCAACCCGAAACGCTCACGTAGCCCAACCCATGGCTCCAAATGCCAAGCGCAATACGCGACGCAAACAAAACGGGCTCAACACCCCTTCACCCTCTCCCCCACCATCTGCTAGAACGTTCTCCCAACCAACACCTCGTTCCCCAGCCATACCTCGTTCCTCACAACCGACCCTGACCCACGACCATCTGCCACCTAGCGCAAGCTCATCCCCTCAACCATCATCAATTGCAGCTCAAACCACTGTTCAACCCATCCATATCACCCCCTCATCACCTCCATCATCAGCTTCTGATGCCCTACCTTCAACATCAAATGTCAATGACCATTTGCCACCCATTCGAACGAACTTATCCCCACCACCATCACCAGTAACAGCTCAAACTACTGATCAGCCTACCCATACCGCCCCATGTCACTCACTCCCATCAGCACCTAATACCTTAACCCCATCATCAATCAACGACCAATTGCCACCAGTCAGAACTAGTCCACCACCCCCACCATCATCTGCAGTAACCCAAACCATTGATCAACTCACCATCACCATCCCCTCCCCCCCACCACAGTCATCAGCCTCTGATGCCCCAGCTTCACCATCAAATAGCAATGATCAATCACCACTCATCAGAACATGTTCTCCCACACCACCAACAACAGCTCAGACCATCGATCAGCCTACCCACATCACTCCCTTCCCCACACCACCACCATCAGATGCCAATACCATCTCACTACCACATTCACCAGCAGCTCACATGTGTCCCATGCCAACTGTCCAGCCCAACAAAACATCGAAAATAGAAAAGGCACTCCTTGACAAAGAATACCAGTCTGTTATGGACAGGTACCCGGGTATGAGGAAATTTTATGAATTGGCTCGGCACCATTTGGCTTTCAACGAAGAGTGCCTGCAGAAAAACGTATTCCCCCTGGGAATCAGGGCCTTTGCCACATGTGCCACACTTGGAGCTGATGATACACTGAAGACCAAGTACGTTGAAATCCTTACAAGGACCAGCACGGAACTCACCATAGCAAACGTGCAACATCTCCACAAGGTAGCCACACAAACAAACTCAATGCTAGACAAAATTGAAAAAGAGCTCGACTCAGTGAAAGACGAAGTTATCCTGAGCCAGTGGCGCAACACCCAAACAACCTCACTAGAGCACATGACAAAGCTACAGGATGCACTACAGGAGAAGAGGAAAAAGAAGATTCAGAAAACGGTACAAGCACACAAAGCAAACCGAATATACACAGAAGAGTGCCTCAGGACCCGCACCCTACCCTCCAAACTCACACCCCCAGACTCCCAAAGAGAGGTGACAACCCCCCAGGTCCCCCCTCAGCCCCTGCTTCCCGAGTCCACCCGCCCACCAAGGCCTACTGCAACAAACACCAAGACCACCCACCTTCAACAAGTCCCCCCTCAGCCCCTGCTTCCCGAGTCCACCTGCCCACCAAGGCCTACTGCAACAAACACCAAGACCACCCACCCTCAACATCCCCCACACCCAAAAGTACAAGTCCCAGTGAAACAAAAGAACCAACAGAAACAACACCCTAACCCCACCCCACCACTGAACAGTTATCAGCCCAGTCGACAACAGAAGCAACAATACAACCCCACCCCAATCATCCCACCATTGATGTCACTCCGGCCCCAACCAACCTACAAGCCCAACATCCATCAACCCAACCATGATGCGCCATCCTGCAACCCCCTCAGACGAAACACGCCTCTCCTACCCCTCCCACCCCCTCCACTCATGACACTAATGTTTGACAACAGGTGGCCACTAATCCCACCCTGGATGACACCTGTACCACAATCCCTCACAAGCTGGCCATACCCCACTCCGCACCCCTACTACCCACCCATGTACCAATCCCAACCACCATACCTCCACCCTTTTTAGAACCCCTCTACTCCACATTCACATATAAAGACTCCAGTGGCGTAGAGGGCATTCAAGGAGGACCAATGCAAATTGGCCCCTCCCCTTTAAATAATAAGTACATTTAATATTTAAACCATTACTAGTTAGTAAATCTAGATACATATGGATAGTATGTCTGAGTGTATTAGATTTAATTTACCATTGAATGGTTTATGATAAACCATGTTAAACCAAAAGTGTTATTTCCACACTGAGATATTCACAATTGGTATACTATTATTTAAATCATAATAACGACGTTTAATAATTAAACCATTACTAGTTAGTAAATCTAGATACATATGGATAGTATGTCTGAGTGTATTAGATTTAATTTACCATTGAATGGTTTATGATAAACCATGTTAAACCATAAGTGTTATTTCCACACTGAGATATTCACAATTGGTATACCATCATTAATATCATAATAAGTACATTTAATAATTAAACCATCACTAGTTAGTAAATCTGGATACATATGAATAGTATGTCTGAGTGTATTAGATTTAATTTACCATTGATTGGTTTATGATAAACCATGTTAAACCATGTGTTATTTCCACACTGAGATATTCACAATAGGTATACTATCACTAAAATCATAATAAGTACATTTAATAATTAAACCATCACTAGTTAGTAAATTCGGATACATATGGTTAGTATGTCTGAGTGTATTAGATTTAATTTACCATTGAATGGTTTATGATAAACCATGTTAAACCATAAGTGTTATTTCCACACTGAGATATTCACAATAGGTATGCTATCAGTAAAATCATAGTAACGACTTTTAATCATTAAACAATTACTAGTTAGTAAATCTATTTACATATGGATAGTATGTCTGAGTTTATTAGATTTAATTTACCATTGAATGGTTTATGATAAACCATGTTAAACCATAAGAGTTATTTTCACACTGAGATACTCACAATAGGTGTACTATCATTAAAATCATAATAACGACTTTAAATAATTAAATCATTACTAGTTAGTAAATGTAGATACATATAGATAGTATGTCTGAGTGTATTAGATTTAATTTACCATTGATTGGTTAATGATAAACCATGTTAGACCATAAGTGTTATTTCCACAATGAGATATTCACATTTTGTATACTATCATTAAAATCATAATAAGTACATTTAATAATTAAACCATTACTAGTTAGTAAATCCAGATACATATAGATAATATGTCTGAGTATATGAGATTTAGTTTACCATTGAATGGTTTATGATAAACCATGTTAAACCATAAGTGTTATTTCCACACTGAGATATTCACAATTGGTATACCATCATTAATATCATAATAAGTACATTTAATAATTAAACCATTACTAGTTAGTAAATTCGGATACATATGGATAGTATGTCTGAGTGTATTAGATTTAATTTACCATTGAATGGTTTATAATAAACCATGTTAAACCATAAGAGTTATTTCCACACTGAGATACTCACAATAGGTGTACTATCATTAAAATCATAATAACGACTTTAAATAATTAAATCATTACTAGTTAGTAAATGTAGATACATATAGATAGTATGTCTGAGTGTATTAGATTTAATTTCCCATTGATTGGTTTATGATAAACCATGTTAAACCATAAGTGTTATTTCCACACTTAGATACTCACATTTGGTATACTTTCATTAAAATCATAATAAGTACATTTAATAATTAAACTATTACTAGTTAGTAAATCCAGATACAAATGGATAGTATGTCTGAGTGTATTAGATTTAATTTACCATTGAATGGTTTATGATAAACCATGTTAAACCATTTGTTATTTCCACACTGAGATATTCACAATAGGTATACTATCACTAAAATCATAATAATACATTTAATAATTAAACCATTACTAGATAGTAAATCTAGATACATATGGATAGTATGTCTGAGTTTATTAGATTTAATTTACCATTGAATGGTTTATGATAAACCATGTTAAACCATAAGTGTTATTTCCACAATGAGATAATCACATTTGGTATACTATCATTAAAATCATAATAAGTACATTTAATAATTAAACCATTACTAGTTAGTAAATTCGGATACATATGGTTAGTATGTCTGAGTGTATTAGATTTAATTTACCATTGAATGGTTTATGATAAACCATGTTAAACCATAAGTGTTATTTCCACACTGAGATATTCACAATAGGTATGCTATCAGTAAAATCATAGTAACGACTTTTAATCATTAAACAATTACTAGTTAGTAAATCTATTTACATATGGATAGTATGTCTGAGTTTATTAGATTTAATTTACCATTGAATGGTTTATGATAAACCATGTTAAACCATAAGAGTTATTTCCACACTGAGATACTCACAATAGGTGTAATATCATTAAAATCATAATAACGACTTTAAATAATTAAATCATTACTAGTTAGTAAATGTAGATACATATAGATAGTATGTCTGAGTGTATTAGATTTAATTTACCATTGAATGGTTTATGATAAACCATGTTAAACCATAAGTGTTATTTCCACAATGAGATAATCACATTTGGTATACTATCATTAAAATCATAATAAGTACATTTAATAATTAAACCATTACTAGTTAGTAAATTCGGATACATATGGATAGTATGTCTGAGTGTATTAGATTTAATTTACCATTGAATAGTTTATGATAAACCATTTTAAACCATAAGTGTTATTTCCACAGAGATTTTCACAATAGGTATGCTATCAGTAAAATCATAGTAACGACTTTTAATAATTAAACCATTACTAGTTAGTAAATCTAGATACATATGGATAGTATGTCTAAGTTTATTCGATTTAATTTACCATTGAGTGGTTTATGATAAACCATGTTAAACCATAAGTGTTATTTCCACAATGAGATATTCACATTTGGTATACTATCATTAAAATCATAATAAGTACATTTAATAATTAAACCATTACTAGTTAGTAAATCCAGATACATATAGATAATATGTCTGAGTATATGAGATTTAGTTTACCATTGAATGGTTTATGATAAACCATGTTAAACCATAAGTGTTATTTCCACACTGAGATATTCACAATAGGTATACCATCATTAAAATCATAATAAGTACATTTAATATTTAAACCATTACTAGTTAGTAAATCTAGATACATATGGATAGTATGTCTGAGTGTATTAGATTTAATTAACCATTGAATGGTTTATGATAAACCATGTTAAACCATAAGTGTTATTTCCACACTGAGATATTCACAATTGGTATACTATTATTTAAATCATAATAACGACGTTTGATGATTAAACCATTACTACTTAGTAAATGTAGATACATATAGATAGTATGTCTGAGTGTATTGGATTTAATATACCATTGATTGGTTTATGATAAACCATGTTAAACCATAAGTGTTATTTCCACAATGAGATATTCACATTTGGTATACTATCATTAAAATAATAATAAGTACATTTAATAATTAAACCATTACTAGTTAGTAAATCCAGATACATATAGATAATATGCCTGAGTATATGAGATTTAGTTTACCATTGAATGGTTTATGATAATCCATGTTAAACCATAAGTGTTATTTCCACAATGAGATATTCACAATTGGTGTACTATCATTAAAATCAAAATAAGTACATTTAATAATTAAACCATTACTAGTTAGTAAATCCAGATACATATGGATAGTATGTCTGAGTGTATTAGATTTAATTTACCAATGAATGGTTTAAGATAAACCATGTTAAACCATGTGTTATTTCCACACTGAGATATTCACAATAGGTATACTATCACTAAAATCATAATAAGTACATTTAATAATTAAACCATTACTAGTTAGTAAATCTAGATACATATGGATAGTATGTCTGAGTTTATTAGATTTAATTTACCATTGAATGGTTTATGATAAATCATGTTAAACCATAAGTGTTATTTCCACACTGAGATATTCACAATTGGTATACCATCATTAATATCATAATAAGTACATTTAATATTTAAACCATTACTAGTTAGTAAATCTAGATACATATGGATAGTATGTCTGAGTGTATTAGATTTAATTAACCATTGAATGGTTTATGATAAACCATGTTAAACCATAAGTGTTATTTCCACACTGAGATATTCACAATTGGTATACCATCATTAATATCATAATAAGTACATTTAATATTTAAACCATTACTAGTTAGTAAATCTAGATACATATGGATAGTATGTCTGAGTGTATTAGATTTAATTTACCATTGAATGGTTTATGATAAACCATGTTAAACCATAAGTGTTATTTCCACAATGAGATAATCACATTTGGTATACTATCATTAAAATCATAATAAGTACATTTAATAATTAAACCATTACTAGTTAGTAAATTCGGATACATATGGATAGTATGTCTGAGTGTATTAGATTTAATTTACCATTGAATGGTTTATGATAAACCATGTTAAACCATAAGTGTTATTTCCACACTGAGATATTCACAATAGGTATGCTATCAGTAAAATCATAGTAACGACTTTTAATCATTAAACAATTACTAGTTAGTAAATCTATATACATATGGATAGTATGTATGAGTTTATTAGATTTAATTTACCATTGAATGGTTTATGATAAACCATGTTAAACCATAAGAGTTATTTCCACACTGAGATACTCACAATAGGTGTACTATCATTAAAATCATAATAACGACGTTTAATAATTAAACCATTACTAGTTAGTAAATTCGGATACATATGGATAGTATGTCTGAGTGTATTAGATTTAATTTACCATTGAATGGTTTATGATAAACCATGTTAAACCATAAGTGTTATTTCCACAATGAGATAATCACATTTGGTATACTATCATTAAAATCATAATAAGTACATTTAATAATTAAACCATTACTAGTTAGTAAATTCGGATACATATGGATAGTATGTCTGAGTGTATTAGATTTAATTTACCATTGAATGGTTTATGATAAACCATGTTAAACCATAAGTGTTATTTCCACACTGAGATATTCACAATAGGTATGCTATCAGTAAAATCATAGTAACGACTTTTAATAATTAAACCATTACTAGTTAGTAAATCTATATACATATGGAGTGTATGTCTGAGTTTATTAGATTTAATTTACCATTGAATGGTTTATGATAAACCATGTTAAACCATAAGAGTTATTTCCACACTGAGATACTCACAATAGGTGTACTATCATTAAAATCATAATAACGACTTTAAATAATTAAATCATTACTAGTTAGTAAATGTAGATACATATAGATAGTATGTCTGAGTGTATTAGATTTAATTTCCCATTGATTGGTTTATGATAAACCATGTTAAACCATAAGTGTTATTTCCACACTTAGATACTCACATTTGGTATACTTTCATTAAAATCATAATAAGTACATTTAATATTTAAATCATTACTAGTTAGTAAATGTAGATACATATAGATAGTATGTCTGAGTGTATTAGATTTAATTTACCATTGATTGGTTTATGATAAACCATGTTAAACCATAAGTGTTATTTCCACACTGAGATACTCACATTTGGTATACTTTCATTAAAATCATATAAACGACTTTAAATAATTAAATCATTACTAGTTAGAAAATCTGGATACATATGAATAGTATGTCTGAGTGTATTAGATTTAATTTACCATTGATTGGTTTATGATAAACCATGTTAAACCATAAGTGTTATTTCCACAATGAGATATTCACATTTGGTGTACTATCATTAAAATCATAATAAGTACATTTAATAATTAAACCATTACTAGTTAGTAAATCCAGATACATATGGATAGTATGTCTGAGTTTATTAGATTTAATTTACCATTGAATGGTTTATGATAAATCATGTTAAACCATAAGTGTTATTTCCACAGAGATATTCACAATAGGTATACTATCACTAAAATCATATTAACGACGTTTAATAATTAAACCATTACTAGTTAGTAAATCTGGATACATATGGATAGTATGTCTGAGTGTATTAGATTTAATTTACCATTGAATAGTTTATGATAAACCATGTTAAACCATAAGTGTTATTTCCAAAGAGATTTTCACAATAGGTATGCTATCAGTAAAATCATAGTAACGACTTTTAATAATTAAACCATTACTAGTTAGTAAATCTAGATACATATGGATAGTATGTCTAAGTTTATTCCATTTAATTTACCATTGAATGGTTTATGATAAACCATGTTAAACCATAAGTGTTATTTCCACATTGTGATATTCACATTTGGTATACTATCATTAAAATCATAATAAGTACATTTAATAATTAAACCATTACTAGTTAGTAAATCCAGATACATATAGATAATATGTCTGAGAATATGAGATTTAGTTTACAATTGAATGGTTTATGATAAACCATGTTAAACCATGTGTTATTTCCACACTGAGATATTCACAATAGGTATACTATCATTAAAATCATAATAAGTACATTTAATATTTAAACCATTACTAGTTAGTAAATCTAGATACATACGGATAGTATGTCTGAGTGTATTAGATTTAATTTACCATTGAATGGTTTATGATAAACCATGTTAAACCATAAGTGTTATTTCCACACTGAGATATTCACAATTGGTATACTATTATTTAAATCATAATAACGACGTTTAATAATTAAACCATTACTAGTTAGTAAATCTAGATACATATGGATAGTATGTCTGAGTGTATTAGATTTAATTTACCATTGAATGGTTTATGATAAACCATGTTAAACCATAAGTGTTATTTCCACACTGAGATATTCACAATAGGTATGCTATCAGTAAAATCATAGTAACGACTTTTAATCATTAAACAATTACTAGTTAGTAAATCTATATACATATGGATAGTATGTATGAGTTGATTAGATTTGATTTACCATTGAATGGTTTATGATAAACCATGTTAAACCATAAGAGTTATTTCCACACTGAGATACTCACAATAGGTGTACTATCATTAAAATTATAATAACGACTTTAAATAATTAAATCATTACTAGTTAGTAAATGTAGATACATATAGATAGTATGTCTGAGTGTATTAGATTTAATTTACCATTGATTGGTTTATGATAAACCATTTTAAACCATAAGTGTTATTTCCACAATGAGATATTCACATTTGGTATACTATCATTAAAATCATAATAAGTACATTTAATAATTAAACCATTACTAGTTAGTAAATCCAGATACATATAGATAATATGTCTGAGTATATGAGATTTAGTTTACCATTGAATGGTTTATGATAAACCATGTTAAACCATAAGTGTTATTTCCACAATGAGATAATCACATTTGGTATACTATCATTAAAATCATAATAAGTACATTTAATAATTAAACCATCACTAGTTAGTAAGGTCGGATACATATGGTTAGTATGTCTGAGTGTATTAGATTTAATTTACCATTGAATGGTTTATGATAAACCATGTTAAACCATAAGTGTTATTTCCACACTGAGATATTCACAATAGGTATGCTATCAGTAAAATCATAGTAACGACTTTTAATCATTAAACAATTACTAGTTAGTAAATCTATTTACATATGGATAGTATGTCTGAGTTTATTAGATTTAATTTACCATTGAATGGTTTATGATAAACCATGTTAAACCATAAGAGTTATTTTCACACTGAGATACTCACAATAGGTGTACTATCATTAAAATCATAATAACGACTTTAAATAATTAAATCATTACTAGTTAGTAAATGTAGATACATATAGATAGTATGTCTGAGTGTATTAGATTTAATTTACCATTGATTGGTTTATGATAAACCATGTTAGACCATAAGTGTTATTTCCACAATGAGATATTCACATTTGGTATACTATCATTAAAATCATTATAAGTACATTTAATAATTAAACCATTACTAGTTAGTAAATCCAGATACATATAGATAATATGTCTGAGTATATGAGATTTAGTTTACCATTGAATGGTTTATGATAAACCATGTTAAACCATAAGTGTTTTTTCCACACTGAGATATTCACAATTGGTATACCATCATTAATATCATAATAAGTACATTTAATAATTAAACCATCACTAGTTAGTAAATCTAGATACATATAGATAGTATGTCTGAGTGTATTAGATTTAATTTACCATTGAATGGTTTATGATAAACCATGTTAAACCATAAGTGTTATTTCCACAATGAGATAATCACATTTGGTATACTATCATTAAAATCATAATAAGTACATTTAATAATTAAACCATTACTAGTTAGTAAATTCGGATACATATGGATAGTATGTCTGAGTGTATTAGATTTAATTTACCATTGAATGGTTTATAATAAACCATGTTAAACCATAAGAGTTATTTCCACACTGAGATACTCACAATAGGTATACTATCACTAAAATCATAATAATACATTTAATAATTAAACCATTACTAGATAGTAAATCTAGATACATATGGATAGTATGTCTGAGTTTATTAGATTTAATTTACCATTAAATGGTTTATGATGAACCATGTTAAACCATAAGTGTTATTTCCACACTGAGATATTCACAATTGGTATACCATCATAATAAGTACATTTAATAATTAAACTATCACTAGTAAGTAAATCTAGATACATATGGATAGTATGTCTGAGTGTATTAGATTTAATTTACCATTGAATGGTTTATGATAAACCATGTTAAACCATAAGTGTTATTTCCACACTGAGATATTCACAATTGGTATACTATTATTAAAATCATAATAAGTACATTTAATAATTAAACCATTACTAGTTAGTAAATCCAGATACATATAGATAATATGTCTGAGTATATGAGATTTAGTTTACCATTGAATGGTTTATGATAAACCATGTTAAACCATAAGTGTTATTTCCACACTGAGATATTCACAATAGGTATACTATCATTAAAATCATAATAAGTACATTTAATATTTAAACCATTACTAGTTAGTAAATCTAGATACATATGGATAGTATGTCTGAGTGTATTAGATTTAATTTACCATTGAATGGTTTATGATAAACCATGTTAAACCATAAGTGTTATTTCCACACTGAGATATTCACAATAGGTATGCTATCAGTGAAATCATAGTAACGACTTTTAATCATTAAACAATTACTAGTTAGTAAATCTATATACATATGGATAGTATGTCTGAGTTTATTAGATTTAATTTACCATTGAATGGTTTATGATGAACCATGTTAAACCATAAGTGTTATTTCCACAATGAGATATTCACATTTGGTATACTATCATTAAAATCATAATAAGTACATTTAATAATTAAACCATTACTAGTTAGTAAATCCAGATACATATAGATAATATGTCTGAGTATATGAGATTTAGTTTACCATTGAATGGTTTATGATAAACCATGTTAAACCATAAGTGTTATTTCCACACTGAGATATTCACAATAGGTATACTATCATTAAAATCATAATAAGTACATTTAATATTTAAACCATTACTAGTTAGTAAATCTAGATACATATGGATAGTATGTCTGAGTGTATTAGATTTAATTTACCATTGAATGGTTTATGATAAACCATGTTAAACCATAAGTGTTATTTTCACACTGAGATATTCACAATAGGTATACTATCATTAAAATCATAATAAGTACATTTAATATTTAAACCATTACTAGTTAGTAAATCTAGATACATATGGATAGTATGTCTGAGTGTATTAGATTTAATTTACCATTGAATGGTTTATGATAAACCATGTTAAACCATAAGTGTTATTTCCACACTGAGATATTCACAATAGGTATGCTATCAGTAAAATCATAGTAACGACTTTTAATCATTAAACAATTACTAGTTAGTAAATCTATATACATATTGATAGTATGTCTGAGTTTATTAGATTTAATTTACCATTGAATGGTTTATGATGAACCATGTTAAACCATAAGTGTTATTTCCACAATGAGATATTCACATTTGGTATACTATTATTAAAATCATAATAAGTACATTTAATAATTAAACCATTACTAGTTAGTAAATGCAGATACATATAGATAATATGTCTGAGTATATGAGATTTAGTTTACCATTGAATGGTTTATGATAAACCATGTTAAACCATAAGTGTTATTTCCACACTGAGATATTCACAATAGGTATACTATCATTAAAATCATAATAAGTACATTTAATATTTAAACCATTACTAGTTAGTAAATCTAGATACATATGGATAGTATGTCTGAGTGTATTAGATTTAATTAACCATTGAATGGTTTATGATAAACCATGTTAAACCATAAGTGTTATTTCCACACTGAGATATTCACAATTGGTATACCATCATTAATATCATAATAAGTACATTTAATATTTAAACCATTACTAGTTAGTAAATCTAGATACATATGGATAGTATGTCTGAGTGTATTAGATTTAATTTACCATTGAATGGTTTATGATAAACCATGTTAAACCATAAGTGTTATTTCCACAATGAGATAATCACATTTGGTATACTATCATTAAAATCATAATAAGTACATTTAATAATTAAACCATTACTAGTTAGTAAATTCGGATACATATGGATAGTATGTCTGAGTGTATTAGATTTAATTTACCATTGAATGGTTTATGATAAACCATGTTAAACCATAAGTGTTATTTCCACACTGAGATATTCACAATAGGTATGCTATCAGTAAAATCATAGTAACGACTTTTAATCATTAAACAATTACTAGTTAGTAAATCTATATACATATGGATAGTATGTATGAGTTTATTAGATTTAATTTACCATTGAATGGTTTATGATAAACCATGTTAAACCATAAGAGTTATTTCCACACTGAGATACTCACAATAGGTGTACTATCATTAAAATCATAATAACGACGTTTAATAATTAAACCATTACTAGTTAGTAAATTCGGATACATATGGATAGTATGTCTGAGTGTATTAGATTTAATTTACCATTGAATGGTTTATGATAAACCATGTTAAACCATAAGTGTTATTTCCACAATGAGATAATCACATTTGGTATACTATCATTAAAATCATAATAAGTACATTTAATAATTAAACCATTACTAGTTAGTAAATTCGGATACATATGGATAGTATGTCTGAGTGTATTAGATTTAATTTACCATTGAATGGTTTATGATAAACCATGTTAAACCATAAGTGTTATTTCCACACTGAGATATTCACAATAGGTATGCTATCAGTAAAATCATAGTAACGACTTTTAATAATTAAACCATTACTAGTTAGTAAATCTATATACATATGGAGTGTATGTCTGAGTTTATTAGATTTAATTTACCATTGAATGGTTTATGATAAACCATGTTAAACCATAAGAGTTATTTCCACACTGAGATACTCACAATAGGTGTACTATCATTAAAATCATAATAACGACTTTAAATAATTAAATCATTACTAGTTAGTAAATGTAGATACATATAGATAGTATGTCTGAGTGTATTAGATTTAATTTCCCATTGATTGGTTTATGATAAACCATGTTAAACCATAAGTGTTATTTCCACACTTAGATACTCACATTTGGTATACTTTCATTAAAATCATAATAAGTACATTTAATATTTAAATCATTACTAGTTAGTAAATGTAGATACATATAGATAGTATGTCTGAGTGTATTAGATTTAATTTACCATTGATTGGTTTATGATAAACCATGTTAAACCATAAGTGTTATTTCCACACTGAGATACTCACATTTGGTATACTTTCATTAAAATCATATAAACGACTTTAAATAATTAAATCATTACTAGTTAGAAAATCTGGATACATATGAATAGTATGTCTGAGTGTATTAGATTTAATTTACCATTGATTGGTTTATGATAAACCATGTTAAACCATAAGTGTTATTTCCACAATGAGATATTCACATTTGGTGTACTATCATTAAAATCATAATAAGTACATTTAATAATTAAACCATTACTAGTTAGTAAATCCAGATACATATGGATAGTATGTCTGAGTTTATTAGATTTAATTTACCATTGAATGGTTTATGATAAATCATGTTAAACCATAAGTGTTATTTCCACACTGAGATATTCACAATAGGTATACTATCACTAAAATCATATTAACGACGTTTAATAATTAAACCATTACTAGTTAGTAAATCTGGATACATATGGATAGTATGTCTGAGTGTATTAGATTTAATTTACCATTGAATAGTTTATGATAAACCATGTTAAACCATAAGTGTTATTTCCAAAGAGATTTTCACAATAGGTATGCTATCAGTAAAATCATAGTAACGACTTTTAATAATTAAACCATTACTAGTTAGTAAATCTAGATACATATGGATAGTATGTCTAAGTTTATTCCATTTAATTTACCATTGAATGGTTTATGATAAACCATGTTAAACCATAAGTGTTATTTCCACATTGTGATATTCACATTTGGTATACTATCATTAAAATCATAATAAGTACATTTAATAATTAAACCATTACTAGTTAGTAAATCCAGATACATATAGATAATATGTCTGAGAATATGAGATTTAGTTTACAATTGAATGGTTTATGATAAACCATGTTAAACCATGTGTTATTTCCACACTGAGATATTCACAATAGGTATACTATCATTAAAATCATAATAAGTACATTTAATATTTAAACCATTACTAGTTAGTAAATCTAGATACATACGGATAGTATGTCTGAGTGTATTAGATTTAATTTACCATTGAATGGTTTATGATAAACCATGTTAAACCATAAGTGTTATTTCCACACTGAGATATTCACAATTGGTATACTATTATTTAAATCATAATAACGACGTTTAATAATTAAACCATTACTAGTTAGTAAATCTAGATACATATGGATAGTATGTCTGAGTGTATTAGATTTAATTTACCATTGAATGGTTTATGATAAACCATGTTAAACCATAAGTGTTATTTCCACACTGAGATATTCACAATAGGTATGCTATCAGTAAAATCATAGTAACGACTTTTAATCATTAAACAATTACTAGTTAGTAAATCTATATACATATGGATAGTATGTATGAGTTGATTAGATTTGATTTACCATTGAATGGTTTATGATAAACCATGTTAAACCATAAGAGTTATTTCCACACTGAGATACTCACAATAGGTGTACTATCATTAAAATTATAATAACGACTTTAAATAATTAAATCATTACTAGTTAGTAAATGTAGATACATATAGATAGTATGTCTGAGTGTATTAGATTTAATTTACCATTGATTGGTTTATGATAAACCATTTTAAACCATAAGTGTTATTTCCACAATGAGATATTCACATTTGGTGTACTATCATTAAAATCATAATAAGTACATTTAATAATTAAACCATTACTATTTAGTAAATCCAGATACATATGGATAGTATGTCTGAGTGTATTAGATTTAATTTACCAATGAATGGTTTATGATAAACCATGTTAAACCATGTGTTATTTCCACACTGAGATATTCACAATAGGTATACTATCACTAAAATCATGATAATACATTTAATAATTAATCCATTACTAGTTAGTAAATCTAGATACATATGGATAGTATGTCTGAGTTTATTAGATTTAATTTACCATTGAATGGTTTATGATAAATCATGTTAAACCATAAGTGTTATTTCCACACTGAGATATTCACAATAGGTATACTATCACTAAAATCATATTAACGACGTTTAATAATTAAACCATTACTAGTTAGTAAATCTGGATACATATGGATAGTATGTCTGAGTGTATTAGATTTAATTTACCATTGAATAGTTTATGATAAACCATGTTAAACCATAAGTGTTATTTCCACAGAGATTTTCACAATAGGTATGCTATCAGTAAAATCATAGTAACGACTTTTAATAATTAAACCATTACTAGTTAGTAAATCTAGATACATATAAATAGTATGTCTAAGTTTATTCGATTTAATTTACCATTGAATGGTTTATGATAAACCATGTTAAACCATTAGTGTTATTTCCACAATGAGATATTCACATTTGGTATACTATCATTAAAATCATAATAAGTACATTTAATAATTAAACCATTACTAGTTAGTAAATCCAGATACATATAGATAATATGTCTGAGTATATGAGATTTAGTTTACCATTGAATGGTTTATGATAAACCATGTTAAACCATAAGTGTTATTTCCACACTGAGATATTCACAATAGGTATACTATCATTAAAATCATAATAAGTACATTTAATATTTAAACCATTACTAGTTAGTAAATCTAGATACATATGGATAGTATGTCTGAGTGTATTAGATTTAATTTACCATTGAATGGTTTATGATAAACCATGTTAAACCATAAGTGTTATTTCCATACTTAGATATTCACAATTGGTATACTATTATTTAAATCATAATAACGACGTTTAATGATTAAACCATTACTACTTAGTAAATGTAGATACATATAGATAGTATGTCTGAGTGTATTAGATTTAATTTACCATTGAATGGTTTATGATAAACCATGTTAAACCATAAGTGTTATTTCCACACTGAGATATTCACAATAGGTATACAATCACTAAAATCATAATAAGTACATTTAATAATTAAACCATTACTAGTTAGTAAATCCAGATACATATAGATAGTCTGTCTAAGTGTAATAGATTTAATTTACCTTTGAATGGTTTATGATAAACCATGTTAAACCATAAGTGTTATTTCCACACTGAGATACTCACAATAGGTATACTATCACTAAAATCATAATAACGACTTTAAATAATTAAATCATTACTAGTTAGAAAATCTGGATACATATGAATAGTATGTCTGAGTGTATTAGATTTAATTTACCATTGAATGGTTTATGATAAACCATGTTAAACCATAAGTGTTATTTCCATACTGAGACATTCACAATTGGTATACTATTATTTAAATCATAATAACGACGTTTGATGATTAAACCATTACTACTTAGTAAATGTAGATACATATAGATAGTATGTCTGAGTGTATTAGATTTAATTTACCATTAATTGGTCTATGATAAACCATGTTAAACGATAAGCGTTATTTCCAAACTGAGATATTCACAATTGGTATACTATTATTTAAATCATAATAACGACGTTTAATAATTAAACCATTACTAGTTAGTAAATCCAGATACATATAGATAGTCTGTCTAAGTGTAATAGATTTAATTTACCTTTGAATGGTTTATGATAAACCATGTTAAACCATAAGTGTTATTTCCACACTGAGATGTTCACAATAGGTATGCTATCAGTAAAATCATAGTAACGACTTTTAATAATTAAACCATTACTAGTTATTAAATCTATATACATATAAATAGTATGTCTGAGTTTATTAGATTTAATTTACCATTGAATGGTTTATGATAAACCATGCTAAACCATAAGTGTTATTTCCACACAGATATTCACAATAGGTATACTATCACTAAAATCATAATAAGTACATTCAATAATTAAACCATTACTAGTTAGTAAATCTATATACATATGGATAGTATGTCTGAGTTTATTAGATTTAATTTACCATTGAATCGTTAATGATAAACCATGTTAAACCATAAGTGTTATTTCCACACTGAGATACTCACATTTGGTATACTTTCATTAAAATCATAATAACGACTTTAAATAATTAAATCATTACTAGTTAGAAAATCTGGATACATATGAATAGTATGTCTGAGTGTATTAGATTTAATTTACCATTGAATGGTTTATGATAAACCATGTTAAACCATAAGTGTTATTTCCATACTTAGATATTCACAATTGGTATACTATTATTTAAATCATAATAACGACGTTTAATGATTAAACCATTACTACTTAGTAAATGTAGATACATATAGATAGTATGTCTGAGTGTATTAGATTTAATTTACCATTGAATGGTTTATGATAAACCATGTTAAACCATAAGTGTTATTTCCACACTGAGATATTCACAATAGGTATACAATCACTAAAATCATAATAAGTACATTTAATAATTAAACCATTACTAGTTAGTAAATCCAGATACATATAGATAGTCTGTCTAAGTGTAATAGATTTAATTTACCTTTGAATGGTTTATGATAAACCATGTTAAACCATAAGTGTTATTTCCACACTGAGATATTCACAATAGGTATGCTATCAGTAAAATCATAGTAACGACTTTTAATAATTAAACCATTACTAGTTAGTAAATCTATATACATATGGAGTGTATGTCTGAGTTTATTAGATTTAATTTACCATTGAATGGTTTATGATAAACCATGCTAAACCATAAGTGTTATTTCCACACAGATATTCACAATAGGTATACTATCACTAAAATCATAATAAGTACATTCAATAATTAAACCATTACTAGTTAGTAAATCTATATACATATGGATAGTATGTCTGAGTTTATTAGATTTAATTTACCATTGAATGGTTTATGATAAACCATGTTAGACCATAAGTGTTATTTCCACACTGAGATACTCACAATAGGTATACTATCACTAAAATCATAATAACGACTTTAAATAATTAAATCATTACTAGTTAGAAAATCTGGATACATATGAATAGTATGTCTGAGTGTATTAGATTTAATTTACCATTGAATAGTGTATGATAAACAATGTTAAACCATAAGTGTTATTTCCATACTGAGATATTCACAATTGGTATACTATTATTTAAATCATAATAACGACGTTTGATGATTAAACCATTACTAGTTAGTAAATCTAGATACATATGGATAGTATGCCTGAGTGCAATGGATTTAATTTACCATTGAATGATTTATGATAAACCATGTTAAACCATCAGTGTTATTTCCACACTGAGATATTCACAATAGGTATACTATCAGTAAAATCATAGTAACAACTTTTAATAATAAAACCATTACTAGTTAGTAAATCTAGATACATATGGATAGTATGTCTGAGTTTATTCGATTTAATTTACCATTGAATTGTTAATGATAAACCATGTTAAACCATAAGTGTTATTTCCACAATGAGATATTCACATTTGGTATACTATCATTAAAATCATAATAAGTACATTGAGGAATTGATCCATTACTAGTTAGTAGATCTAGATACATATGGATAGTCTGTCTAAGTGTATTAGATTTAATTTACCTTTGAATGGTTTATGATAAACCATGTTAAACCATAAGTGTTATTTCCACACTGAGATACTCACAATAGGTATACTATCATTAAAATCATAATAACAACTTTAAATAATTAAATCATTACTAGTTAGAAAATCTGGATACATATGAATATTATGTCTGAGTGTATTAGATTTAAGTTACCATTGAATAGTTTATGATAAACCATGTTAAACCATAAGTGTTATTTCCATATAGAGATAATCACAATTCGTATACTATTATTTAAATCATAATAACGACGTTTAATGATTAAACCATTACTACTTAGTAAATGTAGATACGTATAGATAGTATGTCTGAGAGTTTTAGATTTAATTTACCATTGAATGGTTTATGATAAACCATGTTAAACCATAAGTGTTATTTCTACAATGAGATATTCACAATTGGTATACTATCATTAAAATCATAATAAGTACATTTAATAATTAAACCATTACTAGTTAGTAAATCCAGATACAAATGGATAGTATGTCTGAGTGTATTAGATTTAATTTACCATTGAATGGTTTATGATAAACCATGCAAACCATAAGTGTTTTTTCCACACTGAGATATTCACAATAGGTATACTATCAATCAAATCATAGTAACGACTTTTGATAATTAAACCATTACTAGTTAGTAAATCTAGATACATATGGATAGTATGTCTGAGTGTACTAGATTTAATTTACCATTGAATGGTTTATGGTAAACCATGTTAAACCATAAGTGTTATTTCCACACTGAGATATTCACAATAGGTATACTATCACTAAAATCATAATAAGTACATTTAATAATTAAACCATTACTAGTTAGTAAATCTAGATACATATGCATAGTATGTCTGAGTGTATTAGATTTAATTTACCATTGAATGGTTTATGATAAACCATGTTAAATCATGTGTTATTTCCACTCTGAGATATTCACAATATGTATACTATTATTTAAATCATAATAACGACGTTTAATAGTTAAACCATTACTAGTTAGTAAATCTAGATACATATGGATAGTATGCCTGAGTGCATTGGATTTAATTTACCATTGAATGATTTATGATAAACCATGTTAAACCATCAGTGTTATTTCCACACTGAGATATTCACAATAGGTATACTATCAGTAAAATCATAGTAACAACTTTTAATCATTAAACCATTACTAGTTAGTAAATCTAGATACATATGCATAGTAAATCTGAGTGTATTAGATTTAATTTACCATTGAATGGTTTATGATAAACCATGTTAAACCATCAGTGTTATTTCCACACTGAGATATTCACAATTGGTATACTATCATTAAAATCATAACTACGACTTTTAATAAATAAACCATTTCTAGTTAGTAAATCTACATACATATGGATAGTATGTCTGAGTGTATTAGATTTAATTGACCATTGAATGGTTTATGATAAACCATGTTAAACCATAAGTGTTATTTCCACACTGAGATATTCACAATAGGTATGCTATCAGTAACGACTTTTAATAATTAAACCATTACTAGTTAGTAAATCTAGATACATATGGATAGTATGTCTGAATGTATTAGATTTAATTTACCATTGAATGGTTTATGATAAACCATGTTAAACCATCAGTGTTATTTCCACACTGAGATATTCACAATTGGTATACTATCATTAAAATCATAACTACGACTTTTAATAAATAAACCATTTCTAGTTAGTAAATCTACATACATATGGATAGTATGTCTGAGTGTATTAGATTTAATTGACCATTGAATGGTTTATGATAAACCATGTTAAACCATAAGTGTTATTTCCACACAGATATTCACAATAGGTATGCTATCAGTAACGACTTTTAATAATTAAACCATTACTAGTTAGTAAATCTAGATACATATGGATAGTATGTCTGAATGTATTAGATTTAATTTACCATTGAATGGTTTATGATAAACCATGTTAAACCATAAGTGTTATTTCCACACTGAGATATTCACAATACGTATACTATCATTAAAATCATAATAACGACTTTTAATATTTAAACCATTACTAGTTAGTAAATCTAGATACATATGGATAGTATGTCTGAGTGTTTTAGATTTCATTTACCACTAAACTATGTTATATCATAAGTGTTATTTCCACACTGAGATATTCACAATAGGTATACTATCATTAAAATCATAATAACGTCTTTTAATAATTAAACCATTACTAGTTAGAAAAGTGAAGCTATATGCTTAATGCTTTTGATCGAGTGAAGCTCTTTGCTCATTGCCGTACATGAATTTCAGCGTTATCCTCATTACTATAAGTGGAATGAAGCTTTATGGTTAATGCTATACAAGGAGTGAAGCTATATGCTCAATGCTATACATGGAGTGAAGCTTCGTGCTCATTAATATACATGGATTGAAGATTGATGCTCATTTCTATACATGGAGTGACACTTTGCGCTCATTGTTATACATGGAGTGAAGCTTTATGCTGATTGCTATACATGCAGTGAAGCTTTATGCTCAATGCTTTAGAACGAGTGAAGCTATATGCTCATTGCTATGCAAGGAGTGAAGCGATATGTTGATTGTTGTACATGGAGTAAAGCATTATGCTCATTTCTATACATGGAGTGAAGCTATATGCTCATTGCTATACAAGGAGTGAAGCTATGTGGTCATTGCAATACATGGAGTGAAGCTATATGCTCATTACTATACATGAAGTAAAGCATTATGCTCATTGCTATACATGTAGTGAAGCTTTCGGCTCAATGCTATACATGGAGTGAAGCTATATGCTCATTGCTATACATGGAGTGAAGCTTTATGCTCAATGCTATTAAAGGAGTGAAGTATAATGCTCTTTGCTATACATGGAGTGACGCTTTGTGCTCATTCCTATACATGGAATGATGGTTTGCGCTCATTGTTATACATGGAGTGAAGCTTTATGCTCATTGCTATACATGGATTGAAGCTTTATGCTCAATGCTTTACAAGGAGTGAAGCTATATGCTCATTGCTATACAAGGAGTGAAGCGATATGTTCATTGCTATACATGGAGTGAAGCATTATGCTCATTTCTATACATGGAGTGACGCTTAATGCTCATTGCTATGCAAGGATTGAAGCTATGTGCTCATTGCTGTACATGGAGTGAAGCTTTATGCTCATTGCTATACATGGAGTGAAGAGTTATGCTCATTGCTATACTTTGAGTCAAGCTCTAGGCTCAATGCTAAGCAAGAAGTGAAGCTATATGCTCATTGCTATACATGGAGTGAAACTTTAGGCTCCTTACTATACATACAGTGAAGCACTATGTTGAATGCTCATAAAGGAGTGAAGTATTATGCTCTTTGCAATACATGTAGCGAAGCTTTATGCTCCATCTATACATGGAATGAAGCTTTAAAATAGTTGGAGTGATGCTTTTTCCCATTGTTACACATGGAGTGAGGCTTTATGCTCATTCGTTTATATGGAGTGAAAATTTATGCTCATTTGTATACCTAGTGGGATGCGTAATGCTCGGAGTGAAGCTTTATGTTCATTGCTATACATGGAGTGAAGTTTAATGCTCATTGCTATACATTGAGTGAAGCTTTTGTGCCCATTGCTATACATGGAGTTGATAAACATGGAGTGAAGCTGTATGCTCGTTGCTTTACATGGAGTGAAGCTTCATGCTCAATGCTATACATGGAGTGATGCTTTATGCTCATACCTATACTTGGAGTGAAGCTTTATACTCTATGCTATACAAGAGGGATTATTAATGCTCAATGTTATACATGGATTGAAGCTTTGTACTCAATGTTATACATGAAATGAAGCTTTAAACTCATTGCTATTCATAGAGTGAAGCCTTATGCTCATAACTATGCATGGAGTGATGCTTCATGCTCATTGCAATAGTTTGAGTGAAGCATTTTCTCATTGTTACCCGTGGAGTTAGGCTTTATGCTTATTCATTTATATGGAGTGAAAATTTATGCCCATTGCTATACCTGGTGTGAGGCGTAATGCTCGGAATGAAGCGTTATGCTCATTGCTATACATGGAGTGAAGTTATATGCGCATTGCTATACATGGAGTGAAGGATTATGACAACTGCAATACATAAAGTGATGCTTTATGCTCATACCTTTACATGTAGTGAAGCTTTATGCTCAATGCTATACAAGGGGGAAAGTTTATGCGCATTGCTATACATGGAGTGAAGCTATATGCTCTATCCTATACATGGAGTGAATCTTTGTGCTCATTGATATAAATGGAGTGAAGTAATATGCTCAATGTTATACATGGAGTGAACCTTTATGCTCATTCCTATACATGAAGTGAAGCTTTGTGCTCATTGCTATACATGGAGTGAACCTTTATGCTCATTGCGAAACATGGAGTGAAGCTATATGCTCTATGCTATACAAGGAGTGAAGCTATATGCTCATTGCTATATATCGAGTGAACCTTTATACATGCAATGAAGCGTCATGCTCACAGCTATACATGGAGTGACACTTTGCGCTGATTGTTATACATGGAGTGAAGCATTTTTCTCATTGCTATACATGGAGTGACGCTTTATGCTCAATATTATACATGAATTGAAGCTTTATGCTCATTGCCATACATGGATTGAAGCTTTATGCCTATTGGTATACATGGAGTTGATACACATGGAGTGAAGCCATATGCTTAATGCTTTACATCGAGTGAAGCTTTATGCTCATTGCTATACATGAATTTCAGCGTTATGCTCATTGCAATTAGTGGAATGAAGCTTTATGGTTAATGCTGTACAAGGAGTGAAGCTTTATGCTCATTGCTATACATAAAGTGAAGCTTCATGCTCATTAGTATACAGAGAGTGAAGATTGATGCTCATTCCTATACATGGAGTGACACTTTGCGCTCATTGCTATACATGGAGTGAAGCTTTATGCTCATTGCTATACATGCAGAGAAGATTTAGCTCAATGCTCTATAACGAGTTAAGCTATATGCTCATTGCGATACAAGGAGTGAAGCGATATTTTGATTTCTGTACATGGAGTGAAGCATTATGCTGATTTGTATACATGGAGTGAAGCTTTATGCTCATTGCTATACATGTAGTGTAGCTTTAGGCTCAATGCTCAATGCTATACAAGGAGTGAAGCTATGTGGTCATTGCTATACATGGAGTGAAGCTTTATGCTCATTACTATACATGAAGTGAAGCATTATGCTCATTGCTATACATGTAGTGAAGCTCTAGGCTCAATGCTATACAAGGAGTGAAGCTATATGCTCATTGCTATACATGGAGTGAAGCTTTATGCTCATTACTATGCATGGAGTGAAGCATTATGTTCAATGCTATTAAAGGAGTGAAGTATCATGCTCTTTGCTATATATGGAGTGAAGCTTTATGCTCATTCCTATGCATTGAGTGAAGGTTTGCGCTCATTGTTATACATGGAGTGCAGCTTCATGCTGATTTCTATACATGGAGTGAAGCATTATGATCAAAGCTTTACAAGGAGTGAAGCTATATGCTCATTGCTATACAAGGAGTGAAACGATATGTTCATTGCTGTACATGGAGTGAAGCATTATGCTCATTTCTATACATGGAGTAACGCTTTATGCTCAATGCTATACAAGGAGTGAAGCAATGTGCTCAATGCTATACAAGGAGTGAAGCTATATGCTCATTGCTATACAAGGAGTGAAGGGATATGTTCATTGCTGTACATGGAGTGAAGCATTTGCTCATTTCTATACATGGAGTAACGCTTTAGGCTCATTGCTATACAAGGAGTGAAGCTATGAGCTCATTGCTATACATGGAGTGAAGCTTTATGTGCATTGCTATAGTTGGAGTGAACCTTTTTCTCATTGTTACACATGGAGTGAGGCTATATGCTCATTCATTTACATGGAGTGAAAATTTATGCTCATTGCTATACCTGGTGTGAAGCGTAATGCTCGGAGTGAAGCTTTATGCTCATTGCTATACATGGAGTGAAGTTTTATGCTGATTACTATATATGGAGTGAAGCTTTATGCCCATTGCTATAGATGGAGTTGATACACATGGAGTGAAGCAATATGTTCCTTGCTTTACATGGTGAAGCTTCATGCTCAATGCTATACATGGAGTGATGCTTTATGTTCATACCTATACATGGAGGAAAGCTTTATGCTCATTGCGATACAGTGATCGAAGCTTTATGCTAAATGCTATACAAGGATTGAAGCTATGTGCTCATTGTTATACATGGTGTAAAGCTTTAAGCTCATTATTATACATGGAGTGAAGCTATATGCTCATGTCTACGCATGGAGTGAAGCTTCACGCTCTATCCTGTACATGGAGTGAATCGTTGTGCTCATTGCTATAAATGTAGTGAAGTAATATACTCATTGCTGTACATGGAGTGAAGCTTAAGGCTCAATGCTATGCATGGAGTGAAGCTTTATGCGCAATGCTTTACAACGAGTCGAGCAATATGCTCATTGCTATACAAGGAGTGAAGCGATATGTTATTGTTGTACATGGAGTGAAGCATTATGCTCATTTCTATACATGGAGTGAAGCTTTATGCTCATTACTACACAAGGAGTGAGTCTATGTGGTCATTGCTATACATGGAGTGAAGCTTTATGCTCATTGCTATACATGAAGTGAAGCGTTATGCTCATTGCTAGACATGGAGTGAAGCTTTAGGCTCAATGCTATACAAGGAGTGAAGCTATATGCTCATTGCTATACATGGAGTGAAGCATTATGTTCAATGCTATACAAGGGGTAAAGTTTATGCTCATAGCTATACATGGATTGAAGCTTTATGCTCAATGTTATTCATAAATTGAACCTTTATGCTCATTGCTATACAAGGAATGAAGCTATGTGCTCATTTAAATACAAGTAGTGAAGCTTTAAGCTCATTACTTTACATGAAGTGAAGCTTTATGCCCACTGCAATAGTTGGAGTGATGGTTTTTCTCATTGTTACACATGGAGTTAGGCTTTACACTCATTCATTTACATGGAGTGAAAATTTATGCCCATTGCTGTACCTGGTGTGAAGCGTAATGCTCGGGGTGAAGCATTGCGCTCATTGCTATAAATGGAATGATGTAATATGCTCAGTGCTATACATGGAGTGAATCTTTATGCTCTGTACATGAAGTGAAGCTTTGTGCTCTTTGCTATGCATGGAGTGAAGCTTTATGCTCATTGCGAAACATGGAGTGAATCTTTATGCTCTATGCTATACAAGGAGTGAAGCTATATGCTCATTGCTATACATCGAGTAAAGCTTTAGGCATGAAATTAAGCTATATGCTCATTGCTATACATGGTGTGAAGCTTTAAGCTCAATACTACACATGGAATGAAGCTTTATGCTCAATGGCATACAAGGAGTGAAGCTATATGCACATTGCTATGCATGGAGTCAAGCTTCATGCTCATTTCTATACATGGAGTGAAGCTTTATGCTCATTGCTATACATGTAGTGAAGTTTTAGGCTCAATGCTCAATGCTATACAAGGAGTGAAGCTATGTGGTCATTGCTATACATGGAGTGAAGCTTTATGCTCATTGCTATACATGTAGTGAAGCTTTAGGCTCAATGCTCAATGCTATACAAGGAGTGAAGCTATTTGGTCATTGCTATACATGGAGTGAAGCTTTATGCTCATTACTATACATGAAGTGAAGCATTATGCTCATTGCTATACATGTAGTGAAGCTCAAGGCTCAATGCTATACAAGGAGTGAAGCTATATGCTTTATGCTCATTACTATGCATGGAGTGAAGCATTATGTTCAATGCTATTAAAGGAGTGAAGTATCATGCTCTTTGCTATATATGGAGTGAAGCTTTATGCTCATTGCTATGCATGGAGTGAAGGTTTGCGCTCATTGTTATACATGGAGTGCAGCTTTATGCTCATTGCTATACAAGGAGTGAAGCGATATGTTCATTGCTGTACATGGAGTGAAGCATTATGCTCATTTTTATACATGGAGTAATGCTTAATGCTCATTGCTATACATGGAGTGAAGCTATGTGCTCATTGCTATACATGGAGTGAAGCTTTATGTGCATTGCTATAGTTGGAGTGAACCTTTTTCTCATTGTTACGCATGGAGTGAGGCTTTATGCTCATTCATTTACATGGAATGAAAATTTATGCTCATTGCTATACCTGGTGTGAGGCGTAATGCTCGGAGTGGAGCTTTATGCTCATTGCTATACATGGAGTGAAGTTATATGCTGATTGCTATATATGGAGTGAAGCTTTATGCCCATTGCTATAGATGGAGTTGATACACATGGAGTGAAGCAATATGTTCCTTGCTTTACATGGTGAAGCTTCATGCTCAATGCTATACATGGAGTGATGCTTCATGTTCATACCTATACATGGAGTGAAGCTTTATGCTTAATGCTATACAAGGGGGAAAGCTTTATGCTCATTGCTATACATTGATCGACGCTTTATGCTCAATGCTATACAAGGATTGAAGCTATATGCTCATTGTTTTACATGGTGTAAAGCTGTAAGCTCATTATTATACATCGAGTGAAGCTTCATGCTCATGTCTACGCATGGAGTGAAGCTTCACGCTCTATCCTGTACATGGAGTGAAGCGTTGTACTCATTGCTATAAATGTAGTGAAGTAATATACTCATTGCTATACATGGAGTGAAGCTTAAGGCTCAATGCTATGCATGGAGTGAAGCATTATGCTCAATGCTTTACAACGAGTGGAGCAATATGCTCATTGCTATACAAGGAGTGAAGCGATATGTTATTGTTGTACATGGAGTGAAGCATTATGCTCATTTCTATACATGGGGTGAAGCTTTATGCTCATTGCTACACAAGGAATGAATCTATGTGGTCATTGCTATACATGGAGTGAAGCATTATGCTCATTTCTATACATGGAGTGAAGCTTTATGCTCATTGCTATACATGAAGTGAAGCGTTATGCTCATTGCTATACATGGAGTGAAGCTTTAGGCTCAATGCTATACAAGGAGTGAAGCTATATGCTCAATGCTATACATGGAGTGAAGCATTATGTTCAATGCAATACAAGGGGTAAAGTTTATGCTCATAGCTATACATGGATTGAAGCTTTATGGTCAATGTTATTCATAAATTGAAGCTTTATGCTCATTGCTATACAAGGAGTGAAGCTATGTGCTCATTTAAATACAAGTAGTGAAACTTTAAGCTCATTACTTTACATTAAGTGAAGCTTTATGCCCACTGCAATAGTTGGAGTGAAGGTTTTTCTCATTGTTACACATGGAGTTAGGCTTTATACTCATTCATTTACATGGAGTGAAAATTTATGCCCATTGCTGTACCTGGTGTGAAGCGTAATGCTCGGAGTGAAGCATTGCGCTCATTGCTATAAATGGAGTGAAGTAATATGCTCAGTGCTATACATGGAGTGAATCTTTATGCTCATACCTATACATGAAGTGAAGCTTTGTGCTCTTTGCTATGCATGGAGTGAAGCTTTATGCTCATTGCGAAACATGGAGTGAAGCTTTATGCTCTATGCTATATAAGGAGTGAAGCTATATGCTCATTGCTATACATCGAGTGAAGCTTTAGGCATGAAATTAAGCTATATGCTCATTGCTATACATGGTGTGAAGCTTTAAGCTCAATACTACACATGGAATGAAGCTTTATGCTCAGTGCTATACAAGGAGTGAAGCTATATGCACATTGCTATGCATGGAGTCAAGCTTCATGCTCATTTCTATACATGGAGTGAAGCTTTATGCTCATTGCTATACATGTAGTGAAGCTTTAGGCTCAATGCTCAATGCTATACAAGGAGTGAAGCTATGTGGTCATTGCTATACATGGAGTGAAGCTTTATGCTCATTGCTATACATGTAGTGAAGCTTCAGGCTCAATGCTCAATGCTATACAAGGAGTGAAGCTATGTGGTCATTGCTATACATGGAGTGAAGCTTTGTGCTCATTACTATACATGAAGTGAAGTATTATGCTCATTGCTATACATGTAGTGAAGCTCTAGGCTCAAAGCTATACAAGGAGTGAAGCTATATGCTCATTGCTATACATGGAGTGAAGCTTTATGCTCATTACTATGCATGGAGTGAAGGTTTGCGCTCATTGTTATACAAGGAGTGAAGCTATATGCTCATTGCTATACATGGAGTGAAGCATTATGTTCAATGTTATACAAGGGGTAAAGTTTATGCTCATAGCTATACATGGATTGAAGCTTTATGGTCAATGTTATTCATAAATTGAAGCTTTATGCTCATTGCTATACAAGGAGTGAAGCTATGTGCTCATTTAAATACAAGTAGTGAAGCTTTAAGCTCATTACTTTACATGAAGTGAAGCTTTATGCCCACTGCAATAGTTGGAGTGAAGGTTTTTCTCATTGTTACACATGGAGTTAGGCTTTATACTCATTCATTTACATGGAGTGAAAATTTATGCCCATTGCTGTACCTGGTGTGAAGCGTAATGCTCGGAGTGAAGCATTGCGCTCATTGCTATAAATGGAGTGAAGTAATATGCTCAGTGCCATACATGGAGTGAATCTTTATGCTCATACCTATACATGAAGTGAAGCTTTGTGCTCTTTGCTATGCATGGAGTGAAGCTTTATGCTCATTGCGAAACATGGAGTGAAGCTTTATGCTCTATGCTATACAAGGAGTGAAGCTATATGCTCATTGCTATACATCGAGTGAAGCTTTAGGCATGAAATTAAGCTATATGCTCATTGCTATACATGGTGTGAAGCTTTAAGCTCAATACTACACATGGAATGAAGCTTTATGCTCAGTGCTATACAAGGAGTGAAGCTATATGCACATTGCTATGCATGGAGTCAAGCTTCATGCTCATTTCTATACATGGAGTGAAGCTTTATGCTCATTGCTATACATGTAGTGAAGCTTTAGGCTCAATGCTCAATGCTATACAAGGAGTGAAGCTATGTGGTCATTGCTATACATGGAGTGAAGCTTTATGCTCATTGCTATACATGTAGTGAAGCTTTAGGCTCAATGCTCAATGCTATACAAGGAGTGAAGCTATGTGGTCATTGCTATACATGGAGTGAAGCTTTGTGCTCATTACTATACATGAAGTTCAGTATTATGCTCATTGCTATACATGTAGTGAAGCTCTAGGCTCAATGCTATACAAGGAGTGAAGCTATATGCTCATTGCTTTACATGGAGTGAAGCTTTATGCTCATTACTATGCATGGAGTGAAGGTTTGCGCTCATTGTTATACATGGAGTGCAGCTTTATGCTCATTGCTATGCATGGAGTGAAGCATTATGATCAAAGCTTTACAAGGAGTGAAGCTATATGCTCATTGCTATACAAGGAGTGAAGCGATATGTTCATTGCTGTACATGGAGTGAAGCATTATGCTCATTTCTATACATGGAGTAACGCTTTATGCTCATTGCTATACATGGAGTGAAGCTATGTGATCATTGCTATACATGGAGTGAAGCTTTATGTGCATTGCTATAGTTGGAGTGAACCTTATTCTCATTGTTACGCATGGAGTGAGGCTTTATGCTCATTCATTTACATGGAGTGAAAATTTATGCTCATTGCTATACCTGGTGTGAAGCGTAATGCTCGGAGTGGAGCTTTATGCTCATTGCTATACATGGAGTGAAGTTTTATGCTGATTGCTATATATGGAGTGAAGCTTTATGCCCATTGCTATAGATGGAGTTGATACACATGGAGTGAAGCAATATGTTCCTTGCTTTACATGGTGAAGCTTCATGCTCAATGCTATACATGGAGTGATGCTTTATGTTCATACCTATACATGGAGTGAAGCTTTATGCTTAATGCTATAAGCTTTGTGCACATTGTTATACATGGAGTGAAGCGTTATGCTCATTGCGAAACATGGAGTGAAGCTTTATGCTCTATGCTATACAAGGAGTGAAGCTATATGCTCATTGCTATAAATCGAGCGAAGCTTTATACATGAAATGGCGCGTCATGCTCATTGCTATACATGGAGTGAAGCTATATGCTCAATGCCATACAAGGAGTGAAGCTATATGCTCATTGCTATACATGGAGGGAAGCTTTAAGCTCAATACTACACATGGAATGAAGCTTTATGCTCAATGCTATACAAGGAGTGAAGCTATATGCTCATTGCTATACATGGAGTGAAGCTTCATGCTCATTACTATATACGGAGTGAAGTTTGATGCTCATTCCTATACATGAATTGATGCTTTATGCTCATTGCCATACATGGAGTGAAGCTTTATGCCCATTGCTATACATGGAGTTTATACACATGGAGTGAAGCTATATGCTTAATGCTTTACATCGAGTGAAGCTTTGTGCTAATTGCTATACATGAATTTCAGCGTTATGCTCATTGCTATTAGTGGAATGAAGCTTTATGTTTAATGCTGTACAAGGAGTGAAGCCTTATGCTTATTGCTATACATGGAGTGAAGCAATATGTTCCTTGCTTTACATGGTGAAGCTTCATGCTCAATGCTATACATGGAGTGATGCTTTATGTTCATACCTATACATGGAGTGAAGCTTTATGCTTAATGCTATAAGCTTTGTGCACATTGTTATACATGGAGTGAAGCTTTATGCTTTATGCTGTACAAGGGGGAAAGCTTTATGCTCATTGCTATACATTGATCGAAGCGTTATGCTCAATGCTATACAAGGATTGAAGCTATATGCTCATTGTTATACATGGTGTATAGCTTTAAGCTCATTATTATACATGGAGTGAAGCTTCATGCTCATGTCTACGCATGGAGTGAAGCTTCATGCTCTATCCTGTACATGGAGTGAAGCGTTGTGCTCATTGCTATAAATGTAGTGAAGTAATATACTCATTGCTATACATGGAGTGAAGCTTAAGGCTCAATGCTACGCATGGAGTGAAGCTTTATGCTCAATGCATTACAACGAGTGGAGCAATATGCTCATTGCTATACATGGAGTGAAGCTTTATGCTCATACCTATACATGAAGTGAAGCTTTGTGCTCTTTGCTATGCATGGAGTGAAGCTTTATGCTCATTGCGAAACATGGAGTGAAGCTTTATGCTCTATGCTGTATAAGGAGTGAAGCTATATGCTCATTGCTATACATCAAGTGAAGCTTTAGGCATGAAATTAAGCTATATGCTCATTGCTATACATGGTGTGAAGCTTTAAGCTCAATACTACACATGGAATGAAGCTTTATGCTCAGTGCTATACAAGGAGTGAAGCTATATGCACATTGCTATGCATGGAGTCAAGCTTCATGCTCATTTCTATACATGGAGTGAAGCTTTATGCTCATTGCTATACATGTAGTGAAGCTTTAGGCTCAATGCTCAATGCTATACAAGGAGTGAAGCTATGTGGTCATTGCTATACATGGAGTGAAGCTTTATGCTCATTGCTATACATGTAGTGAAGCTTTAGGCTCAATCCTCAATGCTATACAAGGAGTGAAGGTATGTGGTCATTGCTATACATGGAGTGAAGCTTTATGCTCATTACTATACATGAAGTGAAGTATTATGCTCATTGCTATACATGTAGTGCAGCTCTAGGCTCAATGCTATACAAGGAGTGAAGCTATATGCTCATTGCTATACATGGAGTGAAGCTTTATGCTCATTACTATGCATGGAGTGAAGGTTTGCGCTCATTGTTATACATGGAGTGCAGCTTTATGCTCATTGCTATACATGGAGTGAAGCATTATGATCAAAGCTTTACAAGGAGTGAAGCTATATGCTCATTGCTATACAAGGAGTGAAGCGATGTGTTCATTGCTGTACATGGAGTGAAGCATTATGCTCATTTCTATACATGGAGTAACGCTTTATGCTCATTGCTATACATGGAGTGAAGCTATGTGCTCATTGCTATACATGGAGTGAAGCTTTATGTGCATTGCTATAGTTGGAGTGAACCTTATTCTCATTGTTACACATGGAGTGAGGCTTTATGCTCATTCATTTACATGGAGTGAAATTTTATGCTCATTGCTATACCTGGTGTGAAGCGTAATGCTTGGAGTGGAGCTTTATGCTCATTGCTATACATGGAGTGAGGTTTTATGCTGATTGCTAAATATGGAGTGAAGCTTTATGCCCATTGCTATAGATGGAGTTGATACACATGTAGTAGCAATATGTTCCTTGCTTTACATGGTGAAGCTTCATGCTCAATGCTATACATGGAATGATGCTTTATGTTCATACCTATACATGGAGTGAAGCTTTATGCTTAATGCTATACAGGGGGAAAGCTTTATGCTCATTGCTATACATTGATCGAAGCTTTATGCTCAATGCTATACAAGGATTGAAGCTATATGCTCATTGTTATACATGGTGTAAAGCTTTAAGCTCATTATTATACTTGGAGTGAAGCTTCATGCTCATGTCTACGCATGGAGTGAAGCTTCACGCTCTATCCTGTACATGGAGTGAAGCGTTGTGCTCATTGCTATAAATGTAGTGAAGTAATATACTCATTGCTATACATGGAGTGAAGCTTAAGGCTCAATGCTATGCATGGAGTGAAGCATTATGCTCAATGCTTTACAACGAGTGGAGCAATATGCTCATTGCTATACAAGGAGTGAAGCGATATGTTATTGTTGTACATGGAGTGAAGCATTATGCTCATTTCTATATATGGAGTGAAGCTTTATGCTCATTGCTACACAAGGAGTGAATCTATGTGGTCATTGCTATACATGGAGTGAAGCATTATGCTCATTTCTATACATGGAGTGAAGCTTTATGCTCATTGCTATATATGAAGTGAAGCGGTATGCTCATTGCTATACATGGAGTGAAGCTTTAGGCTCAATGCTATGCAAGGAGTGAAGCTATATGCTCATTGCTATACATGGAGTGAAGCATTATGTTCAATGCTATACAAGGGGTAAAGTTTATGCTCATGGCTATAAATGGACTGAAGCTATATGCTCAATGTTATTCATAAATTGAAGCTTTATGCTTGTTGCAGTACATGGAGTGAAGCTATGTGCTCATTTAAATACAAGTAGTGAAGCTTTAAGCTCATTACTTTACATGAAGTGAAGCTTTATGCCCACTGCAATAGTTGGAGTGAAGGTTTTTCTCATTGTTACACATGGAGTTAGGCTTTATACTCATTCATTTACATGGAGTGAAAATTTATGCCCATTGCTGTACCTGGTGTGAAGCGTAATGCTCGGAGTGAAGCATTGCGCTCATTGCTATAAATGGAGTGAAGTAATATGCTCAGTGCCATACATGGAGTGAAGCTTTATGCTCATACCTATACATGAAGTGAAGCTTTGTGCTCTTTGCTATGCATGGAGTGAAGCTTTATGCTCATTTAGAAACATAAAGTGAAGCTTTATGCTCTATGCTATACAAGGAGTGAAGCTATATGCTCATTGCTATACATCGAGTGAAGCTTTACGCATGAAATTAAGCTACATGCTCATTGCTATACATGGTGTGAAGCTTTAAGCTCAATACTACACATGGAATGAAGCTTTACGCTCAATGCTATACAAGGAGTGAAGCTATATGCACATTGCTATGCATGGAGTCAAGCTTCATGCTCATTTCTATACATGGAGTGAAGCTTTATGCTCATTGCTATATATGTAGTGAAGCTTTAGGCTCAATGCTCAATGCTATTCAAGGAGTGAAGCTATGTGGTCATTGCTATACATGGAGTGAAGCTTTGTGCTCATTGCTGTACATGTAGTGAAGCTTTAGGCTCAATGCTCAATGCTATTCAAGGAGTGAAGCTATGTGGTCATTGCTATACATGGAGTGAAGCTTTATGCTCATTACTATACATGAAGTGAAGCATTATGCTCATTGCTATACATGTAGTGAAGCTCTAGGCTCAATGCTATACAAGGAGTGATGCTTTATGTTCATACCTATACATGGAGTGAAGCTTTATGCTTAATGCTATACAAGGGGGAAAGCTTTATGCTCATTGCTATACATTGATCGAAGCTTTATGCTCAATGCTATACAAGGATTGAAGCTATATGCTCATTGTTATACATGGTGTAACGCTTTAAGCTCATTATTATACATCGAGTGAAGCTTCATGCTCATATCTACGCATGGAGTGAAGCTTCACGCTCTATCCTGTACATGGAGTGAAGCGTTGTGCTCATTGCTATAAATGTAGTGAAGTAATATACTCATTGCTATACATGGAGTGAAGCTTAAGGCTCAATGCTATGCAAGGAGTGAAGCTTTATGCTCAAAGATTTACAACGAGTGGAGCAATATGCTCATTGCTATACAAGGAGTGAAGCGATATGTTATTGCAGTACATGAAGTGAAGCATTATGCTCATTTCTATACATGGAGTGAAGCTTTATGCTCATTGCTATACAAGGAGTGAATCTATGTGGTCATTACTATACATGGAGTGAAGCTTTATGCTCAATGCTATACAAGGAGTGAAGCGATATGTTATTGTTGTAAATGGAGTGAAGCATTATGCTCATTTCTATACATGGAGTGAAGCTTTATGCTCATTGCTATACATGAAGTGAAGCATTATGCTCATTGCTATACATGGAGTGAAGCTTTAGGCTCAATGCTATACAAGGAGTGAAGCTATATGCTCATTGCTATGCATGGAGTGAAGCATTATGTTCAATGCTATACAAGGGGTAAAGTTTATGCTCATAGCTATACATGGATTGAAGCTTTATGCTCAATGTAACTCATGAATTGAAGCTTTATGCCCATTGCTATACATGGAGTTGATAAACATGGAGTGAAGCTATATGCTCTTTGCTTTACATGGAGTGAAGCTTCATGCTCAATGCTATACATGGAGTGATGCTTTATGCTCATACCTATACTTGGAGTGAAGCTTTATACTCAATGCTATACAAGAGGGAATATTTATGCTCATTGCTATACATGGATTGAAGCTTTGAACTCAATGTTATACATGAATTGAAGCTTTATGCTCAATGCTATACATGGGGTGAAGCTTTATGCTCATTACTATACATAGAGTGATGCTTGATGCCCATTGCAATAGTTGGAGTGAAGATTTTTCTCATTGTTACACATGGAGTTAGGCTTTATGCTCATTGATTTACATGGAGTGAAAATTTATGCCCATTGCTATACCTGGTGTGAGGCGTAATGCTCGGAATGAATCTTTATGCTCATTGCAATACATGGAGTGAAGTTATATGCGCAATGCTATACATGGAGTGAAGGATTATGAGAACTGCAATACATAAAGTGATGCTTTATGCTCATACCTATACATGTAGTGAAGCTTTATGCTCAATGCAATACAAGGGGGAAAGTTTAAGAGCATTGCTATACATAGAGTGAGCTAAATGCTCTATCCTATACATGGAGTGAAGCTTTGTGCTCATTGCTATATATGGGGTCAAGTAATATGCTCAATGCTATTCATGGAGTGAAGCTTTATGCTCATTCCTATACATGAAGTGAAGCTTTGTGCACATTGCAATACATGGAGTGAAGCGTTATGCTCATTGCGTAACATGGAGCGAAGCTTTATGCTCTATTCTATACAAGAAGTGAAGCTATATGCTCATTGCTATACATCGATTGAAGCTTTATACATGAAATGACGCGTCATGCTCATTGCTATACATGGAGTGAAGCTATATGCTCAATGCCATACAAGGAGTGAAGCTATATGCTCATTGCTATACATGGAGGGAAGCTTTATGCTCAATACTACACATGGAATGAAGCTTTATGCTCAATGCTATTCAAGGAATGAAGCTATATGCTCATTGCTATACATGGAGTGAAGAAGCTTCATGCTCATTACTATATACGGAGTGAAGATTGATGCTCATTCCTATACATGAATTGATGCTTTATGCTCATTGCCATACATTGAGTGAAGCTTTAAGCCCATTGCTATACATGGAGTTGATACACATGGAGTGAAGCTATATGCTTAATGCTTTACAGCGAGTGAAGCTATATGCTCATTGCTATACAAGGAGTGAAGCGATATGTTGATTGTTGTACATGGAGTGAAGCATTATGCTCATTTCTATACATGGAGTTATGCTTTATGCTCATTGCTATACATGTAGTGAAGCTTTAGGCTCAATGCAATACATGGAGTGAAGCTTTATGCTCATTACTATACATGAAGTGAAGCGTTATGCTCATTGCTATACATGTAGTGAAGCTTTAGGCTTAATCCTATACAAGGAGTGAACCTATATGCTCATAGCTATACATGGAGTGATGCTTTATGCTCATTACTATACATGGAGTGAAGCATTATGTTGAATGCTATTAAAGGAGTGAAGTATCATGCTGTTTGCTATACATGGAGTGTAGCTTTATGCTCATTCCTATGCATGGAGTGAAGGTTTGCGCTCATTATTATAAATGGAGTGAAGCATTTTGATCATTTCTATACATGGAGTGACGCTGTATGCTCATTGCTATGCAAGGAGTGAAGCTATGTACTCATTGCTATACATGGAGTGAAGCTTTATGCTCATTGCTATACATGGAGTGAAGCTTTATGCGCATTACAATAGTTGGAGTGATGCTTTTTCTCATTGTTACACATGGAGTGAGGCTTTATGCTCATTCGTTTGAATGGAGTGAAAATTTATGCTCATTGCTATACCTGGTGGGAAGCGTATTGCTCGGAGTGAAGCTTTATGCTCATTGCTATACATGGAGTGAAGTTTTATGCTCATTGCTATACATGGAGTGTAGCTTTATGCCCATTGCTATACATGGTGTTGATAAACATGGAGTGAAGCTATATGCTCGTTGCTTTACATGGAGTGAAGCTTTATGCTCAATGCTATACATGGAGTGATGCTTTATGCTCATACCTATACTTGGGGTGAAGTTTTATACTCAATGCTATACAAGAGGGAATATTTATGCTCATTACTATACATGGATTGAAGCTTTCTACTCAATGTTTTACATGAATTGAAGCTTTATGCTTAATGCTATACATGGACTAAAGCTTTATGCTCATTACTATACATGGAGTGATGCTTGATGCCCATTGTAATGGTTGGAGTAAAGCATTTTCTCATTGTTACACATGGAGTTAGGCTTTATGCTCATTCATTAACATGGAGTGAAAATTTATGCCCATTGCTATACCTGGTGCGAGGCGTAATGCTCGGAATGAATCTTTATGCTCATTGCAATACATGGAGTGAAGTTATATGCGCAATGCTATACATGGAGTGAAGGATTATGAGAACTGCAATACATAAAGTGATGCTTTATGCTCATACCTATATATGTAGTGAAGCTTTACGCTCAATGCAATACAAGGAGGAAAGTTTAAGAGCATTGCTATACATAGAGTGAAGCTATATGCTCTATCCTATACATGGAGTGAAGCTTTGTGCTCATTGCTATAAATGGAGTCAAGTAATATGCTCAATGCTATACATGGAGTGAAGCTTTATGCTCATTCCTATACATGAAGTGAAGCTTTGTGCACATTGCTATACATGGAGTGAAGAAACATGGAGTGAAGCTTTATGCTCTATGCTATACAAGGAGTGAAGCTATATGCTCATTGCTATACATCGAGCGAAGCTTTATACTTGAAATGACGCGTCATGCTCATTGCTATACAAGGTGTGAAGCTATGTGCTCAATGCCATACAAGGAGTGAAGCTATATGCTCATTGCTATACATGGAGGGAAGCTTTAAGCTCAATACTACACATGGAATGAAGCTTTATGCTCAATGCTATACAAGGAGTGAAGCTATATGCTCATTGCTATACATGGAGTGAAGATTCATGCTCATTACTATATACGGAGTGAAGATTGATGCTCAATCCTATACATGAATTGATGCTTTATGCTCATTGCCATACATGGAGTGAAGCTTTATGCCCATTGCTATACATGGAGTTGATACACATGGAGTGAAGCTATATGCTTAATGCTTTACATCGAATGAAGCTTTGTGCTCATTGCTATACATGAATTTCAGCGTTATGCTCATTGCTATTAGTGGAATGAAGCTTTATGATTAATGCTGTACAAGGAGTGAAGCCTTATGCTTATTGCTATACATGGAGTGAAGCTTCATGCTCACTACTATACGTGGAGTGAAGATTGATGCTCATTCCTATACATGGAGTGACAGATTGCGCTCATTGTTGTACATGGAGTGAAGCTTTATGCTCATTGCTATACATGCAGTGAAGCTTTATGCTCAATGCTTTACAGCGAGTGAAGCTATATGCTCATTGCTATACAAGGAGTGAAGCTATATGTTCATAGCTGTACATTGAGTGAAGCATTATGCTCATTTCTATACATGGAGTTATGCTTTATGCTCATTGCTATACATGTAGTGAAGCTTTAGGCTCAATGCAATACATGGAGTGAAGCTTTGTGCTCATTACTATACATGAAGTGAAGCGTTATGCTCATTGCTATACATGTAGTGAAGCTTTAGGCTTAATCCTATACAAGGAGTGAACCTATATGCTCATAGCTATACATGGAGTGATGCTTTATGCTCATTACTATACATGGAGTGAAGCATTATGTTGAATGCTACTAAAGGAGTGAAGTATCATGCTCTTTGCTATACATGGAGTGTAGCTTTATGCTCATTCCTATGCATGGAGTGAAGGTTTGCGCTCATTGTTATAAATGGAGTGAAGCATTTTGATCATTTCTATTCATGGAGTGACGCTTTATGCTCACTGCTATGCAAGGAGTGAAGCTATGTGCTCATTGCTATACATGGAGTGAAGCTTTATGCTCATTGCTATACATGGAGTGAAGCTTTATGCGCATTACAATAGTTGGAGTGATGCTTTCTCTCATTGTTACACATGGAGTGAGGCTTTATGCTCATTCATTTAAATGGAGTGAAAATTTATGCTCATTGCTATACCTGGTGGGAAGCGTAATGCTCGGAGTGAAGCTTTATGTTCATTGCTATACATGGAGTGAAGTTATATGCTCATTGCTATACATGGAGTGTAGCTTTTTGCCCATTGCTATACATGGAGTTGATAAACATGGAGTGAAGCTATTTGCTCGTTGCTTTACATGGAGTGAAGCTTCATGCTCAATGCTATACATGGAGTGATGCTTTATGCTCATACCTATACTTGGAGTGAAGCTTTATACTTAATGCTATACAAGAGGGAATATTTATGCTCATTACTATACATGGATTGAAGCTTTGTACTCAATGTTTTACATGAATTGAAGCTTTATGCTCAATGCTATACATGGAGTGAAGCTTTATGCTCATTACAATACATGGAGTGATGCTTGATGCCCATTGTAATAGTTGGAGTAAAGCATTTTCTCATTGTTACACATGGAGTTAGGCTTTATGCTCATTCATTTACATGGAGTGAAAATTGATGCCCATTGCTATACCTGGTGTGAGGCGTAATGCTCGGAATGAAGCTTTATGCTCATTGCAATACATGGAGTGAAGTTATATGCGCATTGCTATACATGGAGTGAAGGATTATGACAACTGCAATACATAAAGTGATGCTTTATGCTCATACCTATACATGTAGTGAAGCTTTATGCTCAATGCAATACAACGTTTATGCGCATTGCTATACATGGAGTGAAGCTATATGCTCTATCCTGTACATGGAGTGAACCTTTGTGCTTATTGCTATAAATGGAGTGATGTAATATGCTCAATGCTATACATAGAGTAAAAGCTTTATGCTCATTCCTATACATGAAGTGAAGTTTTGTGCTCATTGCTATACATGGAGTGAAGCTTAATACTCATTGCGAAACATGGAGTGAAGCTTAATGCTCTATGCTATACAAGGAGTGAAGCTATATGCTCATTGCTATACATCGAGTGACGCTTTATACATGAAATGAAGCGTCATGCTCATTGCTATACATGGAGTGAGTTATGCTCAATGCCATACAAGGAGTGAAGCTATATGCTCATTGCTATACATGGAGTGACACTTTGCGCTCATTGTTGTACATGGAGTCAAGCTTTATGCTCACTGCTATACATGGAGTGAAGCTTTATGCTCAATGTTATACAAGGAGTGAAGCTATATGCTCATTGCTATACATGGAGTGAAGCTTCATGCTCATTACTATACATGGAGTGAAGATTGATGCTCATTCCTATACATGGAGTGACACTTTGCGCTCATTGTTATACATGGAGTCAAGCATTATGCTCACTACTTAACTTGGAGTGAAGCTTTATGCTCAATGTTATACATGAATTGAAGCTTTATGCCCATTGCTATACATAGAGTTGATAATGCTTTACATCGAGTGAAGCTTTATGCTCATTGCTATACATGAATTTCAGCGTTATGCTCATTGCTATGAGTGGAATGAAGCTTTATTATTAATGCTGTACAAGGAGTGAAGCTTTATGCTCATTGCTATACATGGAGTGAAGCTTCATGCTCATTACTATACATGGAGTGAAGATTGATGCTCATTCCTATACATGGAGTAACACATTGCGCTCATTGTTATACCTGAAGTGAAGCTTTATGCTCATTACTATACATGCAGTGAAGCTTTATGCACAATGCTTTACAATGAGTGAAGCTATATACTCATTGCCATACAAGGAGTGAAGCGATGATTATTGCTGTACTTGGAGTGAAGCATTATGCTCATTTCTATACATGGAGTGAAGCTTTATGCTCATGGCTATACATGAAGTGAAACTTTAGGCTCAATGCTATACAAGGAGTGAAGCTATGTGGTGATTGCTATACATGGAGTGAAGCTTCATGCTCATTACTATACATGAAGTGAAGCGTTATGCTCAGTGCTATACATGTAGTGAAGTATTAGGCTCAATGCTATACAAGGAGTGAAGCTATATTCTCATTGCTATACATGGAGTGATGCTTTATGCTCACTACTATACATGGAGTGAAGTATTATGTTGAATGCTATTAAAGGAGTGAAGTATCATGCTCTTTGCTATACATGGAGTGAAGCTTTATGCTCATTCCTATGTATGGAGTGAAGGTTTTTGCTCATTGTTATACATAGAGTGACGCTTTATGCTCATTGCTATACATGGAGTGAAGATTCATGCTCAATGCTTTACAAGGAGTGAAGCTATAAGCTCATTGCTATACAAGGAGTGAAGCGATATGTTCATTGCTGTACATGGAGTGAATGATTATGCTCATTTCTATACATGGAGTAACGCTTTATGCTCATTGCTATACAAGGAGTGAAGCTATGTGCTCATTGCTCTACATGGAGTGAAGCTTTATGCTCATTGCTATACAAGGAGTGAAGCTTTATGTGCATTGCTATAGTTGGAGTGAACCTTTTTCTCATTGCTACACATGGAGTGAGGCTATATGCTCATTCATTTACATGCAGTGAAAATTTATGCTCATTGCTATACATGGTTTGAAGCGTAATGCTCGGAGTGGAGCTTTATGCTCATTGCTATACATGGAGTGAAGTTTTGTGCTGATTGATATATATGTAGTGAAGCTTTATGCCCATTGCTATACATGGAGTTGATACATTTGGAGTGAAGGTATATGCTCATTGCTTCACATGGAGTGAAGCTTCATGCTCAATGCTATACATGGAGTGATGCTTTTTTGTTCATACCTATACATGGAGTGAAGCTCTATGCTTAATGCTATACAATGGGGAAAGCTTTATGCTCATTGCTATACATTGATCGAAGCTTTATGCTGAGTGTTATACAAGGAGTGAAGCTATATGCTCATTGTTATACATGGAGTGAAGCTTCATGCTCATACTTATACATGGATTGAAGCTTTTTGCTCATTGTTCTACATGAATTGAAGCTTTATGTACATTGTTATACATGGTGTACAGCTTTACGCTCATTGTTATACATGGAGTGAAGCTTCATGCTCATTGCTAAGCATGGAGTGAAGCTTTACGCTCTAACCTGTACATGGAGTGAAGCTTTGTGCTCATTGCTATAAATATAGTAAAGTAATATGCTCATTGCTATACATGGAGTAAAGCTTTATACTCTATCCTATACAAGGAGTGAAGCGATATGTTCATTGCTGTGCGTGGAGTGAAGCATTATGCTCATTTCTATACATGGAGTGAAGCTTTATGCTCATTGCTATACAAGGAGTGAAGGTATGTGCTCATTGCTATACATGGAGTAAAGCTTAATGCTCATTGCTATACATGAAGAGAAGCGTTATGCTCATTGCTATACATGGAGTGAAGCTTTAGGCACATTGCTATACATGGAGTGAAGCTTTATGCTCAATGCTTTACAAGGAGTGGAGCAATATGCTCATTGCTATACAAGGAGTGAAGCTTTATGCTCATTACTATACATGGAGTGAAGCATTATGTTCAATGCTATACAAGGGGTAAAGTATATGCTCATAGCTATACATGGATTGAAGCTTTATGTTCAATGTTAGTCATGAATTGAAGCTTTATGCTCATTGCTATACAAGGAGTGAAGCTATATGCTCATTTATATACATGTAGTGAAGCTTTAAGCTCATTACTTTACATGAAGTGAAGCTTTATGCCCATTGCAATAGTTGGAGTGAAGCTTTTTCTCATTGTTACACATGGAGTTAGGCTTGTGAAGCGTAATTCTCGGAGTGAAGCTTTGCGCTCATTGCTATAAATGGACTGAAGTAATATGCTCAATGCTATACATGGAGTGAAGCTTTATGCTGATTCCTATACATGAAGTGAAGCTTTGTGCTCATTGCTATACATGGAGTGAAGCTTTTTGCTCATTGCGAAACATGGAGTGACGCTTTTTGCTCTATGCTATACAATGAGTGAAGCTATATGCTCATTGCTATACATCGAGTGAAGCTTTATACATAAAATGAAGCTATATGCTCATTGCTATACATGCAGTGAAGCTTTAACCTCAATACTACACATGGAGTGAAGCTATATGCTCTATGCTAAACATGGAGTGAAGCTTTAAGCTCATTGCTTTACAGGGAGTGAAGCGATATTTACATGGAGTGAAGCATTATGATCATTGCTACACAAGGAGTGAGTCTGTTTGCTCGTTTCCTTAAACGGAGCGAAGTAATACACTCATTGCCATACATGGAGTGTAGCTATATGCTCAATGTTATACAAGGAGTGAAGCTTTATGTTCAATGCTACGCATGGAGTGAAGCTATACGCTCTATGCTATACATGGAGTGAAGCTTTGTGCTCATTGCTATACAAGGAGTGAAGCGATATGATCATTGCTTTACATGGAGTGAAGCATTATGCTCTTTGCTATACTTGGAGTGAAGCTTTATGCTCATTCCTATACATAAAGTGAAGCTTTGCCGTCATTGCTATTCATGGAGAGAAACTTTATGCTCATTGCTATACATGGAGTGAAGCTTTAGGCTCAATGCTTTACAAGGAGTGAAACTATATGCTCATTGCTATACATATAGTGAAGACTTTATGCTCATTAGTGAAAACTTATGCTCATTGCTATACCGCGTGTGAAGCGTAATGCTCATTGCTACACACGGAGTGGAGCTTTTTGCTCATTGCTATGCATGGAGTGAAGCTTTATGCTCATTGCTATACATGGAGTGAAGCTTTATGCGCATTGCTATTCATGGAGTGGATATACATGGAGTGAAGCTATATGCTCGTTGGTTGAAATGGAGTGAAGCTTCATGCTCAATGCTATACATGGAGTGATGCTTTAACTTTCTCTTGCAGTTGGTTTTAGCCTAAGAGGCACATCTATAAACTAGCTACAGTCCCAACCCAGCGAGCGCCGTGGTTATTTTTGACTGATTGCCACAACAGGCGGCCAGGCAGGAGTATCCCACGGGTGAATAGGGTGGCACCCTACCCCAAGGCTATACAGGTCCAGTGTGACGCTTGTCACAAGCTGGAACCTGTGTCCCAGAACTGGACGCTTGTCCAGACTGGGCTAGCCATATGCAAGGGGATCCCGGGCTAATCAGGTCCAGCGTGATGCAGGCCACGAGCTGGAACCTGTATCCTAGATCTGGATGCTGGTCCAGATTGGGCTAACCAGATTTAAGGGAAAGCCCGTAGGGCTCCGCCCAAGTGTTAGTACCCCCAAAGTGGCATGACAGACAAAATTTTCTAGTGTATGTAGCAAACAAATCCACCATATGCGGACTGGCGGGCATATGTGATGCACCTTGCTGTCTACAGAACGATCGAAACCGTCTAAAACCCACTCGATAGGTGAATGAGGTAGAGGGGGCCAGGGCCTTGCATGCCAGCCGCTTCAGGATGTGTTCTAGAGGTCTGCCAACTCTGGTGGGGTAGGGGTGGGATGCAGGTCTGCCTGTGGGGCAAGGGAGAAAAACAATGATAAGAGGTTGCGGGACAGCGCATCAGCCAAAGGGTTATGCTGGCCAGGTATATGCACAAGCTGCACAGAGAAATTGTGGTTGGCTGCATTGAAAAAGAGTTCCCTCAGCAGCTTCATAATTACCACATCCTTTGATGACTGGCCAGACCAGGCGTACACAATGGCTTGGTTGTCACAGTGGAACCTAACACGGCGCTTTGCTAGACGAGGACCCCACACCTTAGCTGCTGCCACTATCGCAAAGAGTTCCTGCCACTGAATAGACCGCGCACCCAGTTGCTGGTGAGGGAGCCATGAGCCCCTAAACCAGGACCCATTGAAATAAGCCCCAAAACCTGAGGTGCCAGAGGCATCGGTAAACAGGTTCAGGGTGTTGGCGCAGGTCCAGTCAGGGTCAAGGAACATTGCCACGCCATTCCACTCAGGGAGGAAGCGCTCCCACCAGGCAAGGTCCTCCCGTGCGTCCGCTGTAATCCTGATGTGGTGGTGGAGCTTCTTGGCTGTGGTTGAGAGGTCAATCAGACGTCGCAAAAATAGGCGACCAGCAGGAACAACTTTTGCTGCAAACGAAAGCTTGCCAATTAACGACAGCAACTCCCGCTTGGTGGCCTTATGACGTCCACGCCAGCCTTGAATGCTGTGTAAGATGTCCTCTTGTTTGTCAAGTGGCAGAGACAACTGCTGGGTGGTGGAGTCCAGGGTGATGCCTAGGAAGGTGAGCTGAGTGGCAGGACCCTCCAGCTTGTCAAAGGCCACTGGGATGCCTAAGTTGCCACATGCTGAGAGGGTTGATTGTACAGAGGTAGCACACTGTTGTTGACCTGCTGGGCCAACCAGAAGAAAATCGTCCAAGTAGTGGATGGCCTCGACGCTGTGTTGGGAGGACAGAATCCAATGTAAGGCCTCAGCAAACTGATTAAACAAGTAAGGAGCTGATCGCAGGCCAAACAGTAGACATGTGTCGACATAGTACATCCCTTGCCAGTACATACCCAAGAGATCCCAATCTTCGGCCCGGACTGGAACCATGCGAAAGGCTGACTTTAGGTCGACTTTAGCCATGAGACAACCAACACTATGCTTGAGGAGCAGCCGGACAGCATCATCAACGGTAGAGTAATGGAGTGAAAACTCCTCCTTTGAGATCCCGTCGTTGACACTGATGCCATATGGAGCAGAAAGGTGAAGGATGACACGCCACTTGCCATTCTTCTTGGGTGCAGCCCCCAAGCCTGAAGTCCGAAGGTTGACAAAAGGCTTCTCCGTGAAGGGGCCAAGGACACATCCAGCTGCAATTTCCGTGGACAGCTCAGAGTTGATAATATCAGGGTGCTGGTATGCAGATATGAGGTTATGTGATTTAAGTGGGGTTCTGGGGCCAATAAAACCTATTGAAATGCCATGCTTGATACTATGTAGCAGCCAGGAAACCCAGGCCTTGTCAGGGTGATTGGACAAACTCCGCTGAAATTCTGAGCATCGTAAAGGGGTGTCGGGGTGAAGCTTACCCTGGAGCCGTAGGAGCTCTAGGGCAGGACTTGCCGGGGTGGTCACCGAGGCAACCCGCGACCCAGCACTTGTGGGCGAAGGAACACTCAGCACGAGTGCAGGAGGCGTAATTGAATTTCCTGCAGATTTCCTGCCCTGACTGTGTGTGGGTGACACGCCCTTGGGTAGCCTTGGTTGCTCCATTGGCTGCTTGGGGGTCCGAAAGGGGTGCCGGGTTGCACACCACAGAAGAATATCGTCCTTCACCTGATCCCAGGGGGTGAGGTGGGATTTGTCCCGTGCCACTGCCTGACGGAATAGGGAGTCATATTTTATGCAAACCCCTACTGGGTACGATGAAAACAACTGGCACATGATCGCTTGATACTTGGCCAGCTGCAGAGCAGATGAAGGAGATACCTGCAGGCGCACAGCGAGGAAAATATTCCAGGCCTCTAACCACGTCGCGAGGTCAACCACGCGCCTTTTCGCCGAGCGTGAGTCCCGCGTGCGTTTCGCTGCCTGTCCCACCGCGAGTGTCTCGTCTAGCACGGGCAATAACAGCTTATCAAATGCAACAAATTTACCTCGCCGGATTCGCTTTAGGAGGTATTTTGCTGGGGTTGCTGAACAGGAGATGAACGGGGGGTCCGAGAAAGCCTCGAGACTACTTGACCTCCGACGCTTGTGGTGATGCCTGCGTCGATCCCTCGAGCTGCTAGAGGAGTCCGACGAGGACGAGCTGCTGCTACTTCTGCTTCGTGAGCTGCTGTCCGTGTGGTGAGCCCGGCGCCGCTTCGCACCTCGCCGGTGACAATGGCCGTCATCGGCATCCCGGGGCCTGGAGCGGGGGAAAATAGGTGGGGCTTTACCATGCGCGGGAGCGGAAAGGAGGGGAGGGGTAACCACACAGTCCTGTTACCCAGCTGACGGTCGTCGGTTGTGTGGGCGAACCTTATCCCTTGCTGGCGTTGGACTGCGGGAACGCGAGGCTGCCCTGCGTCGACTGTGCGGCGCCAGTGGCGTTGTGGCACACCCGCCGCTGGGGGGGCAGATATATATAAAGGCGCCCCCCCCCCCCCCCCAAAAAAGAAAAAAAGCTTCTGCACATATATACGTGTACATGTCCATCCATCGCATTTTAATCACGAAGTGCATATATAATTTACAGCGAAATTGCCACGGTCATTTTCACGTGCAATTGAAGGAGAATGGGGGGCGTGTTAAGTGCTCCTGTCCAACCAATACATTGGAACTACAATAACGCCAGTGGCGTAGGAAGGAAATATAGAGTGCAGCGGCCAACAAAGGTGGTTCCCCCGCCTCCCCGGGGAGGGTACGGAGGGGGGGCACCCCTCCCGTTCAGCTAGGGGTTACGGGGGAGCGCTGTAAGCTCCCCCATCGGGGTCTGGGGCGGAGCCCCAGAAGCCAACGCTTTTTGCATAGAAAACCCCACAAAATCTACGCTAAAACTGTAACCAGGTTAGTTTGTTTTGATACCTTGCCTGCGCATGTAATGTAAAATACAAAACGGCTATAGTGCAGCCAAGGCCACTTTTGGTAACCGTTGTAAACTACTTTGCACGGATAGCCTAGCTTGAACTAGCTCTCACGATCGATTTGAAGACCACTTGCATGTCATTAACTAGCAGCAATTGCTCAGCTATTGAATTATATATGCGCGCTTATTAACCTATAAAAAAAAAAAATTGTTGTTGTTGTGAAAAAGTGCAACGGCCATGGCCGCTGCTGTCGCCCCAGCTCCTACGCCCCTTTAGTATAAGCTTTATGGTTATTCAAATAAACGAATGCAATAGTTTAATTAATTTCTATTAACAAATAAATAGATATAGTAGCGATCGCAGCCTAAGTGATATCAAGGGCGGACGCAGGGGGGGGGGGTCCGGGGGGTCCGGACCCCCCCCCCCCCCCCCTCGAACCTGTATATGAATATAATTAATGTATATTAGCGTACTACACGTGTCAATGCACGTAGTGTACATACAATCCCCCTGTATGTACAATCTGTGGAAAAATAGGAATGCACACCACAAAAATTTTCGCGCGCTTCGCGCGCGCCCCTCCCCCTCATCGATTATTCATGTCGGACCCCCCCCTCACCAAAATCCTGCATCCGCCCCTGGATGTTAATCGCTTTGTAGCCTCAAGCATTTAAGCAGTGCATTCCAGGCTAACTTTACTTTGAGTCTGTTAAGACACCATGCATCCTTCAGCCGTCATTTTGGCGCCCTAGCTATATTTTGGCGCCCCTGTTTTTAGGGCCGCTGGGGGGGCAATTGCCCCCTGCCCCCCCTGGCCACACCGCCACTGGGTGTTTCTCCGTAGCTCTGCCCCGCGTATGCACGCGGGGGGCGACTGGAGCTGGGTCGGAGGCCCGGCATCGGCGGGGTCTGCGTTGCCTGCGTGGCTGGAGGAGGATATCATCCGGAGAGGCAGAGCGAGGCGGATCGCTACGCCCCCGGGAGCGTCCACGACCGGTACCACCGGGTCCTTCAGGGCGTTCGGAATCACGAGACCCCCCAGAACGATCGTGATCACTGGACAACGCAGATGAGGAGCGACCACTGCACTCCTCGGAGTGCGGCCGACCGCCAGACCTCACCAAGCGTCCAAGACCGCTAGGTCCCTGGGAGCACCCGCGACACCTACGCCCACGAGAGCACCCGCGGCCGCCGGGCCGGTCGGTGAGCGCTCGATCGCTTGACTCCTGGTCATCGCTTGAGCCCGAGGACGAATCATCCAATTGTTGATGATCGTGCGAACCTTCGTGCTCAAGGAGCCTCTTCACCAGTGTCGCCTTGTTCCCCGTGGTAGAGAGTTTGGCTTTTTTGAGGCGAAGTCGCAGCACCTCGCAGGTCAGCTGCGATAAACTATGCTGGGTAGCCATAGTAAAGCACTCTCCTTCCCAATGCCAAATGTGTGCAATATGGCACTAGGAAGGAGAGCTTAAATAGTAGCTGCCCAGAATCTAATCAATCGATTTGAAGGCCTCCCTGAAAATAGGCTTTTAGAACTAGAATGCGCGAGCCCCAACCCAGAAGGGGCCCCCAGATAAGGCTGCCCACAAAACCAACTGTCATGCCGTTAAACACTGTTTACTCTTAAACAGAACCTTATGCTCATACCTATACATCGAGTGAAGCTTTATCTCAATGCTATTAAAGTGGGAAAGCTTTATGCTCATTGCTATACATGGATTAAAGCTTTACGCTCTTTGTAGTACACGAATTGATGCATTATACTCAATGCTATCATGGTGTAATGCTTCATGCTTAATATTATACATGGATTGAAGCATTATGTTCATTGCTACGCATGGAGTGCAGCTTTACACTCAATTCTATACATGGAGTGAGGCTTTGTGCTCATAGCTATAAATGGAGTGAAACTATATGCTTTTTACTATGCATATAGTGAAGCTTTATAATCATTGCTACACAAGGTGTGAGGCTATTTATTCGTTGCTTTAAAAGGAGTGAAGTAATACACTCATTGCTATACATGGAGTGAAACTATATGCTCCATATTAAACAAGGAGTCAAGCTATATGCTTATTGCTCATTGCTTTACATGGATTGAAGCTTTATGCTCATTTTTATACATGAATTGAAGCTTTATGCTCATTGTTATACATGGTGTAAAGCCTTATGCTCATTATTATGCATCGAGTGAACTAATATGCTCATTGCTATACATGGAGTGAAGCTTTGTGCTCAATCCTATACATGAAGTGAAGCTTTGTGCTCATTGCTATACATGGAGTGAAGCTTTATGCTCATTGCTATACATGAAGTGAAGCTTTATGCTCAATGCCATGCAAGGAGTGAAGCTATATGCTCATTGCTATACTTGGAGTTAAGCTTTATGCTCAATGCTATACAAGGAGTGAAGCTATATCCTCATTGCTGTACATCGAGTGAAGCTTTATGCTCATTGCTATAAATGAAATGAAGCGTTATCCTAATTCCTATACATGGAGTGAAGCTTTATGCTCAATGCGATACAAGGAGTGAAGTATTATGCTCTTTGCTATACTTGGGGTGAAGTTTTATGGTCATTCCTATACATGGAGTGACGCTTTGCGCTCATTGTTATACATGAAATGAAGCTTTATGCTCATTGCTATACATGGAGTGAAGCTACATGCTCAATTCTACACAAGGAGTGAAGCTATATGCTCAATGCTATACAAGGAGTAAAGCTATATGTTCATTGTTGTACATTGAGTTAAGCATTATGCTCATTTCTATACATGGAGTGAAGCTTTTTGCTCATTGCTATACATGAAGTGAAGCGTTATTCTCATTACTATACATGGAGTGCAGCTTTAGGCTCAATGCTATACAGGGAGTGAAGCTACATGCTCATTGCTATACATGTAGTGAAGCTTTAAGCTAATTACTATACACGGAGTAAAGCTTTATGCCCATCGCTATAGTTGGAGTGAAGCTTTTTCTCATTGTTTCACATGGAGTGAGGCTTATACTCGAGCTCATTGCTATACCTGGTATGAAGTGTAATGCTTATTGCAACACATGTAGTGAAGCTCTATGCTCATTGCTATACATGGAGTGAAGCTTTATGATTATTGCTATACATAGAGTGAAGCTTTATGCCCATTGCTATACATGGAATGGATACACATGGAGTGAAGCTATATGCTCGTTGCTTTACATGGGAGTGAATCTTCATGCTCAATGCTCTACATGGAGTGATGCTTAATGCTCAAACGTATACATCGGGTGAAGCTTTATGCTCAATGCTTAACAAGGGGGAAAACTATATGCTCATTGCTAAACATGGATTGAAGCTTTATGCTCATTGCTATACATGGAGCGAATCTTTATGCTTTTCCTATCCATGGATTGAAGCTTTATGCTCATAGCTATACATGGAGTGAAGCTTTCTGCTCATTGCTACGCATGGAGTGAAGCTTTACGCTCAATTCTATACTTGGAGTGAAGCTTTATGCTCATTGTTATACATGGAGTGAAGCTTTATGCGCATTGCTATACATGGAGTGGATATACATGGAGTGAAGCTATATGCTCGTTGGTTGAAATGGAGTGAAGCTTCATACTCATTGCTATACATGGAGTGATGCTTTATGCTCATACCTATACATCGAGTGAAGCTTTATCTCAATGCTATTAAAGGGGGAAAGCTTTATGCTCATTGCTATACATGGATTGAAGCTTTACGCTCTTTATTACACATGAATTGACGCATTATGCTCAATGCTATACATGGTGTAAAGCTTCACGCTCAATATTATACACGGATTGAAGCTTTACGCTCATTGCTACGCATGGAGTGAAGCTTTACGCTCAATCCTGTACATGGAGTGAGGCTTTGTGCTCATAGCTATAAATGGAGTGAAACTATATGCTTTTTACTATGCATTTAGTGAAGCTTTACAATCATTGCTACACAAGGTGTGAGGCTATTCATTCGTTGCTTTAAAAAGAGTGAAGTAATACACTCATTGCTATACATGGAGTGAAACTATATGCTCCATATTAAACAAGGAGTCAAGCTATATGCTCATTGCTCATTGCTTTACATGGATTGAAGCTTTATGCTCATTTTTATACATGAATTGAAGCTTTATGCTCATTGTTATACATGGTGTAAAGCTTTATGCTCATTATTATGCATCGAGTGAACTAATATGCTCATTGCTATACATGGAGTGAAGCTTTGTGCTCAATCCTATACATGAAGTGAAGCTTTGTGCTCATTGCTATACATGGAGTGAAGCTTTATGCTCATTGCTATACATGAAGTGAAGCTTTATGCTCAATGCCATGCAAGGAGTGAAGCTATATGCTCATTGCTATACTTGGAGTTAAGCTTTATGCTAAATGCTATACAAGGAGTGAAGCTATATCCTCATTGCAGTACATTGAGTGAAGCTTTATGCTCATTGCTATAAATGAAATGAAGCGTTATCCTAATTCCTATACATGGAGTGAATCTTTATGCTCAATGCGATACAAGGAGTGAAGTATTATGCGCATTGCTATACATGGAGTGGATATACATGGAGTGAAGCTATATGCTCGTTGGTTGAAATGGAGTGAAGCTTCATACTCATTGCTATACATGGAGTGATGCTTTATGCTCATACCTATACATGGAGTGAAGCTTTATGCTCAATCCTATACAAGGGGGAAAGTTTATGCTCATTGCTTTACATGGATTGAAGCTTTATGCTCATTTTTATACATGAATAGAAGCTTTATGCTCATTTTTATACGTGGTGTAAAGCTTTATGCTCATTATTATGCATGAAGTGAAGCTTTATGCTCATTGCTACGCATGGAGTGAAGCTTTGTGCTCAATCCTATGCATGAAGTGAAGCTTTGTGCTCATTGCTATACATGGATTGAAGCTTTATGCTCAATGCTATACATGACGTAAAGCTTTATGCTCAATGCTATGCAAGGAGTGAAGCTATATGCTCATTGCTATACGTGGAGTTAAGCTTTATGCTCAATGCTATACAAGGAGTGAAGCTATATCCTCATTGCTATACATCGAGTGAAGCGTTATGCTCATTGCTATAAATGAAATGAGGCGTTATGCTCATTCCTATACATGGAGTGACGCTTTATGCTCAATGCTATACAGGGAGTGAAGCTATATGCTCATTGCTGTACATGGAGTGATTCTTTATGCTCATTACTATACTTGGAGTGAAGCTTTATGTTTAATGCGATACAAGGTGTGAAGCATTATGCTCTTTGCTATACTTGGGGTGAAGTTTAATGGTCATTCCTATACATGGAGTGACGCTTTGCGCTCCTTGTTATACATTAAGTGAAGCTTTATGCTCTTTGCTATACATGGAGTGAAGCTTTATACTCAATGGTACACAAGGAGTGAAGCTATATGCTCATTGCTATACAAGGAGTAAAGCTATATGTTCATTGCTGTACATTGAGTGAAGCTTTATGCTCATTTCTATACATGAAGTGAAGCTTTTTGCTCATTGCAATACATGAAGTGAAACGTTATTCTCATTACTATACATGGAGTGAAGCTTTAGGCTCAATGCTATACAAGGAGTGAAGCTACATGCTCATTGCTATACATGTAGTGAAGCTTTAAGCTAATTACTATACATGGAGTGAAGCTTTATGCCCATTGCTATGCATGGAGTGGATACACATGGAGTGAAGCTATAAGCTCGTTGCCTTACATGGAGTGAATCTTCATGCTCAGTGCTCTACATGGAGTGATGCTTAATGCTCATCCGTATACATCGGGTGAAGCTTTATGCTCAATGCTTTACAAGGGGGAAAGCTATATGCTCATTGCTAAACATGGATTGAAGCTTTATGCTAATTGCTATACATGAAGCAATTCTTTTTGCTCATTGCTATCCATGAAATGAATCTTTATGCTCATAGCTATACATGGCGTGAAGCTTTCTGCTCATTGCTACGCATGGAGTGAAGCTTTACGCTCAATTCTATACACGGAGTGAAACTTTGTGCTGATTGCTATAAATGGAATTAAGTTTTATGCTCATTACTATATATGGAGTGAGGCTTCATGATCATTGCTACACAAGGAGTGAGGCTGTTTGCTCGTTGCATTAAACGGACCGAAGGAGTACACTCATTGCTATACATGGAGTGAAGCTATATGACTAATATTATACACTTAGTGAAGCTATATGATCATTGCTATACATAGTGTAAAGCTTTATGCTCATTATAATACATGGAGTGAAGCTTTATGCTCAATGCTACGCACGGAGTGAAACTATACGCTCTATGCTATACATGGAGTGAAAGTTTGTGCTCTTTGCTATACAATGAGTGAAACGATATGTTCATCACTTTACATGGAATGAAGCATTATGCTTTTTGCTATACATGGAGTGAAGCTATATGCTCATTCCTTTACATGGAGTGATGATTTGCGCTCATTGCTATATATACATGGAGTGAAGCTTTATGCTCATTGCTATACATGGAATGATGCTTTATGCTCTATGCTTTACAAGGAGTGAAGCTATATGCTCATTCCTATACAAGGAGTGAAGACCTTATGCTCATTAATTTACATAGAGTGAAAACTTTTGCTCATTGCTATTCCGCGTGTGAAGCGTAATGCTCATTGCTACACACGGAGTGAAGCTTTATGCTCATTGCTATACATGGAGTGAAGCTTTATGCTCATTGTTATACATGGAGTGAAGCTTTATGCGCATTGCTATACATGGAGTGGATATACATGGAGTGAAGCTATATGCTCGTTGGTTGAAATGGAGTGAAGCTTCATACTCATTGCTATACATGGAGTGATGCTTTATGCTCATACCTATACATCGAGTGAAGCATTATCTCAATGCTATTCAAGGGGGAAAGCTTTATGCTCATTGCTATACATGGATTGAAGCTTTACGCTCTTTGTTATACATGAATTGACGCATTATACTCAATGCTATTCATGGTGTAAAGCTTCATGCTCAATATTATACATGGATTGAAGCTTTACGCTCATTGCTAAACATGGAGTGAAGCATTACGCTCAATCCTATACATGGAGTGAGGCTTTGTGCTCATAGCTATAAATGGAGTGAAATTATATGCTCTTTACTATACATGGAGTGAAGCTTTATGATCATTGCTACACAAGGAGTGAGGCTATTCATTCGTTGCTTTAAACGGAGTGTAATAATACACTCATTGCTATAGATGGAGTGAAGCTATATGCTCCATATTATACAAGGAGTGAAGCTATATGCTCATTGCTTATTGCTATACATGGAGTGAAGCTTTATGCTCATACCTATACATGGAGTGAAGCTTTATGCTCAATGCTATACAAGGGGGAAAGTTTATGCTCAATGCTTTATATGGATTGAAGCTTTATGCTCATTTTTACTCATGAATAGAAGCTTTATGCTCACATGGTGTGAAGCTTTTTGCTCATTATTATATATGAAGTGAAGCTTTATGCTCATTGCTATGCATGGAGTGAAGCTTTATGCTCAATCCTATACATGAAGTGAAGCTTTGTGCTCATTGCTATACATGGAACAAAGCTTTATGCTCATTGCTATATGTGTAGTGAAGCTTTATGCTCAATGCCATGCAAGGAGTGAAGCTATATGCTCATTGCTATACGTGTAGTTAAGCTTTATGCTCAATGCTATACAAGGAGTGAAGCTATATGCTCATTGCTTTACATGGAGTGATGCTTTATGCTCATTACTATACATGGAGTGAAGCTTTATGTTTAATGCGATACAAAGAGTGAAGTATTATGCTCTTTGCTATACATGGGGTGAAGTTTTGTGGTCATTCCTGTACATGGAGAGAAGCTTTGCGCTCATTCTTATACATGAAGTGAAGCTTTATGCTCATTGCTATACATGGAGTGAAGCTGTATGCTCAATGCTACACAAGGAGTGAAGCTTTATGCTCAATGCCATGCAAGGAGTGAAGCTATGTGCTCCTTGCTATACGTGGAGTTAAGCTTTATGCTCAATGCTATACAAGGAGTGAAGCTATTTTCTCATTCCTATACATCGAGTGAAGCTTTATGCTCATTGCTATAAATGTAATGAAGCGTTATGCTCATTCCTATACATGGAGTGAAGCTTTATGCTCAATGCTATACGAGGAGTGAAGCTATATGCTCATTGCTATACATGGAGTGATGCTTTATGCTCATTACTATACATGGAGTGAAGCTTTATGTTTAATGCGATACAAAGAGTGAAGCTTTATGCTCATTGCTATACATGGAGTGAAGCTGTATGCTCAATGCTACACAAGGAGTGAAGCTATATGCTCATTACTATACAAGGAGTGAAGCTATATGTTCATTGCTGTACATTGAGTTAAGCATTATGCTCATTTCAATACATGGAGTGAAGCTTTATGCTCATTGCTATACATGAAGTGAAGCGCTACTCTCATTACTATACATGGAGTGATGCTTTAGGCTCAATGCTATACAAGGAGTGAAGTTACATGCTCATTGCTATACATGTAGTGAAGCTTTAACCCAATTACTATACACAGAGTGAAGCTTTATGCCCATCGCTATAGTTGGAGTGAAGCTTTTTCTCATTGGTTGACATGGAGTGAGGCTTTATGTTCATTCATTTATATGGAGTGAAAACTTGTGCTCGAGCTCATTGCTATGGTTGGTATGAAGTGTAATGCTTATTGCTACACATTTAGTGAAGCTCTATGCTCATTGCTATACATGGAGTGAAGCTTTATGATCATAGCTATACATGGAGTGAAGCTCTATGCTCATTGCTGTACATGGAGTGAAGCTTTATGATCATTGCTATACATGGAGTGAAGCTTTATGCCCATTGCTATACTTAGAGTGTATACACATGGAGTGAAGCTATATGCTCGTTGCTTTACATGGAATGAAACTTCGTGCTGAATGCTCTACATGGAGTGATGCTTAATGCTCATACCTATACATCGGGTGAAGCTAAGCTCAATGCTTTACAAGGGGGAAAGCTATATGCTCATTACTAAACATGGATTGAAGCTTTATGCTCATTGCTATATATGGAGCGAATCTTTATGCTTATTTCTATTCATGGAATGTAGCTTTATGCTTTTAGCTATACATGGAGTGAAGCTTTATGCTCATTGCTACGCATGGATTGAAGCTTTACGCTCAATACTATACACGAAGTGAAGCTTTGTGCTCATTGCTATAAATGGAGTTAAGTTTTATGCTCATTACTGTACATCGAATGAGGCTTCATGATCATTGCTACACAAGGGAGTGAGGCTGTTTCCTCGTTGCTTTAAATGGAGCGAAGCAGTACACTCATAGCTATACATGGAGTGAAGCTATATGACTAATATTATACAAGGAGTGAAGCTATATGCTCATTGGTATACATGGTGTAAAGCTGTATGCTCATTATAATACATGGAGTGAAGCTTTATGCTCAATGCTACGCATGGAGTGAAGCTATACGCTCTATGCTATACATGGAGTGAAGCTTCGTGCTCTTTGCTATACAAGAAGTGAAGCGATATGTTCATCGCTTTACATGGAATGAAGCATCATGCTCTTTGCTATACATGGAGTGAAACTTATTGCTCATTCCAATACATGGCGTGACGTTTTGCGCTCATTGCTATACATGGAGAGAAGCTTTATGCTCATTGCTATACATGGAATAAAGCTTTATGCTCAATGCTTTACAAGGAGTGAAGCTACATGCTCATTGCTATACAAGGAGTGAAGACTTTATGCTCATTAATTTACATGAAGTGAAAACTTATGCTCATAGCTATACCGCGTGTTAAGCGTAATGCTCATTGCTACACACGGAGTGAAGCTTTATGCTCATTGCTATACATGGAGTGAAGCTTTATGCTCATTGTTATACATGGAGCAAAGCTTTATGCGCATTGCTATACATGGAGTGGATATACATGGAGTGAAGCCATATGCTCGTTGGTGGAAATGGAGTGAAGCTTCATACTCAATGCTAAACATGGAGTGATGCTTTATGCTCATACCTATACATTGAGTGAAGCTGTATCTCAATGCTATCCAAAAGGGATAGCTTTATGCTCATTGCTATACATGGATTGAAGCTTTACGCTCTTTGTTTTGCATGAATAGAAGCTTTATGTTCAATTTTATACATGGTGTAACGCATTATGCTCATTATTATACATGGAGTGAAGCTTTATGCTCATTGCTACGCATGGAGTGAAGCTTTACCCTCTATTATGTACATGGAAGGAAGCATTGTGCTCATTGCTATAAATGGAGTGAAGTAATATGCTCATAGCTATACATGGAGTGAAGCTTTATGCTCAATCCTATACAAGGTGGAAAGTTTATGCTCATTGCTATACATGGATTGAAGCTTTATGCTCATTTTTATACATGAATAGAAGCTATATTCTCATTGTTATACATGGTGTAAAGCTATATGCTCATTATTATACATGGAGTGAAGCTTTTTGCTCATTGCTATGCATGGAGTGAAGCTTTATGCTCAATCCTATATATGAAGTAAAGCATTGTGCTCAATATCATGCAAGGAGTGAAGCTATATGCTCATTGCTTTACGTGGAGTTAAGCTTTATGCTCAAAGCTATACAAGGAGTGAAGCTATATCCTCATTGGTATACATCAATGAAGCTTTATGCTCATTACTATAAATGAAATGAAGCGTTATGCTCATTCCTATACATGGAGTGAAGCTTTATGCTCAATGCTATACAAGGAGTGAAGCTATATGCTCATTGCTATACATTGAGTGATGCTTTATACTCATTACTATTCATGGAGTGAAGCTTTATGTTTAATGCGATACAAAGAGTGAAGTATTACTTTCATCTATACATGGGGTGAAGTTTTATGGTCATTCCTGTACATGGAGTGAAGCGTTGCGCTGTTTGTTATACATTAAGTGAAGCTTTATGCTCATTGCTATACATGGAGTGAAGCTGTATGCTCAATGCTACACAAGGAGTGAATATATATGCTCATTGCTATACAAGGAGTGAAGCTATATGTTCATTGCTGTACATTGAGTTAAGCATTATGCTCATTTCTATACATGGAGTGAAGCTTTATGCTCATTGCTGTACATGAAGTGAAGCGTTACTCCCATTACTATACATGTAGTGAAGCTTTAAGCTAATTACTATACACGGAGTGAAGCTTTATGCCCATCGCTATAGTTGGAGAGAAGCTTTTTCTCATTGCTTGACATGGAGTGAGGCTTTATGTTCATTCATTTATATGGAGTGAAAACTTATGCTCGAGCTCATTGCTATACCTGGTATGAAGTGTAATGCTTATTGCTACACATTTAGTGAAGCTCTATGCTCATTGCTATACATGGAGCGAATCTTTATGCTCATTTCTGTCCATGGAATGAAGCTTTATGCTCATAGCTATACATCGAGTGAAGCTTTATGCTCATTGCAACGCATGGAGTGAGGCTTTACGCTCAATTCTATTCACGGAGTGAATCTTTGTGCTCATTGCTATAAATGGAGTTAGGTTTTATGCTCATTACTATACATCGAGTGAGGCTTCACGATCATTGCTTCACAGTGAGTGAGGCTGTCTGCTCATTGCTTTAAACGGAGCGATGCAGTACACTCATTGCTATAAATGGAGTGAAGCTATACGACTAGTATTATACAAGAAGTGAAGCTATATGCTCATTGGTATACATGGTGAAATGCTTTATGCTCATTATAATACATGGAGTGAAGCTTTATACTCAATGCTACACATGGAGTGAGGCTATACGCTCTATGCTATACATGGAGTGAAGCTTCGTGCTCTTTGCTATACAAGGAGTGAAGCGATATGTTCGTCGCTTTACATGGAATGAAGCATTATGCTCGTTGCTTTACATGGAGTGAAGCTTTATTCTCATTCCTATACATGGAGTGACGTTTTGCGCTGATTGCTATACATGGAGTGAAGCTTTATGCTCATTGCTATACATGGAATGAAGCTTTATGCTCAATGCTTTGCAAGGAGTGAAGCTATGTGCTCATTGCTATACAAGGAGTGAAGACTTTATGCTCATTAATTTACATGAAGTGAAAACTTATGCTCATTGCTATACCGTGTGTGAAGCGTAATGCTCATTGCTACACACGGAGTGAAGCTTTATGCTCATTGCTATACATGGAGTGAAGCTTTATGCTCATTGCTATACATGGAGTGAAGCTTTATGCGCATTGCTATACATGGAGTGGATATACATGGAGTGAAGCTATATGCTCGTTGGTTGAAATGGAGTGAAGCTTCATACTCAATGCTTTACATGGAGTGATGCTTTATGCTCATACCTATACATCGAGTGAAGCTTTATCTCAATGCTATCCAAGGGGGAAAGCTATATGCTAAATGCTATACATGGATTGAAGCTTTACACTCTTTGTTATACATGAATTGACGCATTATGCTCAATGCTATACATGGTTTAAAGCTTCATGCTCAATATTATACATGGATTGAAGCTTTATGCTCATTGCTACGCATGGTGTGAAGCGTTACGCTCAATCCAATACATGGAGTGAGGCTTTGTGCTCTAAGCTATAAATGGAGTGAAATTATATGCTCTTTACTATACATGGAGTGAAGCTTTATGATCACTGCTACACACGGAGTGAGGCTATTTATTCGTTGCTGTAAATGGAGTGAAGTAATACACTCATTCCTATACATGGAGTGAAGCTATATGCTCCATGTTATACAAGGAGTGAAGCTATATGCTCATTGCTCATTGCTATACATGGAGTGAAGCTTTATGCTCATACCTACACATGGAGTGAAGCTTTATGGTCAATGCTATACAAGGGGGAAGGTTTATACTCATTGCTATACATGGATTGAAGCTTTATGCTCATTTTTATACATGAATAGAAGCTATATTCTCATTGTTATACATGGTGTAAAGCTATATGCTCATTATTATACATGGAGTGAAGCTTTTTGCTCATTGCTATGCATGGAGTGAAGCTTTATGCTCAATCCTATATATGAAGTAAAGCATTGTGCTCAATATCATGCAAGGAGTGAAGCTATATGCTCATTGCTTTACGTGGAGTTAAGCTTTATGCTCAAAGCTATACAAGGAGTGAAGCTATATCCTCATTGGTATACATCAATGAAGCTTTATGCTCATTACTATAAATGAAATGAAGCGTTATGCTCATTCCTATACATGGAGTGAAGCTTTATGCTCAATGCTATACAAGGAGTGAAGCTATATGCTCATTGCTATACATTGAGTGATGCTTTATACTCATTACTATTCATGGAGTGAAGCTTTATGTTTAATGCGATACAAAGAGTGAAGTATTACTTTCATCTATACATGGGGTGAAGTTTTATGGTCATTCCTGTACATGGAGTGAAGCGTTGCGCTGTTTGTTATACATTAAGTGAAGCTTTATGCTCATTGCTATACATGGAGTGAAGCTGTATGCTCAATGCTACACAAGGAGTGAATATATATGCTCATTGCTATACAAGGAGTGAAGCTATATGTTCATTGCTGTACATTGAGTTAAGCATTATGCTCATTTCTATACATGGAGTGAAGCTTTATGCTCATTGCTGTACATGAAGTGAAGCGTTACTCCCATTACTATACATGTAGTGAAGCTTTAAGCTAATTACTATACACGGAGTGAAGCTTTATGCCCATCGCTATAGTTGGAGAGAAGCTTTTTCTCATTGCTTGACATGGAGTGAGGCTTTATGTTCATTCATTTATATGGAGTGAAAACTTATGCTCGAGCTCATTGCTATACCTGGTATGAAGTGTAATGCTTATTGCTACACATTTAGTGAAGCTCTATGCTCATTGCTATACATGGAGCGAATCTTTATGCTCATTTCTGTCCATGGAATGAAGCTTTATGCTCATAGCTATACATCGAGTGAAGCTTTATGCTCATTGCAACGCATGGAGTGAGGCTTTACGCTCAATTCTATTCACGGAGTGAATCTTTGTGCTCATTGCTATAAATGGAGTTAGGTTTTATGCTCATTACTATACATCGAGTGAGGCTTCACGATCATTGCTTCACAGTGAGTGAGGCTGTCTGCTCATTGCTTTAAACGGAGCGATGCAGTACACTCATTGCTATAAATGGAGTGAAGCTATACGACTAGTATTATACAAGAAGTGAAGCTATATGCTCATTGGTATACATGGTGAAATGCTTTATGCTCATTATAATACATGGAGTGAAGCTTTATACTCAATGCTACACATGGAGTGAGGCTATACGCTCTATGCTATACATGGAGTGAAGCTTCGTGCTCTTTGCTATACAAGGAGTGAAGCGATATGTTCGTCGCTTTACATGGAATGAAGCATTATGCTCGTTGCTTTACATGGAGTGAAGCTTTATTCTCATTCCTATACATGGAGTGACGTTTTGCGCTGATTGCTATACATGGAGTGAAGCTTTATGCTCATTGCTATACATGGAATGAAGCTTTATGCTCAATGCTTTGCAAGGAGTGAAGCTATGTGCTCATTGCTATACAAGGAGTGAAGACTTTATGCTCATTAATTTACATGAAGTGAAAACTTATGCTCATTGCTATACCGTGTGTGAAGCGTAATGCTCATTGCTACACACGGAGTGAAGCTTTATGCTCATTGCTATACATGGAGTGAAGCTTTATGCTCATTGCTATACATGGAGTGAAGCTTTATGCGCATTGCTATACATGGAGTGGATATACATGGAGTGAAGCTATATGCTCGTTGGTTGAAATGGAGTGAAGCTTCATACTCAATGCTTTACATGGAGTGATGCTTTATGCTCATACCTATACATCGAGTGAAGCTTTATCTCAATGCTATCCAAGGGGGAAAGCTATATGCTAAATGCTATACATGGATTGAAGCTTTACACTCTTTGTTATACATGAATTGACGCATTATGCTCAATGCTATACATGGTTTAAAGCTTCATGCTCAATATTATACATGGATTGAAGCTTTATGCTCATTGCTACGCATGGTGTGAAGCGTTACGCTCAATCCAATACATGGAGTGAGGCTTTGTGCTCTAAGCTATAAATGGAGTGAAATTATATGCTCTTTACTATACATGGAGTGAAGCTTTATGATCACTGCTACACACGGAGTGAGGCTATTTATTCGTTGCTGTAAATGGAGTGAAGTAATACACTCATTCCTATACATGGAGTGAAGCTATATGCTCCATGTTATACAAGGAGTGAAGCTATATGCTCATTGCTCATTGCTATACATGGAGTGAAGCTTTATGCTCATACCTACACATGGAGTGAAGCTTTATGGTCAATGCTATACAAGGGGGAAGGTTTATACTCATTGCTTTACATGGATTGAAGCTTTACGCTCATATTTATACATGAATAGAAGCTTTATGCTCACATTGAGTGATGCTTTATGTCCATTGCTATGCATGGAGTTGACACACAACGAGTGAAGTTCGTTGCTTTACATGGAGTGAAGCTTCATGCTCAATGGTACACTTGGAGTGAAGCTTTACGCTCAATGCTATACTAGGGGGAAAGTTTATGCTCATTGCTATACATGGATTGAAGCTTTATGCTCAATGTTTTTCATGAATTGAAGCTTTATGCTCATTGCTGTACATGGAGTGTAGCTTTATGCCCATTTCTATACACACATGGAGTGAAGCTATATACTTAATGCTATACATGGAGTGAAGCTTTATGCTCAAAGCTATACAAGGAGTGAAGCTATATGCTCATTGCTATACATGGAGTGAAGCTTTATGCTCATTGCTATACATGAAGTGAAGCGTTATGCTACATGTAATTGCTATATATGGAGTGAAGCTTTAGGCTCAATGCTATACAAGGAGTGAAGCTATATGCTCATTGCTATACATGTAGTGAAGCTTTAAGCTCATTACTGTACATGGAGTGAAGCATTATGCTCATTTCTAAACATGGAGTGATGCTTTATGCTCAATGCTATACAAGGAGTGAAGCTATATGCTCATTGCTATACATGGAGTTAAGCTTAATGCTCATTGCTACACATGAAGTGAAGCGTTCTGCTCTTTGCTATACATGGATTGAAGCTTTAGGCTCAATGTTATACGAGGAGTGAAGCTATATGCTCATTGCTATACATGTAGTGAAGCTTTAAGCTCATTGCTATACATGGAGTGAAGCTTTATGCCCATTGCTATAGTTGGAGTGAAGCCTTTTCTCATTGTTACACATGGAGTGAGGATTTATGCTCATCCATTTACATGGAGTGACATATTATGCTCATTGCTATACCTGATGTGAAGCGTAATGCTCGGAGTGAAGCTTTTTGCTCATTGCTATACATGGAGTGATGCTTTATGCTCTACATGGAGTGAAGCTTTATGCTCAATGCTATACTAGGGGGAAAGTTTATGCTAATTGCTATACATGGATTGAAGCTTTATGCTCAATGTTATTCATGAATTGAAGCTTTATGCTTATTGCTTACAAGGAGTGAAGCTTTATGCTTATTGCTTATAAGGAGTGAAGCTTTATGCCCATTGCTATACAGGGAGTTGATACACATGGAGTGATACTACATGCTTAATGCTATAATTGGAGTGAAGCTTTATACTCAATGCTATACAAGGAGTGAAGCTATAAGCTCATTGCTATACATGGAGAGAAGCATTATGCTCGTTACTATACATGGAGTGAAGCTTTATGCCCATTGCTATACTTAGAGAGAAGCATTTTCTCATTGTTACACATGGAGTGAGGCTTTATGCTCATTGCTATAAATGAAATGAAGCATTATGCTCATTGCTATACATGGAGTGAAGCTTTTTGCTCAATGCTATACAAGTAGTGAAACTATATGCTCATTGCTATACATGGAGTTATGCTTTATGCTCATTACTATACATGGAGTGAAGCTTTATGTTTAATGCGATACAAGGAGTCTAGTATTATGCTCATTCATTTATATGGAGTGAAAATTTATGCTCATTTACATGGAGTGAAAATTTATGCTCATTGCTATACCTAGTGTAACGCGTAAAGCTCGGAGTGAAGCTTAATGATAATAGCAATATATGTATAACATTGAGCTTCATGCTCAATGCTATGCATGGAGTGATGCTTAATGCTCATTGCTATACATGGAGTGAAGCTTTATGCTCATTGCAATACAAAGAGTGAAACTATGTGCTCATTGCTATACATGGAGTGAAGCGTTATGCTCATTGCAGTACATGGAGTGAAGCTTTAGGCTCAATGTTAAACAAGGAGTGAAGCTATATGCTCATTTACACACATGTAGTGATGCATTAAGCTAATTACTATGCATCGAGTGAAGCTGTATGTATATTGCTATAGTTGGAGTGAAGCTTTCTCTCATCGTTACACATGGAGTTAGACTTTATGCTCACTCATTTACATGGAGTGAAAATTTATACTCATTGCTATACTTGGTGTGAAGCGTAATGCTAGGAGTGAAGCTTTATGCTCATTGCTAAACATGAAGTGACGTTTTATGCGCATTGCTATACATGGAGTGGAACTTTATGCCTATTGCAATACATGGAGTGATGCTTTATGCTCATACCTATACATGGAGTGAAGCTTTATGCTCAATGCTTAACAAGGGGGAAAGTTTATGCACATTGCTAAACATGGAGTGAAGCTTTACTCACTATCCCATACATGGAGTGATGCTTTGTGCTCTTTGCTTTAAATGGAGTGAAGTAATATGCTCATTGCTATAAATGGAGGTAAGCTTTGTGCTCTTTGCTTTAAATGGAGTGAAGTAATATGCTCATTGCTATAAATGGAATGAAGCTTTATGCTCATTCCTTTACATGAAGTGAAGCTTTGTGTTCATTGCTATACATGGAGTGAAGCTTTATGCTTTTGCTATACATTAAGTGAAGCGTTATGCTCATTGCTATTCATGGAGTGAAGCTTTAGGCTCAATGCTATAGTTGAAGTGAAACTTTTTCTCATTGTTACACATGGAGAGAGGCTTTATGCTCATTCATATACATGGAGTGAAAATTTTTGCATATAGCTATACCTGGCGTGAAGCTTAATGCTCATTGCTACATATAGTGTAAAGCTTTTTGCTCATTGCTATACATGGAGTGAAGTTTATGCTCATTGCTATTCATGGAGTGAAACATTATGCCCATTGCTATACATGGAGTTGATACACATGGAATGAAGCTATATGCTTAATTCTATACATGGAGTGTAGCTTTATGCTCAATGCTATACAAGGAGGGAAGCTATATGCTCATTGCTATACGTGGAGTGAAGCTTTATGCCCATTACTTAGTGCTATACTTGGAGGGAAGCATTTTCTCATTGTAACACACGGAGTGCGGCTTTATGCACATTTATTTACATGGAGTGAAAATTTATGTTTATTGCTATACAAGGTGTGAAGCGTAATGCTCGGAGTGAAGCTTTATGGTTATTGCTATACATGGAGTGAATCTTTATGCTCAATGCTATACTTCGAGTGAAGCCCATTGCTATACATTGAGTTGATACGCATGGAGAGAAGCAATATGCTCGTTTCTTTACATGGAGTGAAGCTTCATGCTCAATGCTATACATGGAGTGATGCTTTATGCTCATTGCTATACATGAAGTGAAGCGTTATGCTCATTGCTATACATGGAGTGAAGCTATATGCTCATTCCTATCCATGGAGTGAAGCTTTATGCTCATTGCTATACATGGAGTGAAGCTTTGTGCTCATTGCTATACATGGAGTGAGGCTTTATGATCATTGCTACACAAGGAGTGAGGCTGTTTGCTCGTTGCTTTAAACGGAGTGAAGTAATACACTCATTGCTATACATGGAGTGAAGCTATATGCTCCATATTATACAAGGAGTGAAGCGATATGCTCATTGCTATACATGGAGGCTTTATGCTCATACCTATACATGGAGTGAAGCTTTATGCTCAATGCTATACAAGGGGTTAAATTTTTGCTCATTGCTATACATGGATTGAAGCTTCATGCTCATTGTTATACATGAATTGAAGCTTTATGCTCATTGCTATACATGAAGTGAAGCGTTATGCTCATTGCTATGCATAGAGTGAAGCTTTAGGCTCAATGCCATAAAAGGAGTGAAGCTATATGCTCATTTATATACATGTAGTGAAGCTTTAAGCTCATTACTATACAACGAGTGAAGCTTTATGCCCATTGCTATAGTTGGAGTGAAACTTTTCTCATTGTTACACATGGAGTTAGGCTTTATGCTCATTCATTTACATGGAGTGAAAATTTATGCTCATTGCTATACTTGGTGTGAAACATAATGCTAGGAGTGAAGCTTTATGCTCATTGCTATATATGTTGTGAAGTTTTATGCGTATTGTTATACATGGAGTGAAGCTTTATGCCCATTGCAATGCATGGAGTGATGCTTTATGCTCATACATATACATGGATCGATCGAGTGAAGCTTTATGCTCAATGCTATACAAGGGGGAAAGTTTATGCACATTGCCATACATGGAGTGAAGTTTTACGCTCTATCCTATACATGGATTGAAGCTTTGTGCTCATTGCTTTAAATGGAGTGAAGTAATATACTCATTGCTATGAATGGAGCAAAGCTTTATTCTCATTCTTATACATGAAGTGAAGCTAAGTGCTCATAGCTTTACATGGAATTAAGCTTTATGCTCATTGCTATACATGAAGTGAAGCGTTATGCTCATTGCTATACATGGAGTGACGCTTTAGGCTCAATGCTATGCAAGGTGTGAAGCTATATGATCATTGCTATACTTGTAGTGACGCTTTAAGCTCATTACTATACATGGAGTGAAGCTTTATGCCCATTGCTATAGTTGGAGTGAAGCTTTTTCTCTTTGTTACACATGGAGAGAGGCTTTATGCTCATTCATTTACATGGAGTGAAAATTAATGCTCATAGCTATACCTGGTGTGAAGCGTTATGCTCGGTGTGAAGTTTTATGATAATTGCTATACATGGAGTGAAGCTTTATGCTTAATGCTATACTTGGAGTGAAGCTTTATGCCCATTGCTATACATGGAGTTGATACACATGGAGTGAAGCTATACGCTCGTTGCTTTACATGGAGTTACGCTTCATGCTCAATGCTATACATGGAGTGATGCTTTATGCTCATTGCTATACATGAAATGAAGCGTTATGCTCATTGCTATTCATGGAGTGAAGCTTTATTCTCATTGCAATACAAGGAGTTAAGCTTTATGCTCATTGCTACGCATGAAGTGATGCTTTACGCTCAATTCTATACATGGAGTGAAGCTTTGTGTTCATTGCTTAAAATGGAGTTAAGCTATATGCTCATTACTGTACATGGAGTGAGGCTTTATGATCATTGCTACACAAGGAGTGAGGCTGTTTGCTCGTTGCTCTAAACGGAGTGAAGTAATACACTCATTGCTATACATGGAGTGAAGCTATATACTCAATGTTATACAAGGAGTGAAGCTATATACTCATTGCCATACATGGAGGCTCTATGCTCATACCTATACATGGAGTGAAGCATTGTGCTCAATGCTATACAAGGGGGAAAGTTCATGCTCATTGCTATACATGGATTCAGGCTTAATGCTCATTGTTGTACGTGAATTGAAGCTTTATGCTCATTGCTATTCATGGTGTAAAGCTTTATGCTGATTATTATACATGGAGTGAAGCTTTGTGCTCATTGCTATAAACGGAGTGAAAGTAATATGCTCATTGCTATACATGGATTGAAGCTTTATGCTCAATCCTATACATGAAGTGAAGCTTTGTGCTCATTGCTATATATGTAAGTGAAGCTTTATGCTCATTACTATACATGGAGGAAGTTTTATGCTCAATGCTATACAAGGAGTGAAGCTATATGCTCGTTGCGATACGTGGAGTTAAGCTTTATGCTCAATGCTATACAAGGAGTGAAGCTATATCCCCATTGCTATACATCGAGTGAAGCTTTATGCTCATTGCTATAAATGAAATGAAGCGTTATGCTCATTGCTATACATGGAGTAACGGTTTATGCTCAATGCTATACAAGGAGTGAAGCTATGTGCTCATTGCTATACATTGAGTAATGCTTTATGCTCATTACTATACATGGAGTGAAGCTTTATGTTTAATGCGATACAAGGAGTGAAGTATAATGCATGGAGTGAAGTTTTATGCTTATTTCTATACATGGAGTGAAGCATTGCGCTCGTTGTTATACATGGAGTAAAGCTATATGCTCAATGCTACACTAGGAGTGAAGCTATATGCTCATTGCTATGCAAGGAGTGAAGCTATATGTTCATTGCCGTACATTGAGTGAAGCATTGTGCTGATTTCTATACATCGAGTGAAGCTTTATGCTCATTCTATACAAGGAGTGAAGCTATGTGCTCATTGCTATACATGGAGTGAAGTTATATGCTCATTGCTATACATGAAGTGACACGTTATGCTCATTGCTTTACATCGAGTGAAGCTTTAGGCTCAATGCTATACAAGGGGTGAAGCTTTGTGCTCATTGCTATAAATGGAGTTAAGCTTTATGCTCATTACTATACATGGAATGAGGCTTTATGATCATTGCTACACAAGGAGTGAGGCTGTTTGCTCGTTGCTTTAAACGGAGCGAAGTAATAAACTCATTGCTATATATGGAGTTAAGTTATATGCTCAGTGTTATACAAGGATTGAAGCTATTTGCTCATTGCTATACATGGAGGCTTTTTGCTCATACTTATACATGGAGTGAAGCTTTATGCTCAATGCTATACAAGGGGGAAATTTCATGCTCATTGCTATACAAGGGAGAAAGTTCATGCTCATTGCTACACATGGATTGAAGCTTCATGCTCATTGTTATACATGAATTAAAGCTTTATGCTCATTGCTATACATGGTGTAAAGCTTTATGCTGATTACAATACATGGAGTGAAGCTTTGTGCTCATTGCTGCGCATGGAGTGAAGCTCTACGCTCTATACAGTAGATGGAGTGAAGCTTTGTGCTCATTGCTATAAATGGAGTGAAGTAATATGCTCATTGCTATACATGGAGTGAAGCTTTTTGCTCAATCCTATACATGAAGTGAAGTTTTGTGCTCATTGCTAAACATGGAGTAAAGCTTTATGCTCATTACTATACATGAAGTGAAGCTTTATGCTCAATGCTATACAAGGAGTGAAGCCATATGCTCATTGCTAAACGAGGAGTTAAGCTTAATGCTCAATGCTATACAAGGAGTGAAGCTATATCCTCCTTCCTATACATCGAGTGAAGCTTTATGCTCATTGCTATAAATGAAATGAAGCGTTATGCTCATTGCTATTCATAAAGTGAAGCTTTATGCTCAATGCTATACAAGGATTGAAGCTTTGTGCTCATTGCTACGCATGGAATGAAGCTTTATGCTCAATGCTATACAAGGAGTTAAGCTATATGCTCATTGCTATACGTGGAGTTAAGCTTTATGCTCAATGCTATACATGCAAGGAGTGAAGCTATAGCCTCATTGCTATACATCGAGTGAAGCTATGCGCTGATTGTTGTAAATGGAGTGAAGCTTTAAGCTTATTGCTATACAAGGAGTGAAGCTATATGCTCCTTGCTATACATGGAGTGAAGCTTTAAGCTCATTACTATACATGGAGTGAAGCTTTGCGCTCATTTTTATACATGGAGTGAAGCTTTAAGCTCATTACTATAGATGGAGTGAAGCTTTGCGCTCATTTTTATACATGGAGTGAAGCTTTATGCTCATTGCAATACATAGAGTGAAGCTACATGCTCAATGCTACACAAGGAGTGAAGCTATATGCTCATTGCTATACAAGGAGTGAAGCTATATGTTTATTGCTGTACATTGAGTGAAGCATTATGCTCATTTCTATACATGTAGTGAAGCATTATGCTTATTGCGATACAAGGAGTGAAGCTATGTGCTCATTGCTATACATTGAATGAAGCTTTCTGCTCATTGCAATGCATGAAGTGAAGCGTTATGCTCATTGCTATACATGGAATGAAGCTTTAGGCTCAATTTTATACAAGGAGTGAATCTATATGCTCATTGCTTTACATGTAGTGAAGCTTTAAGCTCATTACTATACATGGAGTGAATCTTTATGCCCATTGCTATAGTTGGAGGGAAGCTTTTTCTCATTGTTACTCATGGAGTGAGGTTTTATGCTGATTCATTTACATGGAGTGAAAACTTATGCTCATTGCTATACATGGAGTGAAGCTTTACGCTCATTGCTATACATGGAGTGATACTTTATGCCCATTGCTATACATGGAGTGGATACACATGGAGTGAAGCTATATGCTCGTTGTTTTACATGGAGTGAAGCTTCATGCTCAATGCTCTAAATGGAGTGATGCTATATGCTCATACCTATACATCGAGTGAAGCTTTATGCTCAATGCTATACAAGGGGGAAAGCTTTATGCTCATTGCTATACATGGATTGAAGCTTTATGCTCATTGTTATACATGAATTGATGCATTATGCTCATTGCTATACATGGTGTAAAGCTTTATGCTCAATATTATACATGGAGTGAAGCTTTATGCTCAATGCTACGCATGGAGTGAAGCTTTACGCTCAATACTATACATGGAGTGAAGCTTTATTCTCTATACTCTACATGTAGTGAAGCTTTATGCCCATTGCTATAGTTGGAGTGAAGCTTTTTCTGATTGTTACACTTGTCACGGAGTGAAGCTTCATGCTCATTGCTATACATTGAGTGAAGCTTTATGCTCGTTGCTTTACACGGAGTGAAGCTTCATGCTCAATGCTATACATGGAGTGATGCTTTATGCTCATACCTATACATGGAGTGACGGTTTATGCTCAATGCTATACAAGGGGGAAAGTTAATACTCATTGCTATACATGGATTGAAGCTTTATGCTCAATGTTATTCATGAATTCAAGCTTTATTCTCATTGCTATACATAGAGTGAAGCTTTATGCCCATTGCTCTACGCGGAGTTGATACACATGGAGTGAAGCTATATGCTTAATGCTATACATGGAGTAAGCTTTATGCTCAATGCTATACAAGAAGTGAAGCTATATGCTCATTGCTATACATGGAGAGAAGCAATATGCTCATTACTATACATGGAGCGAAGCTTTATGCCGATTGCTATACTTGGAGGGAGGCATTTACTCATTTTTACACATGGAGTGAGGCTTTACGCTCATTGCTATAAATGAAATGAAGCGTTATGCTCATTGCTAGACATTGAGTGAAGCTTTATGCTCAATGCTATACTAGGAGTGAAGCTATATGCGCATTGCTATACTTGGAGTGATGCTTTATGCTCATTCATTTACATGGAGTGAAAATTTATGCTCATTTACATGGAGTGAAAATTTATGCTCATTGCAATACCTGGTGTGACGCGTAAAGCTAGGAGTGAAGCTTAATGATAATTAATATACATGTATAGCATTGAGCTCCATGCTCAATGCTATACATGGAGTGATGCTTTATGCTCATTGCTATACATGAAGTGAAGCTTTATGCTCATTGCTATACATGGAGTAAAGCGTAATGCTCATTGCTGTACATGGTGTGAAGCTTTAGGCTCAATGCTATACAAGGAGTGAAGCTAATTGCTCATTGCTATACATGGAGTTAAGTTTTATGCGTATTGCTATACATGGAGTGAAGCTTTATGCCTATTGCAATTCATGGAGTGATGCTTTATGCTCATACCTATACATGGAGTGTAGCTTTGTGCTCAATGCTATACAAGGGGGATAGTTTATGCACATTGCTATACATGGAGTGAAGCTTTACGCTCTATCCTATACTTGAAGTGAAGCTTTGTGCTCATTGCTTTAAATGGAGTGAAGTAATATGCTCATTGCTATAAATGGAGTAAAGCTTTTTGCTCATTCCTATATATACATGAAGTGAAGCTTAGTGCTCATTGCTATACATGGAGTGAAGCTTTATGCTCGTTGCTTTACATGAAGTGAAGCGTTATGCTCATTGCTTTACATGGAGTGAAGCTTTAGACTCAATGCTATACAAGGATTGAAGCTATATGTTCATTCCTATACTTGTAGTGAAGCTTTAAGCTCATTACTATACATGGGCGTGAAGCTTTTTGCCCATTGCTATAGTTGGAGTGAAGCTGTTTGTCATTGTTACGCATGGAGAGAGGCTTTATGCTCAATTCATTTACATGGAGTGAAAATTTATGCTCATAGCTATACCTGGTGTGAAGTTTATGCTCATTGCTATTCATGGAGTGAAGTTTTGTGCTCATTGCTATTCATGGAGTGAAGTTTGTGCTCATTGCTATTCATGGAGTGAAGCTTTATGCCCATTGTTATACATGGAGTTGATACACATGGAATGACGCTATATGCTCGTTGCTTTACATGGAGTGAAGCTTTATGTTATATGTTATACATGGAGTGGTGCTTAATGCTCATACTTATACATGGAGTAAAGCTTTATGCTCAATGCTATACATGGGTGAAAGTTTTATGCTCATTGCTATACATGGATGGAAGCTTTAACCTCAATGTTGTTCATGAATTGAAGCTTTATGCTCATTGCTATACATGGAGTGAAGCTTTATACCCATTGCTATACATGGAGTTGATACACATGAAGTGAAACTACATGCTTAATGCTATGCATGGAGTACTGTAGCTTTATGCTCAATGCTATACAAGAAGTGATGCTGCATGATCATTGCTATACATGGAGTGAAGCTTTATGCCAATTGATTAGTGCTATACTTGGAGGGAAGCATTTTCTCATTGTAACACATGGAGTCAGGCTTTATGCACATTCATTTACATGGAGTGAAAATTTATGTTTATTCCTATTAAAGATGTGAAGCGTAATCCTCGGAGTGAAGCTTTATGATAATTGCTATACATGGAGTGAAGCTTTATGCTCAATGCTCTACTTGGAGTGTAGCTTTATGTCCATTGCTATACATGGAGATGATACACATGGAGTGTAGCTATATGCTTGTTGCTTTACATGGAGTGAAGCTTCATGCTCAATGCTATACACGGAGTGATGCTTTATGCTCATTGCTATACATGAAGTGGAGCTTTATGCCCATTGCTATACATGGAGTTGATACACATGGAGTGAAGCTATATGCTGAATTCTATACAAGGAGTGAAGCTATATGCTCATTGCTATACATGGAGAGAAGCATTATGTTCGTTACAATACATGGAGTGAAGCTTTATGCCCATTGCTATACTTGGAGGGAAGCATTTTCTCATTGTTACACATGGAGTGAAGCTTTATGCTCAATGCTATACAAGGAGTAAAGCTATATGATCATTGCTATACATGGAATGATGCTCTTTGCTCATTACTATACATGGAGTGAATGCAATACAAGGGGTAAAGTATTATGCTCATTCATTTACATGGAGGGAAAATTTATGCTCATTTACATGGATTGAAAATTTATGCTCATTGCTATACCTGGTGTGACGCGTAAAGCTCGGAGTGAAGCGTAATGATAATTGCTATACATGTATAGCACTGAGCTTCACGCTCAATGCTTACATGGAGTAATGCTAAATGCTCATTGCTATACATGAAGTGAGGCGTTATGCTCATTGCTATACATGGAGTGAAGCTTTATGCTCATTGCTATACATGAAGTGAAGCGTTATGCTCATTGCTATGCATAGAGTGAAGCTTTAGGCTCAATGCTATAAAAGGAGTGAAGCTATATGCTCATTTATATACATGTAGTGAAGCTTTAAGCTCATTGCTATAAAAGGAGTGAAGCTATATGCTCATTTATATACATGTAGTGAAGCTTTAAGCTCATTACTATACAACGAGTGAAGCTTTATGCCCATTGCTATAGTTGGAGTGAAACTTTTTCTCATTGTTACACATGGAGTTAGGCTATATGCTCATTCATTTACATGGAGTGAAAATTTATGCTCATTGCTATACTTGGTGTGAAACATAATGCTAGGAGTGAAGCGTTATGCTCATTGCTATATATGGAGTGAAGTTTTATGCGTATTGTTATACATGGAGTGAAGCTTTATGCCCATTGCAATACATGGAGTGATGCTTTATGCTCATACCTATACATGGATCAATCGAGTGAAGCTTTATGCTCAATGCTATACAAGGGGGAAAGTTTATGCACATTGCCATACATGGAGTGAAGTTTTACGCTCTATCCTATACATGGATTGAAGCTTTGTGCTCATTGCTTTAAATGGAGTGAAGTAATATACTCATTGCTATGAATGGAGCAAAGCTTTATTCTCATTCTTATACATGAAGTGAAGCTTAGTGCTCATAGCTATACATGGAATTAAGCTTTATGCTCATTGCTATACATGAAGTGAAGCGTTATGCTCATTGCTATGCATGGAGTGACGCGTTAGGCTCAATGCTATACAAGGTGTGAAGCAATATGATCATTGCTATACTTGTAGTGACGCTTTAAGCTCATTACTATACATGGAGTGAAGCTTTATGCCCATTGCTATAGTTGGGAGTGAAGCTTTTTCTCTTTGTTACACATGGAGAGAGGCTTTATGCTCATTCATTTACATGGAGTGAAAATTAATGCTCATAGCTATACATGGTGTGAAGCGTTATGCTCGGAGTGAAGCTATATGATAATTGCTATACATGGAGTGAAGCTTTATGCTTTGCTATACTTGGAGTGAAGCTTTATGCCCATTGCTATACATGGAGTTGATACACATGGAGTGAAGCTATATGCTCGTTGCTTTACATGGAGTTACGCTTCATGCTCAATGCTATACATGGAGTGATGCTTTATGCTCTTTGCTATACATGAAATGAAGCGTTATGCTCATTGCTATTCATGGAGTGAAGCTTTATGCTCATTGCAATACAAGGAGTGAAGCTTTATGCTCATTGCTACGCATGAAGTGATGCTTTACGCTCAATTCTATACATGGAGTGATGAAGCTTTGTGTTCATTGCTTAAAATGGAGTTAAGCTATATGCTCATTACTGTACATGGAGTGAGGCTTTATGATCATTGCTACACAAGGAGTGAGGCTGTTTGCTCGTTGCTCTAAACGGAGTGAAGTAATACACTCATTGCTATACATGGAGTGAAGCTATATACTCAATGTTATACAAGAAGTGAAGCTATATGCTCATTGCTATACATGGAGGCTCTATGCTCATACCTATACATGGAGTGAAGCATTATGCTCAATGCTATACAAGAGGGAAAGTTCATGCTCATTGCTATACATGGATTCAGGCTTAATGCTCATTGTTGTACATGAATTGAAGCTTTATGCTCATTGCTATTCATGGTGTAAAGCTATATGCTGATTATTATACATGGAGTGAAGCTTTGTGCTCATTGCTACGCATGGAGTGAAGCTGTACGCTCTATCCTGTACATGGAGTGAAGCGTAATGCTCGGAGTGAAGCATTGTGCTCATTGCTATAAACGGAGTGAAGTAGTATGCTCATTGCTATACATGGAGTGAAGCTTTATGCTCAATCCTATACATAAAGTGAAGCTTTATGCTCATTGCTATACATGGAATGAAGCTTTATGCTCATTACTATACATGGAGTGAAGCTTTATGCTCAATCCTATACAAGGAGTTAAGCTATATGCTCATTGCTATATGTGGAGTTACGCTTTATGCTCAATGCTATACACAAGGAGTGAAGCTATATGCTCATTGCTATACGTGGGAGTTACACTTTATGCTCAATGCTATACATGGAGTGAAGCTATATCCTCATTGCTATACATCGAGTGAAGCTTTATGCTCATTGCTATAAATGAAATGAAGCGTTCTGCTCATTGCTATACATGGAGTGACGCTTTATGCTCAATGCTATACAAGGAGTGAAGCTATATGCTCATTGCTATACATTGAGTGATGCTTTATGCTCATTACTATACATGGAGTGAAGCTTTATGTTTAATGCGATACAAGAAGTGAAGTATTATGCTCTTTACTATACATGGAGTGAAGTTTTATGCTCATTCCTATACATGGTGTGAAGCTTTGCATTCATTGTTATACATGGAGTGAAGCTTTAAGCTCATTGCTATACATGGAGTGAAGCTATATGCTCAATGCTACACTAGGAGTGAAGCTATATGCTCCTTGCTATGCAAGGAGTAAAGCGATATGTTCATTGCTGTACATTGAGTGAAGCATTATGCTCATTTCTATACATGGAGTGAAGCTTTATGCTCATTGCTATACAAGGAGTGATGCTTTGTGCTCATTGCTATACATGGAATGAAGCTTTATGCTCATTGCTATACATGAAGTGACGCGTTATGCTCATTGCTTTACATGGAGTGAAGCTTTGGGCTCAATGCTATACAAGGAGTGAAGCTTTGTCCTCATTTCTATCAATGGGGTTAAGCTTTATGCTAATTACTATACATGGAGTGAGGCTTTTTTATCATTGCTACACATGGAGTGAGGCTGTTTGCTCATTGCTTTAAACGGAGCGAAGTTATACACTCATTGCTATACATCGAATGAAACTTTATGCTCATTGCTATAAATGAAATGAAGCGTTATGCTCATTGCTATACATGGATTGAAGCTTTATGCTGAACGCTATACAAGGAATGAAGCTTTGTGCTCATTGCTATGCATGGAGTGAAGCTTTACACTCTATCCTGTACATGGAGTGAAGCTTTGTGCTCATTGCTATAAATGGAGTAAAGTAATATGCTCATTGCTATATATGGAATGAAGCTTTATGCTCAATCCTACACAAGAAGTGAAGCTTTGTGCTCATTGCTATACATGAAGTGAAGCTTTTTGCTCATTGCTATACATGGAGTGAAGCTTTATGCTCAATGCTATACAAGGAGTGAAGCTATATGGTCATTGCTATACGTGGAATTAAGCTTTATGCTCAATGCTATACAAGAAGTGAAGCTATATCCTCATTGCTATACATCGAGTGAAGCTTTGCGCTCTTTGTTATAAATGGAGTGAAGCTTTAAGCTCATTGCTATACATGGAGTGAAGCTTTATGCTCAATGTTATACAAGGAGTGATGCTTTATGCTCATTGCTATACATGAAGTGACGCGTTATGCTCATTGCTATACATGGAGTGAAGCTTTTAGCTCATTACTATACATGGAGTGAAGCTTTGCGCTCATTGTTATACATGGAGTGAAGCTTTTTGCTCATTGCTATACATAAAGTGAAGCTATATGCTCAGTGCTACACAGTTAGTGAAGCTATATGCTCATTGCTATACAAGAAGTGAAGCTATATGTTCATTGCTGTGCATTGAGTGAAGCATTATGCTCATTTCTGTACATTGAGTGAAGCTTTATGCTCATTGCTATACAAGGAGTGAAGCTATGTGCTCATTGCTATACATGGAGTGAAGCTTTTTGCTCATTGCTATGCATGAAGTGAAGCGTTATGCTCATTGCTATGCATGGAGTGAAGCTTTAGGCTCAATGCTATACAAGGAGTGAAGCTATATGCTCATTTCTATACATGTAGTGAAGCTTTAAGCTCATTACTATACACGGAGTGAAGCTTTATGCCCACTGCTATAGTTGGATTGATGCTTTTTCTCATTGTTACACATGGAGTGAGGTTTCATGCTCATTCATTTACATGGAGTGAAAACTTGTGCTCATTGCTACATGTAATGCTCATTGCTACACATGGAGTGAAGCTTTATGCTCATTGCTATACACGGAGTGAAGCTTTATGCCCATTGCTATACATGGAGTGGATACACTTTTAGTGAAGCTATATGCTCGTTCCTTTACATGGAGTGAAGCTTCATGCTCTATGCTCTACATGGAGTGATGCTTTATTCGGAGTGAAGCTTTATGCTCAATGCTATACAAGGGGGAAGGCTTTATGCTCATTGCTATGCATGGATTGAAGCTTTATGCTCATTGTTATACATGAATTGAAGCATTATGCTCATTGCTATACATGGTGTAAAGCTTTATGCTCTAATATTATACATGGAGTGAAGCTTTATGCTCATTGCTACGCATGGAGTGAAGCTTTACGCTCAATTCTATACATGGAGTGAAGCTTTATGCTCGTTACTACGCATGGAGTGAGGCTTTATGATCATTGCTTAACAAGAAGTGAGGCTATTTGCTCGTTGCTTTAAAAGGAGTGAAGTAGTACACTTATTGCTATCATGGAGTGAAGCTATATGCTCAAAGTTATACAAGGAGTGATGCTATATGCTCACTGTTATACATGAAGTGAAGCTTTATGCTCATTGCTATCCATGGAGTGACGCTTTTTGCTCATTGCTATTCATGGAGTGAAGCTTTATGCTCATTGCTACACATGGGTAAGTTTTTTTTTCGTTGCTTTACATGGAGTGGAATCATATGCTCACTACTATATATGGAGTGAAGCTTTATGCTCATTCCTATACATTGAGTGAATCTTTGTGCTCATTGCTATACATGGGGTGATGCTTTATGCTCATTGCTATACATGGAGTGATGCTTTATGCTCAATGCTATGCAATGAGTGAAGCTATATGCTCATTGCTATGCATGGAGTTAAGCTTTATACTCATTGCTTTACAAGGAGTGATGCTATTTCCTCATTGCTATACATGGAGTGAAGCTTTATGCTTAATGCTATACAAGGAGTGAAGGTATATGCTCATTGCTATGCATTGAGTGATGCTTTATGCTCATAACTATACTCGGAGTGAAGCTTTGTGCTCATTGGTATACAAGGAACGAAGCTATATGCTCATTGTTATACATGGAATGAAGCTTTATGCTCATTGCTATACATGAAGTGAGGCGTTATGCTCATTGCTATAAAGCATCACTCCATGTAAAGCAATGAGCATATAGCTTCACTCCTTGTAAAGCATTGAGCATAAAGCTTCATTCCATGTATAGCATTGAGCATATAGCTTCACTCTTTGTATAGCATTGAGCATATAGCTTCACTCCTTGTTTAGCTTTGAGCATATAGCTTCACTCCATGTATAGTAATGTGCATACAGCTTCACTCCTTGTATAGCATTGAGCATAAAGCTTCACTCCATGTCTAGTACTGAGCTTAAAGCTTCACTCCATGTATAGCAATGAGCATATAGCTTCACTCCATGCATAACAATGAGCATAAAGCTTCACTCCATGTATAGCATTGAGTACAAAGCTTCACTACATGTATAGCTGGAGGAGGCCATACGGTTGGACCAGCGTTAGGGTCCTATATGCAGCGGAGAACATGATAGTTGGACATATAATTTTTTTTTATTAAGTTTTACTTTCGAATGGAGTATCTCAGTAGCCTTACATCTTTATTGCACACATCTGTGCCTATGCCACTTGGCCATATAAGCTTGAAAAAGAAATAAGTCACATGGCTTCTAAGGCTCGTTAATTATTTATCTAGTGACCTCTCTCCAAAACAATTTGTCAAGTTTCTCCTCGCACATTGAACGGATCCCAACGAAATTGGGTGTGTCACTAAAGGACCTACGTGCGCAAGTTTTTAGTCTTACGCATCTAACATCGGACTATCCGTTGTGCCGTTATTCACAAAAAGGCGCCATTGTAGGGCCTAATTTGTTAAGATCAACGTTTTCCCATGCGCTTTTGATAGCTTGCAGGAATTTCAGGTTAAATCGTACGATTGGTATTCTATCGATTTAGCTACGGTATGAGCTCATTGCGATAAAACTACCGTACAAACCATGTTTTGAAACATCAGTGGCTTGGTAGTGTCGCCATTTTGAATAATTTCGATTAATTTACTGTGAATATAATTTAAAACACTGCGTCGGTCCGGTTATTTCTGGTTATTCGAATGGCTGAGGGCGTTACCTGTGTTGATGGAAAGTACCTGGAATATCCCAGAGTCTGAGTGCTTCAACAATCGCGCCAGTTTTGGCGTGGAGACATCCGGTCGCTTTTTAAGCTCGATACAGCAGCCTTGCAAGCCTGTCTTGAAGATCGGCTCGTACTCGGTAGGTGCAGCTTCGTCGGTTTTGGTTATCAAAGGAACCATTTCCATCAACACAGGCAACGCCCTCAGCCATTCGATAACCAGAAATAACCGGACCGACGCAGTGTTTTAAATTATATTCACAGTAAATTAATCGAAATTATTCTAAATGGCGACACTACCAAGCCACCGATGTTTCAAAACATGTTTTGTACGGTAGTTTTATCGCAATGAGCTCATACCGTAGCTAGAATGCCCATCGTACGATTTATCCTGAAATTCCTGCAAGCTATCAAAAGCGCATGGGAAAACGTTCATCTTAACAAATTAGGCCCTACAATGGCGCCTTTTTTGTAAATAACGGCACAACGGTTAGTCCGATGTTGGATGCGTAAGACTGAAAACTTGCGTACGTAGGTCGTTTAGTTACACACCCAATTTCGTTGGGATCCGTTCAATGTGCGCGGAGAAACTCGACAAACAAATTGTTTTGGAGAGAGGTCACTAAATAATTAATTAACGAGCCTTAGAAGTCATGTGACTTATTTCTTTTTCTAGCTTATATGGCCAAGTGGTATAGGCACAGATGTGTGCAATTAGATTTTAATAAAGATGTAAGGCTACTGAGATACTCCATTCGAAAGTAAAATTTAATCAGAAAAAATTATTTGTCCAACTATCATGTTCTCCACTGTATAAATATAACAAGGTTTTTCTGCCCGCGCTGTGTGTGCCCGGGGTTTGAAGAGTGGCTGCGTGGTATCCCACCGTCCATGGATGCTATATGAGACGCCTGATACAACAGACTATTGCCCATGCATCTCATCATGTAGAACATTACCTAAAAAACCCATTAGCTCACGTGGTACCTCCCCTTCTTGGATGTCTATTTAGATCTAGACATATGAATGCCATTAGACATGGCTGAAACCTGTAAAAGCACTGGCTGAAATCAGTTACAATGTCTTTTCCTCTCACCATATTGCTAACTAATACCCAATGCTGAGTTGCCTAGCAACCTAAATAAATGTTTTAAAATTAACATATTTTGATTTGGATTTTGTATACATAAATGCCTGAAAACATGGCAAACACAAACAAGGTACATATACAAGGATCGACCCACTAGAGACTGAATCAAACCCTCTTAGAGTGATGTCCAATCATAACCTATTCTCCGTATCCCAGATCTTGTCCACTGCAGGCTGGCCCCTCCATTCCAAGAGCTCACTGGTGAACCATGGATTGTCACACTGAACAGACATTTGAACCAAGCAGACATTACTAAACTGAGCACCCAGAAAATTAAAAACATGAAAAAGATGGATAAATAGAGAGATTCCTATCACGTGCTTCAAACTGTGACAACGTGCTTCATCACCTGAGTCCGCCTGAAGAAGGAACAAATACCGTTCCGAAACCGGTCGCGTATGGAAGTGATGGATCTGATCTGAAGGATGGATGAAAGGAAACGTATGTTAAACATATTCATTAGTGGCGTGTGTATTGTAAACATTAAAACCAATGCCAATCAAAGCTATACGCTACAGCGCTCCGCTTATACACATACAAAGACTAGGCAGAAACAAGCCTAACAAAACGGGTGAAGGATCTAGTCAATTCCTCGTGCCACGAGGGACCAAAAAAATGGCAGGTACGACTGACAACAAATTCAGACCGAAAGACACTCCAGCAGACAAACGATGAGAACCAGGCACCCCCTCCTAACTCCAGGAGGAGCAGCGGCGACGGAAGGAATTAAAAAGTGTAGCCGCCATTGTGAATATTAACAATAATTAGTAATACAAAAGTGAGTTTACACTATAGTACACATCAGTCTTTGCAACTAAACTGCTCTGAACCGAAAATAAAATCATTACCAACATCGAACAAATTGAGGCTTTCGGTAATATTGCTATAGATGTGAAGTAGCATTGCATTATTCAACCGCACTTGTGTCATAGTACTTCATAAAAAGGTTTTAATTCTTCGCAGCGTGCTGAAAGAACGTTCGCTTGTAGCATTTGTTGCAGGCTGGACCAAAATCAGCGATACTAATGTGCAAACTTGTGAAACAAGCACTCTTTGGATGGGTGTGAGCCTGTGAGGTCCCTTAGATACACCACAACACATTGTAGAGTATACCTTCCATTGAATATAGGCAGATTTTGAGACATTATATCTAAGTGCAGTCTCAACTGATCAATGTTAAGATCATTACCGTAAAATTCAGTCACAAACTGCAATTCTTCGTCAAAATTTTCTTTATGTGCTGCTTTCAATAGAAGATTTTCTAGCTTATACAATAAACCTGATATCCAGGCTGAGTTTGAATACCACAGATTATCAGGTCTAGTGCTTCAAAGAAAATACGACTGTACATATCTTGTAAATTTCCTGGATGATCTCCTTTACTTGAACCAGAATCATATCGTTTACATGGCCTTATTTTGCGTGGTAGCGTGGGATCAGTATAAGCATCTTTTCCGACTTTGCTAACAGGCAAGTATGATACACTACACTGTCATTTTCTTCACAATAGTGAAGCCAGGGCCACTTATCAAACCAAGAGTGTCGAAAGGATCTTTTGGCTACATTGGTCTTACCATAATCACGTTTTGGAAACGGAAACCCTCTAGGTTGATGCGGTATATAAGGAGTACAACTTGCAATCGCCGAACTTGAAGCCATTTTCTTAAGAAACACAAATCACGTGGAGAGCAGCAGGTATACAGTAGCAGATGTAAGCTGAAATGATTATCCCTATAGCTCATATACCTCCTGCTCACCAGTGATGTAACTGCTATGAATAAATAATACGATCATGAATCACTAATCATCGGTACAAAAAGTGGAGCGACCATGGCGGCTACGGCTGCCACGGTTCCGTCGCCGTAAAGGAGGCCATACGGTTGGACCAGCACTTGGGTCCTATATATATATAACAAAGCTTCACTCCATGTGTAGCAATGAGCATAAAGATTCACTCCATGTATAGCATAGAGTAAATAGCGTCACACCATATACAGCAATGAGCATAAAGCTTCACTCCATGTTTCGCTATGAGCATAAAGCTTCACTCCATCTATAGGAATAAGCAAAAGCTTAAAGCAATGAGCATAAGCTTCACTCCATGTATAGCAATGAGCATATAGCTTCCCTCTTTGTATAGCATAGACCGGTCATAAAGCTTCACTCCATTTGTAGCAACGATCATGAAGCTTCACTCCATGTTAAACAAGAAGCTAAAACTCTTCACTCCGTGTATAGCAAAGAGTATAAAGCATCATTCCATGTACAGCAATATGCATAAAGCTTCACTCCATGTATAGCAATGAGCATAATGCTTCACTCCATGTATAGCAATGAGCACAAAGCTTCACTCCATGTATAGGAATGAGCACACAGCTTCACTCCATGTATAGCAATGAGCATATTACTTCACTCCATGTAAAATGTAAAGCAAAGAGCAAATAGCCTCACTCCATGTGTAGCAATGAGCATAAAACTTCACTCAACGTATAGTAATGAGCATAATGCTTCACTGAGTAATGAGCACATAGCTTCAGTCCATGTATAGGATAGAGCATCAAGCTTCACTCTATGTGTAGCAAAGAGCATAAAGCTTCACTCCATGTATAATAATGAGCATAAAGCTTTACACCATGTATAGCTACGAGCATAAGCTATAAGCTTTATGCTCATTGCTATACATGAAGTGAAGCGTTATGCTCATTAATACACATGGAGTGGAGCTATATGCTCGTTGCTTAACCTGGAGTGAAGCTTCCTTGTGTAGCATTGAGCATAAAGCTTCACTCCATATATAGGTATTGGCATAAAGCTTCACTCCATGTATAGCAATGAGCATCTTCATGCTCATTGCTATACATGGAGTGAAGCTTTATGCCAATACCTATATATGGAGTGAAGCTTTATGCTCAATGCTACACAAGGAGGGAAGCTATTTGCTAATTGCTATACATGAAGTGAAGCTTTATGCTCATTGTTATACATGAATGGAAGGTTTATGCTCATTGCTATACATGGTGTAAAGCTTTATGCTCATTATAATACATGGAGTGACGCTTTATGCTCATTACTACACATGGAGTGAAGCTTTATGCTCTATCCTATGCATGGAGTGAAGCTTTGTGCTCATTGCTATAAATGGAGTGAAGCTTTATGCTCATTGCTATACATGGAGTGAAGCTTTTTGCTCATTGCTACACATGGAGTGAGGCTTATTGCTCGTTGCTTTAAATGGAGTGAAGGTATGCTCATTGCTATACACGGAGTGAAGCTTTATGCTCAATCCTATACATGGAGTGAAGCTTTGTGCTCATTGCTATACATGGAGTGAAGCTTTATGCTCATTGATACACAAGGAGTTCATGAAGCTTTATGCTCATTGCTATACATGAAGTGAAGCTTCATGCTCATTGCTATACATGGAGTTAAGCTTTATGCTCAATGCTATACAAGGAGTGAAGCTATATGCTCATTGCTATCATGGAGTTGAGCTTTATGCTCTATGCTATACAACAAGTGAAGCTATATGCTTATTGCTATTCATGGAGTGAAGCTTTATACTCATACCTATACATGAAGTGAAGCGTTATGCTCAATGCTGTACATGGAGTGAATCTTAATGCTTATTGCAATTCATGGAGTGAAGCTTTTAGCTCATTGTTATACATGGAGTGAAGCTTTTTAGCTCATTGCTTAGCATGGAGTGAAAGTTTATGCACAATACTATGCATGGACTGAAGCTTTATACTCATTGCTACACATGGAGTGAGGGATTATGCTCGTTCCTATACATGGAGTGACGCATTGTGCTCATTGCTATACATGGAGTGAAGTTTTATGCTCATTGCTATACATGGAGTGAAGCTATATGCTCATTGCTACACATCGAGTGAAGCTTTATGATCATTGCTACACTTGAAATCAAGCGTCATGCTCATTGCTATACATGGAGTGAAGCTTTATGCTCAATGCCATACATGATGGGAAGCTTTATGCTCATTGCTATACAAGGAGTGAAGCTATATGCTCATTGCTATACATGTAGTGAAGCTTTAAGCTCCTTCCTATACATGGTGTGAAGCTTTGCGCTCATTGTTATACATGGAGTGAAGTTTTATGCTCATTGCTATACATGGAGTGAAGCTTTATGCTCAATGCTTTTCCAGGAGTGAAGCTATACGCTCATTGCTATACAAGGAGTGAAGCGATATGTTCATTGCAGTACATGAAGTGAAGCATTATGCTCATTTCTATACAAGGAGTGAAGCTTTATGCTCATTGCTATATAAGGAGTGAAGCTATGTGCTCATTGCTATACATGGAGTGAAGCTTTATGCATATTGCTATATATGAAGTGAAGCGTTATGCTCATTGCTATACATGAATGGAAGGTTTATGCTCATTGCTATACATGGTGTAAAGCTTTATGCTCATTATAATACATGGAGTGACGCTTTATGCTCATTACTACACATGGAGTGAAGCTTTATGCTCTATCCTATGCATGGAGTGAAGCTTTGTGCTCATTGCTATAAATGGAGTGAAGCTTTATGCTCATTGCTATACATGGAGTGAAGCTTTTTGCTCATTGCTACACATGGAGTGAGGCTTATTGCTCGTTGCTTTAAATGGAGTGAAGGTATGCTCATTGCTATACACGGAGTGAAGCTTTATGCTCAATCCTATACATGGAGTGAAGCTTTGTGCTCATTGCTATACATGGAGTGAAGCTTTATGCTCATTGATACACAAGGAGTGAAGCTTTATGCTCATTGCTATACATGAAGTGAAGCTTCATGCTCATTGCTATACATGGAGTTAAGCTTTATGCTCAATGCTATACAAGGAGTGAAGCTATATGCTCATTGCTATCATGGAGTTGAGCTTTATGCTCTATGCTATACAACAAGTGAAGCTATATGCTTATTGCTATTCATGGAGTGAAGCTTTATACTCATACCTATACATGAAGTGAAGCGTTATGCTCAATGCTGTACATGGAGTGAATCTTAATGCTTATTGCAATTCATGGAGTGAAGCTTTTAGCTCATTGTTATACATGGAGTGAAGCTTTTTAGCTCATTGCTTAGCATGGAGTGAAAGTTTATGCACAATACTATGCATGGACTGAAGCTTTATACTCATTGCTACACATGGAGTGAGGGATTATGCTCGTTCCTATACATGGAGTGACGCATTGTGCTCATTGCTATACATGGAGTGAAGTTTTATGCTCATTGCTATACATGGAGTGAAGCTATATGCTCATTGCTACACATCGAGTGAAGCTTTATGATCATTGCTACACTTGAAATCAAGCGTCATGCTCATTGCTATACATGGAGTGAAGCTTTATGCTCAATGCCATACATGATGGGAAGCTTTATGCTCATTGCTATACAAGGAGTGAAGCTATATGCTCATTGCTATACATGTAGTGAAGCTTTAAGCTCCTTCCTATACATGGTGTGAAGCTTTGCGCTCATTGTTATACATGGAGTGAAGTTTTATGCTCATTGCTATACATGGAGTGAAGCTTTATGCTCAATGCTTTTCCAGGAGTGAAGCTATACGCTCATTGCTATACAAGGAGTGAAGCGATATGTTCATTGCAGTACATGAAGTGAAGCATTATGCTCATTTCTATACAAGGAGTGAAGCTTTATGCTCATTGCTATATAAGGAGTGAAGCTATGTGCTCATTGCTATACATGGAGTGAAGCTTTATGCATATTGCTATATATGAAGTGAAGCGTTATGCTCATTGCTATACATGGAGTCAAGCTCCAGGCTCAATGCTATACAAGGAGTGAAGCTATATGCTCATTCATTACTATACATGGAGAGCATTATGTTCAAGGCTAATCAAGGAGAGAAGCACTATGCTCTTTGCTATACATGGAGTTAAGCTGTATGCTCATTCCTATTCATGGAGTGAAGCTTTATGCTCAATGCCATACATGATGGGAAGCTTTATGCTCATTGCTATACAAGGAGTGAAGCTATATGCTCATTGCTATACATGTAGTGAAGCTTTAAGCTCCTTCCTATACATGGTGTGAAGCTTTGCGCTCATTGTTATACATGGAGTGAAGTTTTATGCTCATTGCTATACATGGAGTGAAGCTTTATGCTCAATGCTTTTCCAGGAGTGAAGCTATACGCTCATTGCTATACAAGGAGTGAAGCGATATGTTCATTGCAGTACATGAAGTGAAGCATTATGCTCATTTCTATACAAGGAGTGAAGCTTTATGCTCATTGCTATATAAGGAGTGAAGCTATGTGCTCATTGCTATACATGGAGTGAAGCTTTATGCTCATTGCTATACATGAAGTGAAGCGTTATGCTCATTGCTATACATGGAGTCAAGCTTTAGGCTCAATGCTATACAAGGAGTGAAGCTATATGCTCATTGCTATACATGGAGTAAAGCTTTATGCTCATTACTATACATGGAGTGAAGCATTATGTTCAATGCTAATCAAGGAGAGAAGTACTATGCTCTTTGCTATACATGGAGTTAAGCTTTATGCTCATTACTATAAATGGAGTGAAGCTTTGTGCTCATTGCTACACATCGAGTGAAGCTTTATGCTCATTGCTATACATGAAATGAAGCGACATGCTCATTGCTATACATGGAGTGAGGCTTTATGCTCAATACCATACAAGGAGTGAAGCTACATGCTCATTGCTATACATGGAGTGAAGCTTTATGCCCATTGCTATACATGGAGTTGATACACATGGAGTAAAGCTATATGCTTAATGCTTTACATCGAGTGAAGCTTTATGCTCATTGCTATACATGAATTTCAGCGTTATGCTCATTGCTATTAGTGGATTTTTATGGTTAATGCTTTACAAGGAGTGAAGCTTTATGCTCATTGCTATACATGGAGTGAAGCTTCATGCTCATTAGTATACATGGAGTGAAGATTGATGCTCATTCCTATACATGGAGTGACACTTTGTGCTCATTGCTATACATGGAGTGAAACGTTATGCTCATTGCTATACATGCAGTGAAGCTTTATGCTCAATGCTTTACAACGAGTGAAGCTATATGCTCATTGCTATACAAGGAGTGAAGCGATATGTTGATTGCTGTACATGGAGTGAAGCATTATGCTCATTTCTATACATGGATTGAAGCTTTATGTTCATTGCTATACATGTACATGTAGTAAAGCTTTAGGCTCAATGCTATACAAGGAGTGAAGCAATATGCTCATTGCTACACATCGAGTGAAGCTTTATGATCATTGCTACACTTGAAATCAAGCGTCATGCTCATTGCTATACATGGAGTGAAGCTTTATGCTCAATGCCATACATGATGGGAAGCTTTATGCTCAATGCTATACCAGGGGTAAAGTTTATGCTGATAGGTATACATGGATTGAAGCTTTATGCTCAATGTTATTCATGAATTGAAGCATAATGCTCATTGCTATACTAGGAGTGAAGCTATAAGCTCATTTATATACATGTAGAGAAGCTTTAAGCTCACTACTATACATGGAGTGAAGCTTTATGTTCATTGCAATAGTTGAAGTGAAGCTTTTTCTCATTGTTACACATGGAATTAGGCTTTATGCTCATTCATTTACATGGAGTGAAAATTTATGCCCTTGCTATACCTGGTGTGAAGCGTAATGCTCGGAGTGAAGCTGTATGCTCATTGCTATACATGGAGTGAGGTTTTATGCGCATTGCAATATATGGAGTGAAGCATTATGCCCATTGCTATACATGGAGTGATGCTTTATGCTCATACCTTTACATGTAGTGAAGCTTTATGCTCAGTGCTATACAAGGGAGAAAGTCTATGCACATTGCTGTACATGGAGTGAAGCTATATGCTCTATCCTATAGAAAAAGAGAAGCTTTGTGCTCATTGCTATAAATGGACTGAAGTAACATGCTCAATGCTATACATTTCCTATACATAAAGTGAAGCTTTGTGCTCATTGCTATACATGGAGTGAAGCGTTATGCGCATTGCGAAACATGGAGTGAAGCATTTTTCTCAATGCTATACAAGGAGTGAAGCTATATGCTCATTGCTACACATCGAGTGAAGCTTTATGATCATTGCTATACATGAAATGAAGCGTCATGCTCATTGCTATACATGGAGTGAAGCTTTATGCTCAATGCCATACAAGGAGTGAAGCTACAAGCTCATTGCTATACATGGAGTGAAGCTTTAAGCTCAATACTACACATGGAATGAAGCTTTATGCTCAATGCTAAACAAGGAGTGAAGCTTTATGCTCATTGCTATACATGAATTGAAGCTATATGCTCATTGCTATACATGCAGTGAAGCTTTAAGTTCCTTCCTATACATGGTGTGAAGCTTTGCGCTCATTGTTATACACGGAATGAAGTTTCATGTTCATTGCTATACATGGAGTGTAGCTTTATGCTCGATGCTTTACCAGGAGTGAAGCTATACGCTCACTGCTATACAAGGAGTGAAGCGATATGTTCATTGCAGTACATGAAGTGAAGCATTATGCTCATTTCTATACAAGGAGTGAAGTTTCATGCTCATTGCTATATAAGGAGTGAAGCTATTTGTTCATTGCTATACATGGAGTGAAGCTTTATGCTCATTGCTATACATGAAGTGAAGCGTTATGCTCATTGGTATATATGGAGTCAAGCTCCAGGCTCAATGCTGTACAAGGAGTGAAGCTATATGCTCATTGCTAGACATGGAGTAAAGCTTTATGCTCATTACTATACATGGAGTGAAGCTTTATGCTCAATGCCATACAAGGATTGAAGCTACATGCTCATTGCTATACATGGAGTGAAGCTTTAAGCTCAATACTACACATGGAATGAAGCTTTATGCTCAATGCTAAACAAGGAGTGAAGCTTTATGCTCATTGCTGTACATGAATTGAAGCGTTATGCTCATTACAAGGAGTGAAGCTATATGCTCATTGCTATACATGTGGTGAAGCTTTAAGTTCCTTCCTATACATGGTGTGAAGCTTTGCGCTCATTGTTATACAAGGTGTGAAGTTATACGCTCATTGCTATACAAGGAGTGAAGCGATATGTTCATTGCAGTACATGAAGTGAAGCATTATGGTCATTTCTATACAAAGAGTGAAGCTTTACGCTCATTGCAATAAAAGGAGTGAAGCTATGTGCTCATTGCTATACATGGAGTGAAGCTTTATGCATATTGCTATACATGAAGTGAAGCGTTATGCTCATTGCTATACATGGAGTCAAGCTCCAGGCTCAATGCTATACAAGGAGTGAAGCTATATGCTCATTGCTACAAATGGAGTAAAGCTTTATGCTCATTACTATACATGGAGTGAAGCATTATGTTCAAGGCTAATCAAGCAGAGAAGCACTATGCTCTTTGCTATACATGGAGTTAAGCTTTATGCTCATTCCTATACATGGAGTGAAGCTTTGTGCTCATTGCTATACATGTAGTGATGCTTTAAGCTCCTTCCTATACATGGTGTGAAGCTTTGCGCTCATTGCTATACATGGAGTGAAGCTTTATGCTCAATGCTTTACCAGGAGTGAAGCTTTATGCTCAATGCTATACAAGGAAAGACGCTATATTATCATTGCTATACATGTAGTGACGCTTTAATCTCATTACTATACATGGAGTGAAGCTTTATGCCCATTGCTATAATTGGAGTGAAGGTTTATCTCATTGTTACACATGGAGTGAGGCTTTATGCTCATTCATTTACATGGAGTGAAATTTATGCTCATTGCTATACCTGGTGTGAAGCGTAATGCTCGGAGTGTAGCTATATGCTCATTGCTATACATGGAGTGAAGTTTTATGCTCATTGCTATTCATGGATTGAAGCTTTATGCCCATTGCTATACATGGAGTTGATACACATGGAGTGAAGCTATATGCTCGTTGCTTTACATGGAGTGAAGCTTTATGCTCAATGCTATATAAGGAGTGATGCTATATGCTCATTGCTATACATAAAGTGATGCTTTATGCTCATACATATACATGGTGTGAAGCTTTATGCTCAATGCTATACCAGGGGTAAAGTTTATGCTGATAGCTATACATGGATTGAAGCTTTATGCTCAATGTTATTCATGAATTGAAGCATTATGCTCATTGCTATACAATGAGTGAAGCTATATGCTCATTTATATAAATGTAGTGAAGCTTTAAGCTCACTACTATACATGGAGTGAAGCTTTACGTTCATTGCAATAGTTGAAGTGAAGCTTTTTCTCATTGTTACACATGGAGTTAGGCTTTATGCTCATTCATTTACATGGAGTGAAAATTTATGCCCTTGCTATACCTGGTGTGAAGCGTAATGCTCGGAGTGAAGCTGTATGCTCATTGCTATACATGGAGTGAGGTTTTATGCGCATTGCTATATATGGAGTGAAGCATTATGCCCATTGCTATACATGGAGTGATGCTTTATGCTCATACCTATACATGTAGTGAAGCTTTGTGCTCAGTGCTATACAAGGGGGAAAGTCTATGCACATTGCTATACATGGAGTGAAGCTATATGCTCTATCCTATAGAAGGAGAGAAGCTTTGTGCTCATTGCTATAAATGGACTGAAGTAACATGCTCAATGCTATACATGGAGTTAAGCTTTATGCTCATTCCTATACATGAAGTGAAGCTTTGTGCTCATTGCTATACATGGAGTGAAGCTTTATGCGCATTGCGAAACATGGAGTGAAGCTTTTTTCTCTATGCTATACAAGGAGTGCAGCTATATGCTCATTGCTACACATCGAGTGAAGCTTTATGATCATTGCTATACATGAAATGAAGCGTCATGCTCATTGCTATACATGGAGTGAAGCTTTAAGCTCAATGCCATACAAGGAGTGAAGCTACATGCTCATTGCTATACATGGAGTGAAGATTTAAGCTCAATACTACACATGGAATGAAGCTTTCTGCTCAATGCTAAACAAGGAGTGAAGCTTTATGCTCATTGCTATACATGAATTGAAGCTATATGCTCATTGCTATACATTTAGTGAAGCTTTAAGCTCCTTCCTATACATGGTGTGAAGCTTTGCGCTCCTTGTTATACATGGAGTGAAGTTTTATGCTCATTGCTAAAAATGGAGTGAAGCTTTATGCTCAATGCTTTACCAGGAGTGAAGCTATACGCTCATTGCTATACAAGGAGTGAAGCGATATGTTCATTGCAGTACATGAAGTGAAGCATTATGCTCATTTCTATATATGGAGTGAAGCTTTATGCTCATTGCTATACATGAAGTGAAGCGTTATGCTCATTGCTATACATGGAGTCAAGCTCCAGGCTCAATGCTATACAAGGAGTGAAGCTATATGCTCATTGCTATACATGGAGTAAAGCTTTATGCTCATTACTATACATGGAGTGAAGCATTATGTTCAATGCTAATCAAGGAGAGAAGTACTATGCACTTTGCCATACATGGAGTTAAGCTTTATGCTCATTCCTATACATGGAGTGAAGCTTTGTGCTAATTGCTATACATGGAGTGAAGCTTTATGCTCAATTTCGTACAAGGAGTGAAGCTACATGCTCATTGCTATACATGGAGTGAAGCTTTAAGCTCAATACTACACATGGAATGAAGCTTTATGCTCAATGCTAAACAAGGAGTGAAGCTTTATGCTCAATGCTATTCATGAATTGAAGTGTTATGCTCATTGCTATACAAGGAGTGAAGCATTATGCTCATTGCTATACATGTAGTGAAGCTTTAAGCTCCTTCCTATACATGGTGTGAGGCTTTGCGCTCATTGTTATACATGGAGTGAAGTTTTATGCTCATTGATATACATGGAGTGAAGCTTTATGCTCAATGCTTTACCAGGATTGAAGCTATATGCTCATTGCTGTACATAAAGTGAAGCATTATGCTCATTTCTATACAAGAAGTGAAGCTTTATGCTCATTGCTATATAAGGAGTGAAGCTATGTGCTCATTGCTATATATGGAGTGAAGCTTTATGCATATTGCTATACATGAAGTGAAGCGTTATGCTCATTGCTATACATGGAGTCAAGCTCCAGGCTCAATGCTATACAAGGAGTGAAGCTATATGCTCATTGCTATACATGGAGTAAAGCTTTATGCTCATTACTATACATGGAGTGAAGCATTATGTTCAAGGCTAATCAAGGAGAGAAGCACTATGCTCTTTGCTATACATGGAGTTAAGCTTTATGCTCATTCCTATACATGGAGTGAAGCTTTGCGCTCTTTGCTATACATGTAGTGAAGCTTTAAGCTCCTTCCTATACATGGTGTGAAGCTTTGCGCTCATTGTTATACATGGAGTGAAGTTTTATGCTCATTGCTATACATGGAGTGAAGCTTTATGCTTAATCCTTTACCAGGAGTGAAGCTTTATGCTCATTGCTATACATGAATTAAAGCGTTATGCTCATTGCTATACAAGGAGTGAAGCTATACGCTCATTGCTATACAAGGAGTGAAGCGATATGTTCATTGCAGAACATGAAGTGAAGCATTATGCTCATTGCTATACTAGGAGTGAAGCTATGTGCTCATTGCTATACATGGAGTCAAGCTCCAGGCTCAATGCTATACAAGGAGTGAAGCTATATGCTCATTGCTATACATGGAGTAAAGCTTTATGCTCATTACTATATATGGAGTGAAGCATTATGTTCAATGCTAACCAAGGAGAGAAGTATTATGCTCTTTGCTATACATGGAGTGAAGCTTTATGCAAATTCCTATACATGGAGTGAAGCTTTGCGCTCTTAGCTATACATGTAGTGAAGCTTTAAGCTCCTTCCTATACATGGTGTGAAGCTTTGCGCTCATTGTTATACATGGAGTGAAGTTTTATGCTCACTGCTATACATGGAGTGAAGCTTTATGCTCAATGCTTTACCAGGAGTGAAGCTTTATGCTCATTGCTATACATGAATTGAAGCGTTATGCTCATTGCTATACAAGGAGTGAAGCTATATGCTCATTGCTATACATGTAGTGAAGCTTTAAGCTCCTTCCTATACATGGTGTGAAGCTTTGCGCTCATTGTTATACATAAAGTGAAGTTTTATGCTCATTGCTATACATGGAGTGAAGCTTTATGCTCAATGCTTTACCACGAGTGAAGCTATACGCTCATTGCTATACAAGGAGTGAAGCGACATGTTCATTGCAGTACATGAAGTGAAGCATTTTGCTCATTTCTATACAAGGAGTGAAGCTTTATGCTCATTGCTATATAAGGAGTGAAGCTATATCGCTTCACTCCTTGTATAGCAATGAGCATATAGCATCACTCCTTGTAAAGCATTGAGCATAAAGCTTCAATCCATGTATAGCAATGAGCATAAAGCTTCACTCCATGTATAACAATAAGCGCAAACCTTCACTCCATGTATAGCAAAGAGCATGATACTTCACTCCTTTAATAGCATTGAACATAACGCTTCACTCCATGTATAGTAATGAGCATAAAGCTTCACTCCTTGTATAGCATTAAGCTGAAAGCTTCACTACATGTATAGCAATGAGCATAACGCTTTACTTCATGTATAGTAATGCGCATAAAGCTTCACTCCATGTATAGCAATGACCACATAGCTTCACTCCTTGTATAGCAATGAGCGTATAACTTCACTCCATGTATAGCAATGAGCATAATGCTTCACTCCATGTACAGCAATCAACATATCGCTTCACTCCTTGTATAGCAATGAGCATATAGCTTCACTCGTTGTAAAGCGTTGAGCATAAAGCTTCACTGCATGTATAGCAATGAGCATAAAGCTTCACTCCATGTATAACAATGAGCGCAAAGTGTCACTCCATGTATAGGAATCAGCATCAATCTTCACTCCATGTATAGTAATGAGCATGAAGCTTCACTACATGTATAGCAATGAGCATAAAGCTTCACTCCTTGTACAGCATTAACCATAAAGCTTCATTCCACTTATAGCAATGAGCATAACGCTGAAATTCATGTATAGCAATGAGCATAAAGCTTCACTCGATGTAAAGCATTAAGCATATAGCGTAACTCCATGTGTATCAACTCCATGTATAGCAATGGGCATAAAGCTTCACTCCATGTATGGCAATGAGTATTAAGCTTCAATTCATGTATAACATTGAGCATAAAGCTTCATTCCATGTATAGCAATGAGCATAAATAAAAGTGTCACTCCATGTATAGGAAGGAATGAGCATCAATCTTCACTCCATGTATAGTAATGAGCATGAAGCTTCACTCCATGTATAGCAATGAGCATATAGCTTCACTCCTTGTATAGCATTGAGCATAAAGCTTCATTCCATGTGTAGTATTGAGCTTACAGCTTTACTCCATGTATAGCAATGAGCATATAGCTTCACCATTGCATGGCATTGAGCATAAAGCTTCACTCCATGTATAGCAATGAGCATGACGCTTCATTTAATGTATAAAGCTTCACTCGATGTATAGCAATTAGCATATAGCTTCACTCCTTGTATAGCATAGAGCATAAAGCTTCACTCCATGTTTCGCAATGAGCATAAAGCTTCACTCCATGTATAGCAATGAGCACAAAGCTTCACTTCATGTATAGGAATGAGCATAAAGCTTCACTCCATGTATAGCATTGAGCATATTACTTCACTCCATTTATAGCAATGAGTACAAAGCTTCACTCCATGTAAAGAATAGAGCATATAGATTCACTCCATGTATAGCAATGCGCATAAACTTTCCCCCTTGTACAGCATTGAGCATAAAGCTTCACTACATGTATAGGTATGAGCATAAAGCATCACTTTATGTATTGCAGTTGGCATAATCCTTCACTCCATGTTTAGCAATGCGCATATAACTTCACTCCATGTATGGCAATGAGCATAAAGCTTCACTCCGAGCATTATGCCTCACACCAGGTATAGCAATGGGCATAAATTTTCACTCCATGTAAATGAATGAGCATAAAGCCTAACTCCATGTGACACAATGAGAAAAAGCATCACTCCAACTATTGCAATGCACATAAAGCTTCACTCCATGTATAGCAATGAGCATAAAGCTTCACTCCATGTATAGCAATGAGCATAAAGCTTCACTCCAAGTATAGCAATGAGCATAAAGCTTCAATTCATGTATAACATTGAGTACAAAGCTTCAATCCATGTATAGCAATGAGCATAAATATTCCCTTTTGTATAGCATTGAGCATAAAGCTTCACTCCAAATATAGGTATGAGCATAAAGCATCACTCCATGTATAGCATTGAGCATGAAGCTTCACTCCATGTAAAGCAACGAGCATATAGCTTCACTCCATGTTTATCAACTCCATGTATAGCAATGGGCATAAAGCTTCACTCCATGTATAGCAATGACCATAAAACTTTACTCCATGTATAGCAATGAGCATAAATTTTCACTCTAATTAAACGAATTAGCATAAAGCCTCACTCCATGTGTAACAATGAGAAAAAGCTTCACTCCAACTATAGTAATGCGCATAAAGCTTCACTCCATGTATAGCAATGAGCATAAAGCTTCACTCCATGTATAGCAATGAGCACATAGCTTCACTCCTTGCATAGCAAAGAGCATAAAGATTCACTTCTTGTATAGAAATGAGCATAATGCTTCCCACAATGTACAGCAATGAACATATTGCTTCACTCCTTGTATCGCAATAAGCATATATCTTCACTCCTTGTATAGCAATGAGCATAAAGCTTCACTCCATCCATAACAATGAGCGCAAAGCTTCACTCCATGTATAGGAATGAGCATAAAGCTTCACTCCATGTATAGCAAAGAGCATAATACTTCTCTCTTTGATTAGCATTGAACATAATGCTTCACTCCATGTATAGCAATGAGCATAAAGCTTTACTCCATGTATAGCAAAGAGCATAGTGCTTCTCTCCTTGATTAGCCTTGAACATAATGCTTCACTCCATGTATAGTAATGAGCATAAAGCTTTACTCCATGTATAGCAATGAGCATATAGCTTCACTCCTTGTATACCATTGAGCCTGGAGCTTGACTCCATGTATAGCAATGAGCATAACGCTTCACTTCATGTATAGCAATGAGCATAAAGCTTCACTCCATATATAGCAATGAGCACATAGCTTCACTCCTTATATAGCAATGAACATATCGCTTCACTCCTTGTATAGCAATGAGCTCCTGGTAAAGCATTGAGCATAAAGCTTCACTCCATGTATAGCAATGAGCATAACGCTTCAATTCATGTATAGCAATGAGCATAACGCTTTACTTCATGTATAGTAATGCGCATAAAGCTTCACTCCATGTATAGCAATGACCACATAGCTTCACTCCTTGTATAGCAATGAGCATATAGCCTCACTCCATGTATAGCAATGAGCATAATGCTTCACTCCATGTACAGCAATCAACATATCGCTTCATTCCTTGTATAGCAATGAGCATATAGCTTCACTCGTTGTAAAGCGTTGAGCATAAAGCTTCACTGCATGTATAGCAATGAGCATAAAGCTTCACTCCATGTATAACAATGAGCGCAAAGTGTCACTCCATGTATAGGAATCAGCATCAATCTTCACTCCATGTATAGCAATGAGCATAACGCTGAAATTCATGTATAGCAATGAGCATAAAGCTTCACTCGATGTAAAGCATTAAGCATATAGCGTCACTCCATGTGTATCAACTCCATGTATAGCAATGGGCATAAAGCTTCACTCCATGTATGGCAATGAGTATTAAGCTTCAATTCATGTATAACATTGAGCATAAAGCTTCATTCCATGTATAGCAATGAGCATAAATAAAAGTGTCACTCCATGTATAGGAAGGAATGAGCATCAATCTTCACTCCATGTATAGTAATGAGCATGAAGCTTCACTCCATGTATAGCAATGAGCATATAGCTTCACTCCTTGTATAGCATTGAGCATAAAGCTTCATTCCATGTGTAGTATTGAGCTTACAGCTTTACTCCATGTATAGCAATGAGCATATAGCTTCACCATTGCATGGCATTGAGCATAAAGCTTCACTCCATGTATAGCAATGAGCATGACGCTTCATTTAATGTATAAAGCTTCACTCGATGTATAGCAATTAGCATATAGCTTCACTCCTTGTATAGCATAGAGCATAAAGCTTCACTCCATGTTTCGCAATGAGCATAAAGCTTCACTCCATGTATAGCAATGAGCACAAAGCTTCACTTCATGTATAGGAATGAGCATAAAGCTTCACTCCATGTATAGCATTGAGCATATTACTTCACTCCATTTATAGCAATGAGCACAAAGCTTCACTCCATGTATAGAATAGAGCACATAGATTCACTCCATGTATAGCAATGCGCATAAACTTTCCCCCTTGTACAGCATTGAGCATAAAGCTTCACTACATGTATAGGTATGAGCATAAAGCATCACTTAATGTATTGCAGTTGGCATAATCCTTCACTCCATGTTTAGCAATGCGCATATAACTTCACTCCATGTATGGCAATGAGCATAAAGCTTCACTCCGAGCATTACGCCTCACACCAGATATAGCAATGGGCATAAATTTTCACTCCATGTAAATGAATGAGCATAAAGCCTAACTCCATGTGACACAATGAGAAAAAGCATCACTCCAACTATTGCAATGCACATAAAGCTTCACTCCATGTATAGCAATGAGCATAAAGCTTCACTCCATGTATAGCAATGAGCATAAAGCTTCAATCCATGTATAGCAATGAGCATAAATATTCCCTCTTGTATAGCATTGAGCATAAAGCTTCACTCCAAATATAGGTATGAGCATAAAGCATCACTCCATATATAGCATTGAGCATGAAGCTTCACTCCATGTAAAGCAACGAGCATATAGCTTCACTCCATGTTTATCAACTCCATGTATAGCAATGGGCATAAAGCTTCACTCCATGTATAGCAATGACCATAAAACTTTACTCCATGTATAGCAATGAGCATAAATTTTCACTCTAATTAAACGAATTAGCATAAAGCCTCACTCCATGTGTAACAATGAGAAAAAGCTTCACTCCAACTATAGTAATGCGCATAAAGCTTCACTCCATGTATAGCAATGAGCATAAAGCTTCACTCCATGTATAGCAATGAGCACATAGCTTCACTCCTTGCATAGCAAAGAGCATAAAGCTTCACTTCTTGTATAGAAATGAGCATAATGCTACCCACAATGTACAGCAATGAACATATCGCTTCACTCCTTGTATCGCAATAAGCATATATCTTCACTCCTTGTATAGCAATGAGCATAAAGCTTCACTCCATCCATAACAATGAGCGCAAAGCTTCACTCCATGTATAGGAATGAGCATAAAGCTTCACTCCATGTATAGCAAAGAGCATAATACTTCTCTCCTTGATTAGCATTGAACATAATGCTTCACTCCATGTATAGCAATGAGCATGAAGCTTTACTCCATGTATAGCAAAGAGCATAGTGCTTCTCTCCTTGACTAGCCTTGAACATAATGCTTCACTCCATGTATAGTAATGAGCATAAAGCTTTACTCCATGTATAGCAATGAGCATATAGCTTCACTCCTTGTATACCATTGAGCCTGGAGCTTGACTCCATGTATAGCAATGAGCATAACTCTTCACTTCATGTATAGCAATGAGCATAAAGCTTCACTCCATATATTAGCAATGAGCACATAGCTTCACTCCTTATATAGCAATGAACATATCACTTCACTCCTTGTATAGCAATGAGCTCCTGGTAAAGCATTGAGCATAAAGCTTCACTCCATGTATAGCAATGAGCATAAAGCTTCACTCCTTGTAAAGCATTGAGCATAAAGCTTCATTCCATGTGTAGAATTGAGCTTAAAGCTTCACTCCATGTATAGCAATGAGCATGTAGCTTCACTCCATGTATAACACTGAGCGCAAAGCTTCACACCATGTATAGGAAGGAGCTTAAAGCTTCACTACATGTATAGCAATGAGCATATAGCTTCACTCCTTGTATAGCAATGAGCATAACGCTTCAATTCATGTATAGCAATGAGCATGAAGCTTCACTGTTTAGCATTGAGCATAAAGCTTCATTCCATGTGTAGAATTGAGCTTAAAGCTTCACTCCATGTATAGCAATGAGCATGTAGCTTCACTCCTTGTATGGCATTGAGCATAAAGCTTCACTCCATGTATAGCAATGAGCATGACGCTTCATTTCATGTATAACAATGAGCATAAAGCTTCACTCGATGTGTAGCAATGAGCACAAACCTTCACTCCATGTATAGGAATGAGCATAAAGCTTAACTCCATGTGTAGCAAAGAGCATAGTACTTCTCTCCTTGATTAGCATTGAACATAATGCTTCACTCCATGTATAGCAATGAGCATAAAGCTTTACTCCATGTATAGCAAAGAGCATAGTGCTTCTCTCCTTGATTAGCCTTGAACATAATGCTTCACTCCATGTATAGTAATGAGCATAAAGCTTTACTCCATGTATAGCAATGAGCATGTCGCTTCATTTCATGTATAGCAATGAGCATAAAGCTTCACTCGATGTGTAGCAATGAGCACAAAGCTTCACTCCATTTATAGTAATGAGCATAAAGCTTAACTCCATGTATAGCAAAGAGCATAGTACTTCTCTCCTTGATTAGCATTGAACATAATGCTTCACTCCATGTATAGTAATGAGCATAAAGCTTTACTCCATGTATAGCAATGAGCATATAGCTTCACTCCTTGTATAGCATTGAGCCTAAAGCGTGACTCCATGTATAGCAATGATAATAACGCTTCACTTCATGTATAGCATTGAGCATAAAGCTTCACTCCATGTATAGCAATGAGCACATGTTCATTGCTGTACATGGAGTGAAGCATTATTCTAATTGCTATACATGGAGTCAAGCTCTAGGCTCAATGCTATACAAGGAGTGAAGCTATATGCTCATTGCTATACATGGAGTGAAGCTTTATGCTCATTACCATACATGGAGTGAAGCATTATGTTCAATGCTAATCAAGGAGTGAAGTATTATGCTCTTTGCTATACATGTAGTGAAGCTTTGTACTCATTCCTATACATGGAGTGAAGGTTTGCGCTCATTGTTATACATGGAGTGAAGCTTTGTGCTCATTGCTATACATGGAGTGAAGCTTTATGCTCATTGCTATACATGAATTGAAGCTTTAAGCTCATTATTATACATGGAGTGAAGCTTCATGCTCATTGCTACGCATGGAGTGAAGCTTTACGCTCTATCCTGTACATGGAGTGAAGCTTTGTGCTCATTGCTATAAATGTAGTGAAGTAATATACTCATTGCTATACATGGAGTGAAGCTTTATACTCTATCCTATACAAGGAGTGAAGCGATATGTTCATTGCTGTACGTGAAGCATTATGCTCATTTCTATACATGGAGTGAAGCTTTATGCTTATTGCTATACAAGGAGTGAAGCTATGTGCTCATTGCTATATATGGAGTGAAGCTTAATGCTCATTGCTATACATGAAGAGAAGCTTTATGCTCATTGCTATACATGGAGTGAAGCTTAACGCTCAATGCTATGCATGGAGTGAAGCTTTATGCTCAATGCTTTACAACGAGTGGAGCAATATGCTCATTGCTATACAAGGAGTGAAGCGATATGTTATTGTTGTACATGGAGTGAAGCATTATGCTCATTTCTATACATGGAGTGAAGATTTATGCTCATTGCTATACAAGGAGTGAAGCTATGTGGTCATTGCTATACATGGAGTGAAGCTTTATGCTCATTACTATACATGAATTGAAGCGTTATGCTCATTGCTATACATGGAGTGAAGCTTTAGGCTCAATGATATACAAGGAGTGAAACTATATGCTCATTGCTATACATGGAGTGAAGCATTATGTTCATTGCTATACATGGGGTAAGGTTTATGCTCATAGCTATACATGGATTGAAGCTTTATGCTCAATGTTATTCATGAATTGAAGCTTTATGCTCATTGCTATACAAGGAGTGAAGCTATATGCTCATTGAAATACATGTAGTGAAGCGTTAAGCTCATTACTTTACATGAAGTGAAGCTTTATGCCCATTGCAGTACTTGGAGTGAAGCTTTTTCTCATTGTTACACATGGAGTACGGCTTTATGCTCATTCATTTACATGGAGTGAAAATTTATGCCCATTGCTGTACCTGGTGTGAAGCGTAATGCTCGGAGTGAAGCTTTGCACTCATTGCTATAAATGGAGTGAAGTAATATGCTCAGTGCTATACATGGAGTGAAGCTTTATGCTCTTTGCTATGCATGGAGTGAAGCTTTATGCTCATTGCGAAACATGGAGTGAAGCTTTATGCTCTATGCTATACAAGGAGTGAAGCTATATGCTCATTGCTATACATCGAGTGAAGATTTACGCATGAAATGAAGCTATATGCTTATTGCTATACATGGAGTGAAGCTTTAAGTTCAATACTACACATGGAATGAAGCTTTATGCTCAATGCTATACAAGGAGTGAAGCTATATGCACATTGCTATACATGGAGTGAAGCTTCATGCTCATTACTATACATGGAGTGAAGATTGATGCTCATTCCTATACATGGAGTGACACATTGTGCTCATTGTTATACATGGAGTGAAGCTTTATGCTCATTGTTGTACATGGAGTGAAGCCTTATGCTCAATGTTATTCATGAATTGAAGCTTTATGCTAATTTTCATACATGGAGTGAAGCTTTATGCCCATTGCTATACATGGAGCTGATACACATGGAGTGAAGCTATATGCTTAATGCTTTACATCGAGTGAAGCTTTAAGCTCATTACTATACATGAATTTCAGCGTTATGCTCATTGCTATAAGTGGAATGAAGGTTTATGGTTGATGCTGTACAAGGAGTGAAGCTTTATGAAGCGATATGTTCATTGCTGTACATTGAGGGAAGCATTTTGCTCATTTCTATACATGGAGTGGCGCTTTATGCTCATTGCTATGCAAGGAGTGAAGCTATGTGCTCATTGCTATACATGGAGTGATGCTTTATGCTCATTGCTATACATGGAGTGAAGCTTTATGCGCATTACAATAGTTGGAGTGATGCTTTTTCTCATTGTTACACATGGAGTGAGGCTTTATGCTCATTCGTTTAAATGGAGTGAAAATTTATGCTCATTGGTATACCTGGTCGGAAGCGTAATGCTCGGAGTGAAGCTTTATGCTCATTGCTATACATGGAGTGAAGTTTTATGCTCATTGCTATACATGGAGTGAAGCTTTATGCCCATTGCTATACATGGAGTTGATAAACATGGAGTGAAGCTATATGCTCGTTGCTTTACATGGAGTGAAGCTTCATGCTCAATGCTATACATGGAGTGATGCTTTATGCTCATACCTATACTTGGAGTGAAGCTTTATACTCAATGCTATACAAGAGGGAATATTTATGCTCATTGCTATACATGGATTGAAGCTTTGTACTCAATGATATACATGAATTGAAGCTTTATGCTCATTGCTATACATGGAGTGAAGCTTTATGCTCATTACTATACATGGAGTGATGCTTGATGCCCATTGCAATAGTTGGAGTGAAGCATTTTCTCTTTGTTACACATGGAGTTAGGCTTTATGCTCATTCATTTACATGAAGTGAAAATTTATGCCCATTGCTATACCTGGTGTGAAGCGTAATGCTAGGAATGAAGCTTTATGCTCATTGCAATACATGGAGTGAAGTTATATGCGCATTGCTATACATGGAGTGAAGGATTATGACAACTGCAATACATAAAGTGATGCTTTATGCTCATACCTATACATGTAGTGAAGCTTTATGCTCAATACAATACAAGGGGGAAAGTTTATGCGCATTGCTATACATGGAGTGAAGCTATATGCTCTATCCTATACATGGAGTGAAGCTTTGTGCTCATTGCTATAAATGGAGTGAAGTAATATGCTCAATGCTATACATGGAGTGAAGCTTTATGCTCTATGCTATACAAGGAGTGAAGCTATATGCTCATTGCTATACATGGAGTGAAGCTTTATACATGAAATGAAGCGTCATGCTCATTGCTATACATGGAGTGGAGCTTTATGCTCAATGCCATACAAGGAGTGAAGCTATATGCTCATTGCTATACATGGAGTGAAGCTTTAAGCTCAATTATTCACAATACATGTAGTATCATTAAAATCAGTAGTGTAATGACAGCACTGATGTATTCTCTTCTAGAAATAATCATCGATTCTTCCATAGAGGTGCGGGTGTGGTATCAGAATCCAATTGAAAAGGAGGTTCCCATCCATACATTCTCGATGAGAAAATCTGACTATCTGATCATTAAGGTGTTAATTAGGACTTAGAAACAACTGCACACATGAAATTGGTTTCAAGCCACTTAGGGATCAATGGTAGCAATATCCTGAAGCACTTGAAGGCTTCAACCGACTTGGTGGAAATGATTTGGTGCTGTGGATATAGTCAGGAAGAGTGAGAGGCTTTCATTGTGTCCCAGGAACATAGTAGTGTCAGACCCAAAGAACACCTCACTAATGCGCTGATTGATGAAGATACCTAAAGAAGGACACAAGTCCTGAATGATGGAGAGGGCCCTGAGCAGTGATGACTTAGTCCCAGCTAAAACCCCATCCACCTCGAATGAATTCATTCTGCCACAGTGATGTTGGAAAACAAGTGGGTCGTCAAAGTCCTTTCCTCGTAATGGCTATTTATCCTTGGAGAACATAATGTTTATTTCAATTAATTTCAAAGTATGGTCTATATCAGGGACCTGCAATGGCCTTCATCTAGGACCAATGCCTGGAGAATAAAGATTACACTTGAGCGTGAATTTCAAAATACATGTACATCACTTTGAACCTGATAAAATCTATTAATTACTTACATCTAATTGCATGTACATGTTACAATAGAATGAGTTACTGTAGCACCACATGCAAAAGATACGCATATTGAGTTATGCATATAGTGTAATCGCATGTAGTAAACTTCTAGCTTTTACAGACAAGTTTTACAAAACTGCACAAAGACATCATTATGCATTTGATACAGTGTAATGCCATAACCAAGGTATTGTTTTTCTTGAAAATAAATAATGTTAGTAGCTCGCAGAATTAAGGTGGCACACATGCTGTAACTTTTATGATTACAATCTGCTATACAGATATGGGACAGTGTCCAGCAAAATCGGGCTTGTGAGTTTATAAATTTATCACTATAAAAATTGCATGTTACACTAAACAACACATCTTTGCAACGGTACAACCTTTTCGTTTAAAATTTCGTACACTTGTTCTCACATCATCTCTCTATGGGGAAATCGATTTTGGTGCTCTAATAATTTTCCATGCCGCGAGTACAAAGATCGCTAACCCAACGGGTTAGAATTCAACATTTCTCCATGTACGTGTGTGGAAATCGCATCAAATTTGGGTTGTACATAGAGAAGTCCTGTAGCTATTGAGTTGTTCTGTTCGTTAATTTCTGTATCATCCGTTATGGAGATACAGTTGAACAAACTACGTACACGTTTTCCCGCTTGATTCGCGCCCAAGATATTGGCAAATCGCGTCCCGCTCAATGTATGGGGAGGCGGTGATTATATCCGAATAAAGCGGGAAAACGTGCATGTAGTTTGCTCAACTGTATCTCCGTAACGGATGACACAGGAATTAACGAACAGGACAAATCAATAGCTATAGGACTCCTCTATGAACACTCCGAATTTGACGCGTTTTCAACACTCGTACGTGAAGAAATGAGGATTTCGATTCTAACCCGCGGGGTTAACGATTGTTGTATCCATGGCACGGAAAATGTCTTCCTGGAGTAAGCCTAATAGCCAGCCATATTGATTAAAATATGCAAGGTGAGTGCATGGCTGTAGTGATGGACAATAGCCATGTGAGTCTATACACCAGCAGTACACAGGTGTACTTACAGTACTTCAGCTGCAGAGTACCACTGAAGTTGACCACGCCCCTTCCTGAGGTTAGATAGTCAGCCATCTTGTGGTGATTTTGCATGTTTAAGACATGAAGGTTGAAAATGAGTGATATACAATATAAATGCTCAATACATTGCCATCTCTAGAATATGTTGCTTTAAAAATGTCACTGTTGATAGTTATAGTTAGTTCTCTGCCAAAGAACATCAATTTTTTCATAACTAGATTATAGCCATTCATTATCAAAGTAACGATCTAATCACTGGAATGTAAGGCTGAGGAATGTGAGGTTAGCTTCTATTCGATAGTTCTCACTCCTCTTGACACATCTTCTCTACCACCACCAACTCCATCTCAAAAGGCGTTGCCTGCATCTTCACCATGCACCTCAGAAAATTCAGCTTTACTGATACCACCACAGCATGCAGCTATTCTCACCTTCCTCTTCATCCTTTTGGAAAGCAGTGCCTTGTTCTAGTGTGTGCTGAGCAGATTGCCCCCAACAAACCCACACAGATTTTTTCATGTTGCTATACCGCCCACTTGGCTGGTAGAATAAGATGTGTTTATCCGTTCAAATTTTTCTCATTTGGTTGCTAATTCATAGGCAGCCTCGATCCTATTAACAACATTGCACCACTAATCCGACTTTAGTACGGAGATAAATTGAACAACCTACGTGCACATTTTCACGCTCGATTTGCGCCAATGATTGGGGCAAACTGCATTCTGCTCAATGTATGGGGAGGCAGGGATTATAAAATTGGCACAAATCAAGCGGGAAAACGTCCATGTAGTTTGTTTAACTGTATCTCCGTAACGGATGGCATAAAAATGAACGAATAAATAGGTGTAGGACCTCTCCACCTACAAAGAGAATTTGAAGTGATTTCATTACCGCTACAGAAAGTTATGTTGGGTTTGAATCCAGTAGGCTATCAGACGTTGCAATATTGGCACGGAGCAAGTGTAAGATCCCAAAATGTATTTTACCCTAAAGAAATGATGTGGTGTGAAGTGTTGAATATAGGAAGTCAATAGCCTTAACCATTCGGAAGTTATTACGATTCAAATGCAAAGTAGAAGATTTTATAATTATAAACGAAGAACCATTTTCTCGGAAACTGTCCCAATTATAACATGATATAATACACAAAATGCTAAGTATATAAAAACACATAGAAAAATCCCATCTCTTAGTTGTGTTTATATAATTACACTAATACAAATGTATGCACATTTCATGATGGATAGAATATAAAAATTAAATGTAACACGACCATAATGTACCTGCTCAACTACAAATATCAAGCATGTTTGTCATCCTTTGGCACAACTAACAGCATAAGCAAGAGTGGCATCACAAACAGCAACCCTCCAGTCAGGTAACAAACGCAAGCACCATACTGCCAGAACACTGGGAATACCAAAAAATAATATTGACCAGCAAATCCACACTGTTTGCATAGCATCATCAGCATTTTTAGATATCATACATGTATTAGTATACTTAAGTAGTAGACATAAAATGGCTAATGTGAGAGCGTACCCCACGAATACACATCACTGAACTTCGCAGTAATGAGTAGGCAAGGCGGCATCTCAACCACATGATGGATAAGCTATAGGCCTGGTTCCATTTAGCAGACAGCAGAGAGGCCAGGCGCTTATAGCTTGTTGTGGCCCAATGTATCTGTGAAGTTGAACATGGCTCTTTCACTCCTCTTATTCTTTCTTGCACTGGTGGCCTTGGGCCTCAAGCCACAACAAGCTATAAGCGCCTGGCCTCTCAGCTGTCTGCTAAATGGAACCAGGCCTATAGCTTAACCATCATGTGGTTGAGATGCTGCCTTGCCTACTCATTACTGCGAAGTTCAGTGATGTGTATTCGAGGGGTACGCTCTCACATCAGCCATTTTATGTCTACTACTCAACCTCCTCTTGAGGTACACAATAGATATTTGTTTGTAAATGTATGGTGCTGTATATTATGTATTATTATGTATTATGTAAAAAAATAAAAAACAAAAATAAAAATTAGTATACTTAGTGCTAAGAAATCATCAAACTACATGTACTACATGTATATGTTAGCCACATTTAATTTGCACTGTCAAGTTCCAATACATGCGCATGTACAAGAGGCAAACCAACAGAAGAAAGGGTCAATTCACATCAATGCAGGAAGGCAATTGCACCTCATTTTTCAAATTCGATTCAAACTTAACATACATGTTGGTCTTCATATAAGTTGACATTTTTCAATTATTCAAGTTAATAACCTTAATTGTTTATGCGGTACGCAACGATGAATAATTGATTAGTTTGCTCATAATCTCAACTTTGCCAAGCTATAACTCCATCCACGTGATGAGCACAGTTACATGTTGGGTATCAAATCAGAGGCCATGATGTCTAGAATCCATCCATGATATGCATTGTGGTGGGAAAGGAAAGGGTTAGACAAAAAATGGGCCTATATTGCAATTTGCATAATTACTATGTCAAGAAGGTTGATATTCATATTTTTAATTTTACCACATAAAGTGCAGAATTAAACTACACCTTTTTACAAAATAAAAAAGTTGATTATTAATAACCCCTAAGGACCTCAAAGGGTTTTGTACTTGGCAGCCATTTTGAGTTTATATAAGTGAGAGGTGTTGCTAGGTGGGTTACGCAATAGTTTAACCATGGTTATCAAAACATTCATTGTAATCAAAACAACACATCAAACACTATTTTCTTGCTTCAAGTGCAATGTTAGCTGCTTTGACTTCTTTGGCAGTCAGGTGGTAAGAGCGTCCAGTAGCTGTAGTGGGACTAACAAGAGTTAGAACATCAGATGGATCAATCTCCAGTACATCCTGGTGCTGTGGGTACACGTATGAATAGGCAGGCAGCTTTGGATGTAGAAATGAAATCTATACACTTTTTTCCTCCATTTTCACCTTAATGACACATCCAAGCCAACAATCTCCACCATAGGCCCAGAGCGGAATATAACGGTCGGCCATCGGACATTTTGCCGTTCAATTTCATGCCATGGCCGATCGTTTATTATTACGGTCGGTCATTTCGGCCGATCATTACAACTAGCAACTACACCCACTAATTACTCTGCTGATTGTCTGCAATAACCAACCTCGCGCGATCGATCGTGATTGTGATTATGCGGGAAAAGTTTGTTCAGTTCCTACGTGTTAATTGAATATTGATTAATTAAGACTGTATCCGTGCGAGCGAGCTCTAGCGTTGGATAGCTAGATCTAGTCCATATACTATTGTGTCTAATTGAATACTTGCTCTACTAATGTAGTAGTACTTAGAGATGTGTATTCGTACTAGTCAGTTGCATATAGCCAGTCCTCCATCCCCATCACACCTAGTTCATCCTGATTCAGATTCTAACTCTAATGTACAAACCATGCCTTTGCTTGCTACTGTGCAATCTGTACGTATTTCATAACACATGTAATTAGTTTATACCTGCAATGCTTAGCCATGAATAATTAATGATGTTCAGATCATGTCTGACCAAAGTGCCTCTTGGTCTGACATTTTTTCAGATCACTTTTAGGGAGTTATATTCCGCTCTGTAGGCCATGTACACACACTTTGATTGTTGACAGTGGAAATGTCTCAACATTAAGAGCTGTAGACACTTTTTCAAGGACTATAGGAGAACTGTCTGACTTCCACTGTACTGGTTGTTACGGGTACAACACGGTGCTTTGACCGCGTTCCTGGAGATGACTTTGGAATTGCAGCTTAGTGGCATTTTTTTGCCACATCTCATGGGAAGTCAGCTGCAGATGGCATAGGAGGAACAGTGAAGAGAACAGCAACCAAGGCCAGCCTTCAGCAACCTATCGACAATCAAATCCTGACACCTATGCAGTTGTACCAGTTCGTGTCATCAGAGATAAAAGGAATACACTTTGCCTTTGCAACGACCAGCGAGCATGAAGAGGAGGCAAAGCTGTTAGCAGAGCGGTACTCACATTGTAGGACTGTTCCAGGAACACGGTCAATGCACCATGTCGTACCTGTAACAACCAGTACAGTGGAAATCAGATAGTTCTGCTATAGTCCAACCAAGAGAATTGAAAAAGTGTCTACAGCTCTTAATGTTTAGACTCTTCCACTGTCAACAATCAAAGGGTATGTAACTGTGGCCTATGGTGGAGATATGTGTCACTAAGGTGAAAATGGAGAAAAAAGTGTATAGATTTCATTTCTACATCCAAAGCTGCCTGCCTATTCATACGTGTACCCACAGCACCAGGATGTACTGGAGATTGATCCATCTGATGTTCTAACTCTTGTTAGTCCCACTATAGCTACTGGACGCTCTTACCACCTGACTGCCAAAGAAGTCAAAGCAGCTAACATTGCACTTGAAGCAAGAAAATAGTGTTTGATGTGTTGTTTTGATTACAATGAATGTTTTGATAACCATGGTTAAACTATTGCGTAACCCACCTAGCAACACCTCTCACTTACATTTAAAAAAACTCAAAATGGCTGCCAAGTACAAAACCCTTTGAGGTCCTTAGGGATTATTAATAATCAACTTTTTTATTTTGTAAAAAGGTGTAGTTTAATTCTGCACTTTATGTGGTATAAAAATAAAAATATGAATATCAACCTTCTTGACATAGTAATTATGCAAATTGCGATATAGACCCATTTTTGTTTAACCCTTTCCTTTCCCACCAAAATGCATATCATAGATGGATTCTAGACATCATGGCCTCTGATTTGATACCCAACATGTAACTGTGCTCATAATGTGGATGGAGTTATAGCTTTGCAAAGTTGAGATTATGAGCAAACTAATCAATTATTCATCGTTGCGTACCGCGTAAACGATTAAGGTTATTAACTTGATATGAAGACAACATGTATGTTAAGTTTGAATCGAATTTGAAAAATGAGGTGCAATTGCCTTCCTGCATTGATGTGAATTGACCCGAAAAGCACTTTTTGTAGATGTGCCTTTAGAAAAACAAAGTGTAGGAGGAAAAATACAAAGGATTCTCTCATGCAAAGATGTACATGTACACACGTACATTTTGCATACACCTCACCTCCACAGGTCACAAGTGGTCCAATTGCTCGTGCAAGTGCTCCAAGTGATCTCACAATACCAGTTATTTTTCCTTTTTCATCTCCCTCACCTGTTAAAAAAGTTGTCTGTATACGTATATGTATAAGTTACAAAATGGTACTTACCATAATTTGATGTAATAGTAGTGATGCTAGTAACTACAGTAGCAGCACCTATGCGTAAATACAAACACAGTGCTGACCAAATACATGTAGATGCCTTAACATATATGTAGACATCAAAATTTTACGCTTTCATCCCTGTTTAACATATGCTGAATACATTGGAAGTGAACATAAATGTAAATACACTATTTGTCATTACAAAAATGAAAATGTGGTAATAATTCGCATATATGAAATTTCTTTGAATTATTATATATGCACAAGTACATGTACCTTCCAAACAGTTAAGGCAATCTACTTCCTATTTTCAGCACATTCATATTACACCATTTGTGGTCTTGCACTACATTCATGCCAGTATTGCAATGTCTTCATCATGCCAGTATTGCAATGTCTTCAAATTCGGTTTTTAGAGAGGTCCCTTAGCTATTGGATACTTCTGTTTGTTAATTCGTATCCAATCCATTACAGTTTAGGGTCATTGCACTTTTTGCCAATATAAACAGCACTTCAGTTATGACTATAATAATACATGTACACATGTACATATTGTAATGGCAAATATACATGTACAATAAAAATGCACACATACATACATGTACATGTACCAAAGCACATAAAAAAACCTACCTATGCAGTATAGGAACAACCCAGAATATAGCATATAAGATGAAGAGGAAAAGCCAATGACCAACATTCCTGGAATAATAGCACCGATTCCCTGCAAGTGTACATGTATCATGGTGTAAGTTCTAACGTTTAATGGCTGTTTGTAGTAAGTTAAATAAAGAAGACCCTAGTAATTTCACACACGTATTGTAAAAGTGTGTATACAATACACCTGACATGCATGTATAAATGGAATGATTAAAAACACTACAACATGTATATGTAAGTACATGTACACTGTAGTGTACTAACATTACACAAGGAACAACCCACTTCCCTTGAGTGATGCGGACAGACTACATGATTAAAAACACTACAACATGTATATGTAAGTACTTGTACACGTACACTGTAGTTTACTAACATTACATAAGGAAAAACCCACTTCCCTTGAGTGATTCGGACAGACTACATGTGTACATGTATGCATGCTACAAGATAATTGGATAGAAAATTTAATCAAGATTACAATTGTACACATGTACTAATTATAATATGAATCCTGGTAATGAAAACTCGCTTTCGGCAAACATACATGTACACATGTACCTCAATGTACATGCATGGCAAAGGTACCTGAATTAGGAACAACCACATTAAAGGCAGCTGCATGGGGTTTGCCACCCGATTGATACTGCATGATAATTGTGGCCACTAAGCATAAATGTTATTCCCATGAGGTTGCTAGCATCACCTGCAGGGCTCATTCCTTGTAATTGCATTGTCAAGCAATTCCCTTCGAATATTCATCCATTAACCACCAAACTTCGGTAAAGTAGTGCTCAATTAGACCAGACAGGTGGGAGCCAAAAAAAAGCACTGTGTCCTTACACCATACACCAGGCAACAAACACATTAGCATTTTGGTAAATGTCTAGTATGACATTGCAATGTTTTACAGACTTATAGAAAGATTCATTGATTTGCACGCGGGTCTTAAGAGTAAATTCCTCATTAACAGGGGTTTAATACATGTATGGGTGTACATTCCAAATTCTTTAGTACGTACTAATATATTTTATTACTTCCATCACAGCTACGTTGTTCTTACTGCCCTGACCACCAGCTGGATCCTCTTGGGCATCATGCCATGATGTGCAAAGGGGGTAGTGATGTGGTTTTGCGCCATAACAGCTTAAGGTATGTTTTTGCCCAGTTTTGTCACAGGGCTAGGCTAGGTGGTCATCTTGAGGTAGGTCATGGGTATGGGGCTGAAAGTTTGCTCAGTAGGCCGGTGGACATCCTAGTGGCCAACTGGATGATTGGGAAGCCAGTTGCTTTCGACCTACATGTAACAGTGATCTCTCCGCCTAACTCCACTACTTGAATGAAGCGGGAGCCAGAAGTGGGTCAGCAGCTGGAAAGGCTGAAGTGCGCAAGCACAATGCCAATGATCCCAAGTGCACTGAGTTGGGTTGGGTCTGTGTACCCTTGGCAGTAGAGACCTATGGTTGTTGGGTTGTGGAAGCTCAGGGTTCCATTTCTCGGCTGGCTGCCCATCTAGCTTTGAAGTTGCAGTGCAACAAGTCAATGGCCATTACCAGAGACTGAACCTCACCCTAGTTCGCTGCAATGCTAGAGCCTTGCGATCCCGTGCTAGGTTTCCGCATTCAGTGAGCGAGGGCTAAAAATGTTTTGTGTGTGTGCGTGTTTTTTTCTTTCATTTTTGTGTAGTCTAGGTGGTAGGTATTTTAAATGATGTATTAGTAAAAGAACTATGTATGTATTTTCTCTCTATGTATGACGCGATAGGTTTTCTACCGAGTAATTTAGAACTACTTGTAGGCCCACTACATGACAAACAAAAAACACTAAACTGTTCATCCATGTACATGTACATGTACATCTAAATACTAAAAACAATTATGATCATACAATTTACGTGTACCGGTACATATAAAATAAAAGGTTAATATTTCCAGGCTTACATCATAAAGCCAGACTGTCCTAGATTAGATCTACACATGCATGTACATGTGTACATGTACATGTAGGACATAGTACAGTGTATGAAGACATTTGTAAATCAGTTTTGGCCGAGAGTGCTTATGAAGATTTCGTTTTGAAGCATAGGCATTATACAGTCTCTGAATGTGTTAATTTTATCAAATGATGATTGTAGCATGTTATTAAAGATAATAAATACAATAATGTCCAATACATGTATATCGAGCGAGTTTTTTTTGTAAGGACATGTACATGTAGGTACCTTCAGTTCTTGTTCAGTTTAATTGTAAGTGTGACATGTATTTAGCGCTCTTTTGTGGGTTTGCATGTATTCATAACGCTTAGCCGCTTTTATGTGGAATTATCCCTTGCAAATATTCCAAATGGAATGATAGAATATGACCAATATTTTTCTACTTGTTCAAGATAGAACTTTGTGCCGTTTCCTAGTTTATTGCTAATTTGGTATAAAGTTTTGGATCTCACTGTTTATATTTCAGTTTATTTATAATGTTTGAGTTAAAGGTTATTATGCTTATGCACAATATCAGATAAACGCACTATAAATAGCTCGTAGATCTTTCTATATAAATGTAGGACATCCGGAGATTAAAGATTAAACAGAGTTATTGTATGCAGATACATGTAGTGCAAAAAAACTATTTTCTTTTACTTGTCCTGCTCGCCACACGTCTGTGATATCTAGTACACAGGTACAATGTATTCATGTACATATACATGTACATGTATAGTGGCATAATCTCCACAAGGTGCATCCCCCCAACCTAAACCAAGGATGTGCTAGACATGTACATAAAATGTATTCAATACACATATGTACATGTACCATTATTGCCGTTTTCTTCTCAAAGCCAGAAGGCAATCGACGAATAACAGTACCTGTGCATTCAAAATAAAATCCATGACTCCAGGTTAATTGCTGGCCTAACCTTGCAATAATGCCATAATTACACCAATAAAGAAATACATTTTCCCTTGCTGCATACTGTAAGGCGATAGAAAGATCAAGACATAAATAAAGCAATTTTAATACATTGGCTGACCTCGTATAATGATGCCTTTGATGCACTAGAAAAGATAGCGAATACTCCAATCCAGAAAATAAGAACAGGTACAAGAAGTATACAGCTCCCAGCAAGCGCAAATTCCTCAAGTCTATAACAAAATCTATCTCAAATTGTGGAGTTACAAGGATAATCTTACATGTATCTGGGTATTGTATGCAATAAGTACTAGTACATGTAAGTTTATACTGTATGAAACACACACGAATACACCACCAATTTAAGTGCAATCTTTAACAATAGACATGTACATCTGTACATGTATGCATAGTGTTAATGACTATAACTCTACAAATACACACAAAATGATGATATACACATGTATTGCATAAGCCTGTATGTCAGTGCTTATATAGACCAAAAAATCTGGTTATGGGTGAAAGTTCTACACTGTATATTGATAAGTGCAAATACATGTACATGTACCTGGTGCATTAATTCTGGATATAGCGTCAAACCGAAATACTGAAATTGGATTGATAAGGTGAAGTGCTCCTTTGATTCCTTTCCCAAGTGATTGTGCCTATGAAGTAAAACAATTTTCAGAGCTACATGTATCAAGCTAGTGACTAGTACATGTACATGTATATTGTAAAGATAACCAGTGTACATACATGTGTAATGCATACAATACAGCAATATGCGGCCCCCTGAATTGAAAGTTAACGGTACAATGTACTTCTCATTAATAAAAAAGACACCCTAAAATTTTTAAAGCACATACATGTAAGGGTAAAAATCCATTTAAGAACCACATTTACTTTCAGAAATCACAGCCCTCTCCACACACCGAATTTTTATTAGATTTCTTTTGAAACCCATTTCCAAATTCATTGAACAACACTCGTAAACTCTTCATTTGTCTCCATCTGGTATTATTGGTCCGTTTCGGACCCCTTAGGGATAAGGGGGGGTCAGGTGTGGTGACCTAATAAGAACCAATGGACTCTAGATGGCAAACGTACTTCAATTTAATTTAAGGGCCTATGGTTAGACTTGATTCATAACATGAAGTCATGAACTGTCGCTTACTAGCTCAACCAATGATCGATACTTAGCTGTGGATGCAGATGCATGCGGATGTATACATACGCAAGCACACGCACACAACTACTATTAACCTTCCGGCCATATTTTCAATTCATGGGTTGTAACACATTGCGTTAGAAATATTGGTGGCATCCGGGGGGCTACACATCATGCAGGTTTTAAGTGACATATCTATATAGGAGCCTCCACAGTGTAGAGGTAGTTGGAGTCTTACTGGTGCCCTGGTTACCTCTCCTGGCATCCTTTAGGAAGGGAATAAACATACTGGAGGTCACTCCCTTTGAAATAATCCCGATCTCTTTGAGTCTAATTGCTTCCTAGTGACATGTACATGACTCTACTATTGCTTATTTAACTTTTGGGACTTTAATGAACTGACCCAAGATACTCTTTGTGATAATCCCGGCTGGTCTCTATAAAAAAATGGCAGGTATAAGCTGGATATACAAAAAAGCCCTGGGACCCTAGAAGAGTTGCAACCATGTGCTGCTCATCCATTATTAGGTCAACTGCAGTCAAGCATCCTTCTCAAACATGGTAAAATATTTATTAGCATCCATCCCTCCAGCCCTTTAAATTTTTGGCAAGCTCTGGATAACTGGAGAAAAGGCCAGCCAGCCTTGCCTGCATTCATCCATGTGCATTTTGTTCTTCATATTGAGGCCAAAGCCATGGTCATCATGTTGGTAGCATACTCCACGATTTTATGCTCAATATCCTTCCCTAGAACACACCAGTAGCACAGACCTAGCCACCTTATACTTCATGGCAATGCAATTCTGAGATGGCCATACTCCTTCCCATTCCTAGGTGCAACCTCACTGGTCATTCATCCTAAATAAAGTATCTTCAATTCCTCAGCACATTTGATAACTTGAATCAATCGAACATGGGCATCTGCACCTTAAGAATACTTAGTCCCCTACTGACCATCACTCCCTTGTTTTTCTTCTTTTTTGGTTGTTCTCCTTACCAGTAGATCTGGTTGAACAAGTAAGGCATTAGAGGCTAGGCCAATAAGCTGGGCCAGGGGCTCCTTCCCTTCACCCTTAGCATTATTATAGGCGGTCTCCCACACCGTACCTGGATGACTGGGGCTGTTCTTGTTCTTTGTCAATCAACGCCCTAGCTGCTTCCTCCTGTAAGAGAATCGTAGCCATATCCAGCTGGGCTTTATCATGGGCCAGAAATGACTTGTTTAAAGCGACAGGCCTCGATAAAAGTGTACTAATGCTCCTTCATGACACCAATTGGCAACATGAACACCCTTTTCGTGACATGAAACAATATTGGAGTAGTACCGTATAGCCATGATGTTTAGCTCCAAGTGGAGGATAAACAAAAGAGTGGTCGAAGCAAACAAGGCTAGTTTCAGTTGTTTTCGCCCAAATACATGTACCTTTTCCCCGCTCGTATCAGCCTCTTAGAGCCCCCCACCCCCCCCCCCACACACACACACTAGTAAGGAAGCTAACAAGGCTGCATGGTTTTTGGTTGTTTCGCTTTAAAAAACTTATACGTGGTACACACAGACCCTACCCCCATCCGGTTCTTATTAGGACACCGGTTCTTAAATGGATAATTACCCTTACACACACATGTACCCTTAAGGTTGGGGTTGAACCCTTATAATACCATGGGGTTGCATGTGTCAATCATACCCACACTAACTCCATTGATTTTTGTGTTAACGTACTTCGGGTTTCATGCATGTGTGGCGTGCTTCTATTTCCATGCATGTACGTATATAGTATACAATATAAGGAGTTGAGAATGTGAGAGAAAAGTAAATTAAGTTTATACAATGTAGTTACTAGCCTATTCTAACAGCAAATACATGCTGGTGAATAATGAATTAAATAGATAAATCCTCCAAAATCACAGATTCAAGACTTTACCTCTACTCTTGAACAAATTCCAAGGTTGGAGCAGTGAGACAGATGATACATGTACGTACAATATTTAAAATGCTCATGCAAGCATAAAGTGACCCTTAAATTCTGATGTGGCATGATTTGTTGATGAGTGCGTATGAAGAGCATCCGTGAGGTACCATCACATTTAGTAGATGAGCCCATGCAGCAATTGGCAGCATGGCCATGATGTAAGTGGTCTTGGAACTAAGTTCCTCCTCATTTGGCCTTGGCCAGTAATGAATGTAATTTTAAATAAATACATGTACATGTAGCTCGTGTGCATGTATGGTTTAACGACCATTTTCCCTATACGAGTAACCTTTGTTGTCATGTTACATGAACATGTACATGTACACAATGCATGAGATACATGTGTATATCACAATATTATTACAAAATGTTTGGTTGCATAGAGGCACATGCAGGCGATTTTTTGTTTCTTCGATTGGGCCGGTGCCTTTAAGCGTGCTAAGGAACCCAGTGACTTGAGGATGGCGATTGGCTCAGGACTGGATAATTACATGGATAAATAGCCACTCTCTTACTTTAATCACACTTATTGATTAAGTTAATATTCTACAGGCCTAACCTGCAATGGATGTGCTCAATGTAACTCTGTTCATTGATGAAATCAGTATTCATTTGCTGTTATGGCCCACCAACATTCACACCTCACTGTGATGTACACCTCACTATGACATTTTTGGTCTCTACTATAGGCTCCACAAATTATGTTCAGCAGGTCTATGTATGTCATCCTCCATCACAGTAATAATTCTTTATCGCTTTTTAGTATAGTAAAACTAAATGTCGTTGTCAACGATGTTTTGAAGTTAAACTCCCGTCCCCCAATGGTAGCAAACTTGCTGCACTTCAAAAAGGAGCGAAGTACAAACGTTTTGTACATGTACATGCACAATGTACATGCAGGTGAAAAAAATGTCTACATGTACATGTAGGATTAATTTTTCAGTATAATTACACTGTAACTCAATAAAGCTTGCAGAATGAATGTACAGACTGCATCATTAATGTCACATGGAAAAACTGAACGATTTACGGTATTATCAAATATGACCCTTCTGCCCAGGCTATGAGGTACATGTATGGTTTAAATTATTAACGAACTTACAGTCGTTAAAAATATTGGAGTTAAGTTATACAAGAAAATACAAGTATTTTGTTAGGAATCATTAATTTTAATTCTTCAAAGATTAAATACATCTATATATATAACGGTGGAGTGTCTGTGTGTGTGTGTGTGTGTGTGTGTGTGTGTGTGTGTGTGTGTGTGTGTGTGAATATTACTCACAATACTCCATGATTGTGGAATAAAACAACCTTTAATTTACATCTAGAGCAATTTTGGTTGAAACGTAGAATTACATAAATTAAATCTTTTTAAACTATCAATGTTATTTCTACATGTAAGACTAATGAAATAATCACAATGTACATGTATTTATGTACATGTACTATTTTTGTACATACAATATCCAACACTATCATAATAAACACATTTTAATAACTAAAACTGGTCATTACTACATATATAGATCTACATGTATCATTGCAGTGTTAATCTAGCATAATTCATAAGCGATATTTATAGTTTGAAATATTCACAATACATGTAATATCACCAATATCATAACCACATTAAAAAAGTTACTACATGCATATACATGTGGTACAGGTAGTACAGTACAATTCATGTTATTACATTATTCTCTTAACCTTTAATCTCCAACCGTCCTAGATCTAGGACGATCAGACATACACCATGAACATGCTAAATAAAGTATAAATGGTTTAAGCGAGTATCCTAATGCATCTACATGTACGTGTACTACATGTATATGAATGTAGTAATGGTTTAAAAGTGGTTATGATATTGGTGATATTACATGTGTACATGTATTGTGAATATCTCAAACTATAAAATATCACTTATGGATTAAAATTTATTATGCTAGATTAAATTAAACACACTGGAATGATAGATCTATATTTACTATGCATATGTAGTAATGACCAGTTTTAGTTATTAAAAGTGTTTATTATGATATACATGTATATTGCGACGTAATGTGAATATTTCATTAGTCTTACATGTAGAAATAACATTGATCGTTTAACATGCCACAATAAATGGCCAAATGAGGTATACAAGAGGGCCAGACTACAATGTAGTAACAGTTCACTCCGTACACAGTGCAAAAAAACCTTAGCATACCCTCATATAACAGAATGTACATGTATATGTAGCTGTTTCACAAAAACAATGTATTAACTTAACTTACACAGCAAAATGAGCACATAAAGAAACTTACCCGCTTAGATTCTGGGAGAGTTTCTTTGAATATCAAGACAATGAAAAGAACATCCAAAACACCAAGAAGCAGAGAAAACATAGCCGGGTATTGAAATATTGTGTAGGAGTCTCCTGACAAATCTTTCGAGCCCCAGATTGAAAACAAAGCTCCAATTAGTGGCCCAAAAGTGAAGCCAAGAGAAAATGCAACTCCTACAAGAGCCTGTATGGAAATATTAATGCAAATGTGAAACTATAGACATACAAATATGACTATTAAAACACCCAATCCCAATGTTATCCACCGATAGGGCTTCTATTGTATTTTAGACAGCATACATCTATTTGGATAAAGTCTGTCAATCAATTCCTACAACATACATGTAGTGAAACTGCATACACTTAACTAAAAGCTAAAAGCTAAGACAGTTTAGGGATAATGCACACCTGAAAAATAAATCTTCATCTCTTTCCACAATTATAAGTAAATATAACAGTACATGTGTATTTCGCATTATATCTTTGTATGATTAAAGCATGATGTTAAAAGAAGCACTACAATACACAATTTAGTGCTGAATTTGTTTGGTATTAATACACATTTCAATCTTTACATAATACAATTTAAGAATTATAAGAAAGGAGATAAGAACGAATGTTTTATATGAACACACTAAGTACATGTACCTGTAGGTGGGATATTAATTGTGCAAAATATTCTAAATACTATGCTTGCATTGGATATTTCAGTATGTTCCTATGTGGAATTTGAATTGTCATGAACACAATTAGCAAAACACACCGACCTCATTATTGCCAAAAGACATTAATGCACCTGCAGGCGCAAGTTGTATCCATAGCTTTAAACGGCCAGTGCTGGAAGAACTTGTTATATGTGTATGTCCTATGCAATGTTTATAAAAGTGTATGTCCTGTGCAAGGGAAGGCTTGGAACAGAAACCGTTGTACATGTAATTGTTGGCTAGTACGAACATATAATAAAAATTAATAATAAAACTTACCATTCCCTTCGTTCTTGACTCTCGACTGGTAATATCGGTCACGCTAGCAATCACAATTCCTACGTTGCCTTTTGAAAATCCACCAACAATACGACAAAGTAGAAAGGCAGAAAAGTCATATGATATGGCCCAAACCACATACGATAAGGATGTACCAATCTGTTGAAACAATTTGTAACAAGTATGAATACATCAATATACATGTAGTGTGCTTCTTGCTTTCAGTCAATCTTACCATCGTAAGAATTAGCAGTTGCTTTCTGCCATATACGTCAGACAATGCACCCAAAATAGGGGATGACAAATATTGAAGGAACGAAAAGAGTGCACCAAGAAGTCCTGCAAAAAAAGAACATGAAACAGTGTATCGCTAAATATAATACATTGCTATTTATAGTTATAGAGGTTTCAGACTGTAATAAGATTGGGATCTCACAACCTGACTATTATAACATACCTCCAAGCAGTACAAGGTCAAATCTATCAGTGTGTGGTGCTCCTATCAATGACCCGAATGCAGTGCTTTTTTCCATCATCCACGCATAAATGCCACTCTGTAATGAAAATGATTAACTCATACGCTGTTTAAAAAAAAACACACCCTCTCGCTTCATTCGTCTCCTCTTTCCTCAGTCCTCTATTCCTCTCCTCCCTTCACGTGCACTCTACCACAATAATCAACTTTAGAATGATTACGATGTAGGATATACTACTAGAGTATTAATACATTGTATGGCGATAATTAGAACTCCAGTGCAAGCCCGCCAATTTCGCCGTTGTATACATCACCGGATAGGTCAGCCTACCTCAGCTTACACATACCTTGTCGTGCTGGTGGTAATATTCCAAAAGGGATGGCATGAGTGGCAATATAACAGTGAAGGCCAACAGATCCAGAATAAGAGAACAAAACAATATATAGAGAGTTCGCTTATGAGATTCTGGGGTGCTTTTTGTCACGGCTGCGTTCTTCATCGTTTTTGATACTCTCAAACTGATCGGAAGTGTATACACCACAACTCGTCAAATTATGACGACAGTGCGCGCCAAGCGTTAAAAAATTCTATTAATTTTGCTCATTAATTCTGAGGGCCAGCCGGTCACATGATATCATCAATATTCCATTTCTTAATTAGTTTACTAGTACCACGATAGTGTCGTACCCAGACCCACGCCACAGCAGCGGATGGATTACATCACCGCTACTGGAGTACTTCCAGGTAGCGGTGATGTAATCCATCCGCTGCTGTGGCGTCGGTCTGGGTACGAGACTAGTACCACGACGCAACTAGGCACCGAGACTGCAAATTTTATGCCGGCAGGGGTCTACGACAATATATCGGTAAATCCGTCTCACGCAATTTATTGAGTGACTTCCCCGATATCAACAGCGAGAGGCAGATCATACATGTATATTATTTTTATTTTACCGGTCTAGACAAATATCTATGGGCGGTACTTGATCCATCCGTAAGGTTATTAATCTATGGATCCGGCCAGGGGCCTTTTGAAATTTACTACATGAAGAATGACGTAATGTACATTGTAATCTATAGCTGGGTCTATTTTATATATCGAAGTAATAATAACTAAATCCTCCTATTATATATATAATATTTATTTTGCATGTGTGGTTAATTAGTATTTTAATCCTGTGAGCAGGAATGCTTATTGAAGATAGACGTGAATGTATGTGCTCCAATGGATCCCTGATTCTTTTCCTCAGAAAACAGGTACCTATGGAGCTTAACAAACTAAAAATAGTAATACTATAGTAAAACATAAATGAGTCGTTTACTACTATACAATGTATTAGTACTAGTACTGTAGACCGACATGTAGCTGGTGCATGGCCACTACACGCGTAACACGATTCGGTCACAAATTCACAAAAGCTTTGCGTCACGAAGTTAATTGCTGAACAGTACAAACCATAACATTGTGAACTGAAGTTCTAATGAAGAGTTTAATATCACAATTCTGCTCGGACTGTAGATGGTAGAAGTACAACCAACTTCGTAACAGGTTGTTTATAGATACCCTTTGAAGTCTTAACATCAACCACTCTAACAATTCCCAGGATAAACACGAACCACCCTAGCAAGAGGCCATAGAGTGGGGACCATTCCAACTTCACGGACGACAACGACATCATCAACAGAAACATTCTTCACAGGGTGGTGCCACTTACTGTATTTAGATAGATATTCGACGGACCATCTGTTCCAAAAATGTCGAACTAAGTATTGACATAAATGCCAAAGGCGTAATAATGACATTGAGGGGGTAGAAGTATCTGGGTCAGGCAGACATGTGAGTGGGTGACCAATCAAGAAGTGACCTGGGGTCAAAACTTCTATACTGTCATCGCTGTGATTGTTGATCGACACAAGTGGTCTGCTATTCAAACAAGCTTCGATTTGAGTCAATACAGTGATTAACTCCTCAAAGGTGAGCTTTACTGTGCCAACAATTGTCTTCAAATAAATCTTCACACTCTTTAACAGTAGATTCCCACAATCCACCAAACTGTGGGGAATGCTCGGGTATAAATTTCCAAATGATGTTTTTGGTTGAACAGAATTCTGAAATTGAACACTGGGTAATCTGCTTCTGGAGGAACTGATTGAATTCTTTGAGCTCACGGTTGGCACCAACAAAATTTGTGCCATGATCACTCCATAGGAGGGAAGGGTACCCTCTTCGAGCTGTGAAACGGCGTAAAGCCACGATGAATGCTTCACTGGTTAAATCAGACACCAATTCCAAGTGTACAGCCTTTACACTTAGTGACACAAAAACGCAAAGGTAGGACTTTACAATTGTTGGTTTTCTAACAGATCCATACTTGATAAGAAATGGACCAGCATAATCAAGGCCTACTCCATCGAAAACAGAGTCTGGAGTAATCCTTACAGCAGGAAGTTGACCCAACATTTGTGGTTGAGGTTTGATGGCTTGTCGTCTACATGTTACGCATTGTCTAAGAACTAATCGCATGGTCTTACGGCAATTAAGCAAATGAAAACGATAGCTAAGAGAAGCGAGGACAAGTGTAGGTCCACCATGTAATAAACGCTGATGCTCTGACCAGATAAGCAATTTTGCTATAGGATGCTTGGCATGGAGTATAATGGGATGACGTTTTGAGTAAGATAGCTTTGAGCGTTCCTGTCTACCACCTGCACGCAACATTTGGTCTTTGTCAAGAAATGGATGAAGTGTAAGTAGAGCACTAGATATCGGTATGGTCTTGTTAGCTTGGTGACAGGCAATTTCACTTTCGAAATTATCTCGCTGAGCAAGCCTTATCCAATATAGTTCAGAAATGTGCAACTCTAGACTTGTTAATGAAGAAGTTAGTAGAATTCTGTTAGCCTTGCTTAACTTGGCTAAGCAGTTGTTGATGAATCTCAAACACCAGGCTGTGGTCCTCTTGAGGCGAGTGTAGCTTGAATAGCGTTCAAGGCAAATAATGGGTTCCACAATATGAACTAGGGAAGGACAGATTTCTCTTTCTTCATCATTGAGCTCTTCCGCACGGTTGCCTTCCTCTGGTTTAGGTCTAATTAGATGAATAGATTTCAGCCAGCTTGGTCCATTCCACCAAAGATCATTGCAGATCAGCTCAGAAGGGAACAGTCCTCTGGAGGCACAATCAGCAGGATTTTGGATACCAGCAACGTGTTCCCATCTACCAGGAGATATACAATCTACAATAGCAGCGATTCGATTCCCCCACAAAGGTCTTAAAACGTCTTGGAGAACCAGTCAGCCAGTTCAGGACTATTGTGCTGTCTGTGTACGCATGAACAGAATTGAGTGGTAAGCCAAACAAAGGTTTCAAATGATGAAGTAGCTGAGAAAGTAACTGAGCACCACAAAGTTCTAGTCTAGGAATAAGTTAGCCTCATTATTGGTGCTACTTTGGTTATAGACATGACCAGGGAAACGTACACATTCTGTGTATCCACCATATGTAGGTAGACTACTGCTGCATAGGCATTATCTGAAGCGTCACTACAACCATGCAACTGAAAAGACACAATGTGTGCTTCCTTTGGGTAATAACATCTGGGAAGAGATTTGTTTGCAAAAGAGAAAAGTTCACTTCTCCATTTCAGCCAGATGTCTCGAATTGAGTCAGGGATGGAGTCATCCCAATCCACTTTCAACTCCCATACTTTTCGTAACAAGATCTTCATTTTAATGATAGTAGGTGAAAACCAACCCAAAAAGTCAAAGGTTTTTGCTATGTCAGACACAAGAGCTCATTTGGTGACACGACCAGGAGGTACGTTATTGACAGTAAGACAAAATTCGTCCGATTTAGTATTCCATTCAAGACCAAGTGTTTTGGTGCTTTCCCTTCCATCATGAATGTGGTGAATAGCTTCAGAGTCACGAATATCAGGATCTATATTCTGTAGGACAGCTAAATTACTAGAATTCCATTTCCGCAACAAGAAACCTCCGTGAGAGAGAAGGCACTGTAATTCTTGCTGCAGCTTGATTGCCAACTCAACATTGTCAGCACCAGTCAAACAGTCGTCAACATAGAATGATTCTTCTACTGCTTTGGCAGCTAGAGGATATTTGGTAGCGAAATCCATTGCATTCTGTTTGACGCACATGTTTGCATCAAAAGATGATGCTGATACTCCAAACGTGACACGGGTCATGCGATAATCCTTCAAAGTTTCAGACTGACTTGATCTCCACACAAATCGATGGAAATCATGATCAGATTGAACCAATTGCACTGCTCGATACATCTTGTTAATGTCTGCTGTAATCACAATGCGATGCATTCGAAAGAGTAAAAGAACATCCATTAGAGTCGAATGCACAGTTGGTCCAACAAGGAGGATGTCATTCAATGATACACCAGATGAAGACTTTGCTGATGCATCAAAAACTGCTCTGATCTTGGTAGTTGTACTTGAATTCTTGTATACAACATGCATGGGCAAATAGAACACCTGAGATGTAGGTTTCTCCATTTCTTCTAGAGGTACAAGTTCTGCATGTCCAAGGATCCATGTATTCTGTCATTACAGAGCTGAAATCTTGAAATAAAATTTTTGCGTTCAGAGAGCGTTCCAATGAGAAAAATCTTCAGACAGCTTGTGTGCGTGATTCTCCAATCTGTTTTGCATCAAGTCTTTTTGGCAAAGACACCATAAAAAGTCCTTCTTCAGTGCGAAAGTGGTTGTCTTTAAAATGACTTAAGACGCTTCGTTCTTCTAATGAGAATGTAGCATTGCTGGTTGGGCCTTCCTCAATCTCCCAGAACTTATGTAGAATATCATCCTTGAATCCTAAAGTAGTGTGTAGTGCAGCTACCTCTCCTGTAGATGAGATGGACTCAGTTCGCCCACTAAGCACCCAACCAAATTCTGTTTCAAATGCGACTGGAGATCTAGCGGGACCTGACCGCCGACCTTGATGCAAAACATCAGCAAAAAAGTCAGCACCCAGAAGTAGATCAATCTTTCTAAGTTGTCCAAAATTGGGGTCAGCTAGGACAAGGTTAGTCAAATGCTTCCAACTTGAATCAAAATGAACAGGATATGTGGGTAGATCGCATGTGACCTATGGAACCACTATAGCTGTGATGCCAATCTTTCTGACTGAGGATCTGACAGCTGAGATTTTAAAACTTGAGATATGTTGAACTGGATTATCATGAGAGAAATCTCCTATTCCTGAAATATGCACATTATGCCTAAATCGTGGGAGGCAATAGCCTTGGGCTAGGCGTTCTGAGACAAAGAAAGCTGAGGAGGCACTGTCCAACAAAGCTCGTGCTTCTATTGAAGAGCCGTCAGGAGCATAAACCACAATGCGACAAGTCATTAGTTTAGATTTAAGTCTAACAGCAGTACTCGTAGATACTTTGACTTCAGCCAAATTGCTATCAACTTGTTTGTCCTTGTGCAGCAAAGTATGGTGTGGTTTTTTGCATTTGTGACATTTATGCACAGACTTGCAATTCTTGACAACATGGCCACTAGATAAGCAATTCATGCAGAGATTGTTATCCTTTAGTGTGGCTACCATCTGATCATGGGGTAGTGATTGGAATTTAGGGCACACATACAAAGGGTGTTTATCAGTTCTGCACACAATACATTGATTACTTACAGCAGCATGATGCGATGTAAAAGAGGTCAGAGGTTTACCTGGAGTGGTGAACTTCGTTTCAGATGTGAAATTGTGGTAGGGCTTCTTAACTGCAATGATTGCCGAACCTTCAGATGCTTGTGCATGTAGATCAATAAAATTCAACAAATCCTGGTAATGTGGCACTTTTGCCTCAGACTGCCTGTGCTTCTGCCATTCAAACTGAGTGGTGGCATCTAGTTTGAGCTCAAGCATGGAGGTGATGAAAGGGCCTGATGGGTCATAGTCCATTGATTTTAATGCACAGAGGTGGTGAGTAACAATGTCATGGAGGTGACGTAGTTCTTTGCCAGTTCCTTCCTTCAAGGAATCAATCGTTGGTAGTTTGACTCCTGTACCACTAGCAACAGATGCAGTAGATTCAGGTTGACTATTGATCAGCTTCTTGATTTTGTGAGAGCAATCTAACAATTTGGTTTCTATTTTGGTACTTCCAGAATTAACCGAACATGTGTTTGATGAATCAGGCGTGGGCGATCATATCGTGACTTAAGACATTCAATTGATTCCAAGTAATGTTCACCCGACTGGGATAATCCTTCAATCATGTTCTTAGCAGATCCACCTTTTACTGCGTGCTGTAGGTATACGAGTTTCTCAGAGTTTTTCCGGCTTTTGCGGTCATGAACTGAAATACTAAATTGTTCCCAAAATTGCCTCCAATGTAGGAGATTGCCATCAAAGGTAGGAACATCAATCTTGGGTAGTTTGACTCCTGTACCACTAGCAACAGATTCAGGTTGACTATTGATCAGCTTCTTGATTTTGTGAGAGCAATCGAACAATGTGGTTTCTATTTTGGAGTGGTGTGCAAATAACTCGTCATAGTCTTTGGGTTCAAGATCTATTATGTCACTATAGAGTGCAGCAAGGTCCTTTTTATAGTCTGAGAGCTCTTCCTGGCATTGCTGAACAATGGATATGTCAAAGTCTTCAGCATCTCCAACGAGGTCTGCCATCTGTTTTTCCATGACCTTGAGACCCTTTTCTATACGCAATATTTTGAGCGAGATTGATCTGCGTTCACGTCCGTTTCTCTTAATGGACGCGTCGATAATGGCTCCATTAAGCGATGAAGACGAGCAGTCATTGCAGCGATGTCATCGTCGTGCTTGCACCCAAATCTACATGTACAACTGTATTTAACAATGAAAACCACAGGAACAGCCAGGCACAATAGAACAGACCACCCGGAGGTATCCAGAGCGAAACAACAGACGCCCACCTGATAGGTTGTAGTCAAAGCTTGAGTTGAGCTTTAAAGCAGAGAGGGATGAATGTAGTACATGCGCATTGATTGGTATTGGTGTATGTTGTAATGGGTGGGCACGTCGTGAGCACGATGATAAGAGCTATGATCTGCCATTTTTGGCTTTGCCCGAAACCTACCTGTTCTTTCATGATGCCATAAGATAGCTTGCTCTTCCGGCCTTCATATTGTGCTTTTGCACCTCTCTCACTAACAACAGCCTTTGAAGAGGTGCAAACTTGGACTAAAGAGTTATGTGCATGTAATATACATAGAAAAGGCTTTTAAAAAGATATTTGAATCTTGATAAGATAGCATCATATGATGGCTAGATAGTTTCTTAGCCCAAAGTTGCTTTCTTCTGCATCATATGAATACCTTAAGGTCATCAAACTTAGTTATCTTAAACATCTGAATTATCACTCCAACATCTGAACAAACACTCCATGATAATACTAAAGCCAAACTGCATTTTCAACAGAAATTGATGCAGAGGAGTTTCGTGAAGCAAATATAAAAGTATGTGTGCCTGGTATTTGCTGAAGTAAAAAAAATGAAAATCTTGTCTTTGACAAACGCTCATGAAGGCGTTCAGGTAGGTGATATAAATATTTAAGTTTCAAAGCTGCAGTATTATGCCACAGCAAACCCCTCAACTTGCCATACATATGCTAAGCTTTATGGTCTCTGATATTACTACTGATTAAATTCATTTGCAGTTCTCTTATGTTTCATTTCAATGCTCAATGATTCCTGGTGACCAGGCGTATTCAATGGTGGTGTATCCGAAGGCTTGAAACCTGTGGATTTAAAGTACCAGCAGCACCTGTGATGGTTCATCCTCTAATTTTAAAAGCTACACCAGCCTGGTGAGAATTTAACCTAATAGACTATTAACCCATACGCAAATGAGGATCGGCCCCTGTTCTTCATATCTGACCCTTCTCAATAAAGACAGTGCGAACTATATAAAGCTTAAGGCATATATTGTAGTGTTTATTTTCATATATCTCACGTTCGATCAATGATCAAGTAACCTGGCAACATTTGGTGGACCTGTACAAATCACAGAGGACCTAATTGTGCTACATTTGGTCTGTTCTTTCTACCTAAGCTAAAGTGGGAACACATTGAAATTAATTCTTACTAGAAAACGAGAGTAAATCTTGCAGCACAAGATATTTATGGGGATGGCCCAGTATGACTTCTACTGTACATGTAGCTAAAGAAATTTACAATGAGAGCAGCCAGCATACCAAAGAGAACTGTTTGCATCTGACAATGACAACATTTCTGACAAACACTTAAAAGTTCGTACTAAAGCACAAACCGGATCTTGCCTGGTATATTCATAATCCTGAAACTGAAGTGCGTTTGAAGGTATAAGGTGAAAAAACAATCATAGTGGTTGCAGAATGTGTTTCTTCCATACATGTACCTTGATGAGTGGGAAGCTCATGCTCAAGAGCATTAATCATAGATTGTCTGGTGTTAAACCGGTTAAAACCAAGTGTGTCTTTTCCAATGATGGATGTGTTCTACAACAGCACTGTTGTCCTATCCAGATACTTTTTACATTTTAGCGCCACACCCATTCTAGGTGCAATTCTCGTTTCTTGTTGTGTTACACACAAATTCACTCCACCCACTTCTTTTGCCGCCATTGGCATGGCAAAAAGGGCTCGCCATTGGATTATTGAGACATGAATTTCATCAGTGTTGGCATATTTGAGGTGGCCTTCACCATTCAATGGTTGTAAGATGGCAACATTATGGGCACACTTCTGATAACAAGGAAGTAGTGACAACTCGCATCTCATTATGGTGAATTGTCGGAAAGCCGCCCAAGTTGCACGTCATAGCATGGTCATTGCTGGCAATCATTGCACTTAGGCTTCTCTTCGTGCTGCTGTTCTGTGCATTCGTGGAAGCAGGTGATCACATCGCCATTATTTACAAACATGGCCTTACCCTTGCCACTGTTGAGGGTAAGATACCATAAAAATCTATCAGTCACACTTTTGCTTTTATGCATTGTTTCTGTGTAACTTTTATTAGTAAGATTATGCAGTAATGCACCTCAATGAATTGGTCCCAATGGATTGCATCTATGGGTCGCAGGGCATGGTCCACCTAGTCACAGTGCTCATTAATTAATAATGAACTGGCTGCTGTTTGTGGCTGGATACAATTTAGATAATCGGCTTACAGTATGCCTTTTGAATGATGTTAACTCCATGAGAACATTATAAATTGTACTTTGTGACCAGAAATTTTTCAAGTCATCCCTTTGAGATCATTTCTACACTAATTAAAATGGTATATGAGAAGGAGTACTTTCAGATAGTGGGTGGACGGCGATTATCTTCAGAAGGTCAGTGAGTTATAACATCAACAAGACTGATCAAGAACCATTTTTACCATTAGAAACAGCCACATTTTTGTTTTACCATGCTGTATTTTAGGAATGATACGTGCAGTTTGAATGGAGCATCATCACATAAAATCAAGTTCAGGAGTCATGCAGAGTGAGTGGTCGCTTGCTTGTGATATACGCATGCTTTGTGCCAAGGTTTTTTTTGGAATCATGGTCATGATGCTTATTTTAAGGGTTTTCCACCTTAATGCTCCAAGTTACTGTTCCGTGGACTTGCCAGCAATATATCACAGACATCAATCGGAAAAAAAGATACAATATAGTCAATGGGTGAAAGAGGTGGAGCATGGGGTCTTTACACCATTGGTGTTTAGCACAACAGGAGGAATGGCTTGTGAGTGTGCAACATTTTACAGGTGTTTGGCAGACATGATTTCCATCAAGCAGGACAAACCTTATTCTATTGTCGTTAGCATGCTAGCACCTTTGAGACAGCAATTGTAGTGATGCTGAGGTGGACAATGAGCTAATAGCAGTTTACAATGATGCAGACAGGGTAGATAGTTTAAAAGTTGTTACTGGAAAGGATATCCAAAATACTTTGTAGTACAACAATGTTGATAAACAATTGATGGACGTAGTGAGAAGGGGGAGACTGAATATATATGGAAGAGCCAGAATGAGTACAAAGATACAAAGTTTATGTCAGACTTAGGATTTAAGTGGAAACCATTGTACAATACAACTGTGGTTGATGTTGTGGTGGAATATGAAGGAAATCCGGTTGATAAACAATGCAATTGTGTTAATCAGGTTTCAATGGCCCCCTGCACATGAGATCGAGCAATGGGGATCTACATACAGAGAAATTGATATATAAATATATATAAATATAAATATATATATATATAAATGGCACAACAAATTGTTTCAAAGGGTCTCAATTACTCACGCTATGTGCATATGTTCAAGTGGCAAGGCCCTTATGCTCATGATAAACACATTCTATCTGCAATTAGGAAATTGAGTGAATCCATATTTCACCTCTTGCATATCAGAGAAAAATGTACAATATTTATACTTTCCTTGTAACTCATTTAATACCATGGTACATTGCTATTTGTATGCAAGCATACATGTACATTGATTACGATTTACTATGGTGGGCGTTTAGAAGACAGGCACACATGTATGTGTCTGAAACAATCATTTACCAAGGACTTTCATTTACTCTGCCACCAATGTTTGGCTTTTTTAAATAGCCCATTTTGGATGAATAATTATAATTATTTACATCATTCTGTTTATCGTTAACCAACTTGATAGGCAGGTTGATATCATAGTGGGCCAGCACTTTCGGTGAAGCCAATTCCTGCTTTGCTTGCTTTGAAAGCAATCGCACAGTCCGTTGACTAGGACCACTTGACATTCTGTTGTATAAGCTTGTTTAACGGATGCTGTAAGGTGGCAAGGTTCTTGATGAGTTTGCCATTATAATTTTAAAGTAGACCCAAGAATGACCGCAACTGCTGTACATTCTGGGGCTTGAACAATAGAGTCCACCTTGCCACTTAGTGGATGTAGTCCAGAGGCATCTACTTTATGGCCTAAATACTCCACTGACTCTTTCAGGAATGCACACTTGATTTTCTTTAATCTCAATCCCTAGTCTGTTTAACACGTCAAGTATGGGTACACAACATTCCTCCTCCTTTAAAACCATAGCAGCATGGTGGGGTATGTTGGCGCATAGAGTGTCAAACTGGGGGTTGCTGCTCTCGGGCACCATCTGCCTCTCTTCCATCTGGGGTATCTTTCAGCATCGATTTCATCCGTGGGTGGGGCTCCCTCTGACTGTTTAGGGGTTATCTCCTTTCCTGAATAGGGCTGTTCTCGTTCTGTGTCACTGTCCTTCCCCTCAGCCTCTTTGCTCGACCCTTCCATCCTCTCCCCTGAAATGGCTTGTGGCTTAACCATTCTTCACCTCCACTGCTCAAAGTGCCAATGCCACCAACTTCCATCTTCCATTTCTACCACCACTGATAGCGGGCCTGTGCGTTCACTCACCACCCATGCCTGCCACGCTGGTTCACCCCTGTAGTTTTTTTGCATATACTTTGTCGCCTGGGCCGAAGGTGCAGTTTTGGGCGTGGAGGTCATGAGCCTACTTCTTACGATGCTGGCTTTGCTCGACCTTCCTGCCCAAATCTGGGTGCATCGCATTCAATACTGAGCGTGGTTTTCGCCCGAACAACAGGTCCGCAGGACAGCACCCTGTAGTGGTGTGGGGTGTCAGCCGGTACATGAGCAGGAAACGGGTTAGTCGAGTCTCCACGTCACCTTTTGACTTCTATAATGCCTCTAAGTCTTTGAACATTTGCACGCATCGCTCCACCAGTCCGTTGCTAGCGGGGCGCTGGTTGTGTGGCGAATGCAATTCCGTTTTAGGAATGCTTTGAGCTTTGAACTCGTCGCTGGTGAATGCCATGCCGTTGTCTGAGGCGATCTGTTCTGGCAACCCGTGTGTGGCAAAAATGTTCCGTAGGAATCTGGTTACACTTGCTGCTGAGCACAAAGGTACGATAGCCACTTCCAGCCATTTGGAGAACGCATCTGTACACGGCCAGGAATTTACGTTACCGTAAAGCCGGCGTATTATCAACGCCAGCGTTACGGCGCCTTTTATAATGGCGTATAGGAGGCGGGCATTGTAGCAGAAGTGATACGTCAATGATTTACGTTACCGTAACTGGTGTAATCTTTACGTAGGCGTAACGCCTCCTATGTACGTCCAGGGTACGCTTGAAACCGAGAGATAGCTTTTGGCATTTCTGCTCACGTGACCTTCTGACGTCAAAGAATTGAAATGGCGACGGAATCGATGTGTGTGCAAGAAAGGATTGAATCGCCTTTAAATCGAAGTACGGTAAGCATTTACCAGGGAGCACCTCTTTAACATTGACTGTGAGTAACTATATCTTCAAGTGACTGTGACTACTCTCAGTACAACATCCCCGACCGGCCGACCCGCCTGTTGATGAAGCTGATCACGCGCCCGGAGTTGCAAATACTCAGTACACATTGCACTATAGTAGCATCCTGCAGTCACATAGTGATTAAAAAAGTACCATTGCTGGCCCTAGCACACTTTCAGTTTGTATCAAGGCTGGGTTTGAACAACTGAATTGAATGAGACAGCACTGAAGCAGTGATGAAAATGATGATGACGGTAAACAATACGTTGCATTTGTTATGCCCATACTTGTCCTACATATAAATCGTGTCTTAGCATATGATGAGGCTGATGTCCACTATTGACAGCAAAGAATGCTCTTCTTCACCTCCCAAAGAATGTACATAGGTATGCAAATCATTCAGTATACATGTATATTGATATACTATATTATACTTATATCCCTCTTATTTCTGCCGCCTAGCCACTTGAAGTTTTACACACTTCTTCTAGGACCATACAAGTATCTTCTGTGGGCAACGATTGCTAAGTTGTAAAAAAAAAAACTACACACTATCATCTGGCTTCACTGGTCAGTAGAATCTCAGGAAATATTGCAAAGTATTACAAAACTTTTGTTGGTAGGAATTTTAATTGGCAGTGGCACAGATGGCTCTCTTTGTCCGTTCACCATTCCTGGCTCCTGCTGAGATTGAAGTGTGGCTAGCATTATCAAAGGTAAGCACCTGAGCATTTATACAATATTCCCTAATTCTTTATACAAACACTTCATGCAGGTGTTTATAAAATCGCTTACTGTGACAGAGTCAATCCAGACAGTATGGGCTATTGTTCAGAATTTTGATGCTACTAGTACACAGCATTTTACGGAGGAAGTCGAAAATCCACTTGCTTCTTCATCTACATATCAGAATGTTTGATCCGACATCTCGTTATAACACCGAAAGGTTTGTGGATTTTCATGTAAAAAAATCTGCATTTATATTATCCTAATATGTGAGAGCTACAATTCGCAGATCAGTGCAGGAGTATTTACAGTAACAGGCAAGCCCTAGCAAAGATATTGCATGCTAATAGCTTTTTGTTTCAGGAGAGCATCAGGTTTGCATTTGCCGGAAGTTAACTATTCCCCTTCTGAAAGGTTTGCAAAACCTTTTCTTTAAACTATTTACATATCCATGTATTTTTTACTTCTTAGTTATAGGTGTGGAGATGATCTCATAGCACTTTATCACTCAAAGGGAGTGCAATGCTATCTTGGAGGAACATCTGTGCAGCATGATAAGCCAATTCATCAACCTGGTATACATTATGAAAGGTCAGTATATATATATATATATATGTACAGTAAGTAAGTCTGCTCCTGCATTGATAGTATTATCTGATTCAGAGTTGGGGTCTATTGTGTTGAACGCTCCGGACCTGGATAATACTAGTTCATTATATGACCTCAGAGATTTCACTCTGCTATTGCCACCTGGTATCACCCTTTTAAATATTGGCCATTTGCAAAGGCTGTCATTGGGACAGATGCCAAAGTTATCAATTTGTGTGGTTTACACTTTAGAGAAGCAATATTCAGTAAGTTGTAATAGTTATTTATACAATTGTTTATATAAATTTCTCACTTAAACAGGAACTTTTTGTGCCTCATTTCAAGCTGAATCTGGAACATTCTACACGTGTAATACACCACATGGAGCCCATTGTGGATGCCCAACAGAAACAGCTTCAATTGTCCTCTGCTTTTGAGGACAAACGTAATCCATCTTGTTCCTGCAACAATGTCTCAAGCATGCAGTCTCTGTTGTTCATCAGTGTGCTTCACGCTGCGGATGGCTGGAAAAGGACCAACCTCACAAGTGGAAGGGAACTGATTAGTATGAACACAACTGGAACAATAAGAAATATTGCTTCAATGTACAGTATATTGTATGTCTAACGCTTTGATTACATCGAGATGAGCAATAAAAAACATTCAAAACTATGACGCCGACGTATTGGGGGCGTACAAGGTACTGAGGCGTATTGGGGGCGTAATGCTGGCGTATCGACGGTGTACACGCCGGCGATACACCACGTTTTGTACGCCAAATAATTTTGGCGGTGCCCATCGCCGGTGTAATTTTATCATTTAATCGCCAACGTAACGCTCGCGATACCGGATCCGTATCGCAATCCGCTTGATTCGCGCCAATGTTATAATCCCCGCCTCCCCATACATTGAGCGGAACGCAATTTGCCCAAATCATTGGCGCGAATCGAGCGCGAAAGCGTGCACGTAGTTTGTTCAACTGTATCTCCGTAACGGATGGCATAAAAATTAACGAACAGAACAACCAGATAGGTATAGGACCTCTCCACCTACAAACCGAATTTGAAGCGATTTGATTACTCCTACAGAAAGTTATGTTGGGTTTGAATCCGGTGGGGTATCGGACGTTGCAATACTGGCACGGAGCAAGTTCAAGACCCCAAAATGTATTTTACCGTAGAGAAATGGTGTGGTATGAAGTGTTGAAAATAGGAAGTCGATAGTCTTAACCGTTCGGAAGTTATTACGATTCAAATGCAAAGCAATTTTATAAGATTTTATAATTATAAACGAAGGGCCATTTTCTCGGAAACTGTCCCATATAGTCACGTACGTGTGCGTATACTCGTACAGAGCAGTTAGCCGGCTAGCATAAAACTGTTTTATGCTAGCTCATTTTCGCGCAATTTTGCCTGACTTAAATAGATTTTTCCTGACTATCCCTGACTTTCCAGTGACAAATAGTTTTCCCTGATATTCCAGTTTTCCATGACTTTCCCTGACCTGTACGAACCACTATCAACGTAAGATTTTTGCACCAAGTTGCCTGTGCTGTGCATTTGTCAGTCATGCAAACATAACCTTTCATATTTTTTAAATGTTTTTCAAATCCAAAGTCACACCCATCATTTCTGAAGAATTCCCAAAGTCTAGTCAACATTCTAAAATCCACACCCATCCCACCATCTGACCACCTTTTTATTATTTCGATCGATATTAAGAGTCTGTACACCACCATCACGCAAGATGAGGCTATCCTGAAACATAATGAAGCTATCGGCCTTCCCAAATTTGTCACCAGGCAACTTCTTAAATTTACACTGAAACACAACATTTAATGCAACACCCTTTCAGCAGCGTACAGATGTAGCAATGGGCACACCTATAGCTCCAACTCTTGCAAACCTATTCATGGCAACCTTAGAGGAACAGACAAGAAGCCATTCATCTAGAAGCGATACATTGATGACATCTTAATTGTCTGGACACACTATAGCTAACTTCAATACCTACTTCAATAGTTTCCACCCAACAATCAAGTATGCTGAAACATCTATAATCTTGATCTCACCATCTACAATAGAGATCAAATTGAAGCCACACGCAGACTCTCCGCCAAAACGCATTTCAAGCAAACAATCTCATGTCAGTATGTCCACTACACCAATCCATCACCCTCAATGTTCAGACCCGAAAGACTTACTACACCTTAAACAACTCATCAACCATTTATCGACAGAGGCTACCCCTTCAATGTCATCAGCAAGGTCATTACATCAGACACAAACCAAACCAACCAACAAAACCATCTGCTGCACTGTACCCATTTATAGTCCACTTCGATGCTAGAAGGAACCAACATAAATGTATGCAAGCCTTAAAGCTAAACCTAGACCACCTTAAAGGGATGCCACCACATTTCCTATGGCGTGCAAGAGACCGGCCATCGCTAATACAAATAAAGCCAACATCAAGAAGATCATCATTAGGAAATCACCGCTGATTACAGATGCCATCAGAAACATCACACCCAAGATCAGAAGCTACCACGTACCACTCCTACCACAGCCATGTAATCAACGTAACCGCAGGTCACAACCTGATATAATCACGGCCAATATCACAGCCAATACATTCAAGTGCATTACCACGGGCCTAGGAATCCACATACAACATCATCTATCCTGTGACAGCTGTAACATCATATATGTACTGCAATGCAAATTCTGTGATCTACAATACGTGGGCGTACCCACATCCTCGCTATAGGAGAGGGTCAACCAACACAGGTGGGTGCTTGACAAACACCATCTCCTTCCACCTCAGGAGGTAACGAATTCGACATTGTGTAAACGGAAAATTTCAGTGAACTACCCAACCTGTAAAGGCCCTGTTTCTATGCAGTCAATCTGAGAAGACCCAGTCTCCAGCCAAGGTAACTTTCCAAGTTAAAATATATGTGTGTTATATACATTGAACTGACCTATGTATCTATGTTCAGTCACCAGCTGCAGATCCAGTTATGGGCTAACCTGGCAGTTGCTGACTCCCCAGCAGTCACAGACCCACCATCATTCTCCGTCCCCACACATTCCACCGGCCATTCTGCACTTTCGGGCACCACAGTCATCACTGGCCCACCAGCAGTCACAAACCACCCACCACCCACTAGCTGAACAGACAAATCATCAACTACCCAAGGTAACTATGGTGAGATCTACATGTATATACACAAGGGCATTCACTGTAGAAATATCATATCATATTAACCATTCACAGAACTACAGGAACAGATCTATAGGAGGAATGAGGTCTACCGCCTATGATGGACATACCTTTAGTCACTCCTCCTCATGTACTGGTACCCAGGACACCCCTGCCAGCCACCACCTCCACCACCACAAGCATAAAACCTTCTGGTTAGATAAAACCTTTCTTGAGCATCCATATTTACTTGCTCCCTAGTGTTAAGGTCGTTAGCATTTCACCTTGCCAATGAAGGACCCACTTGGGTGCGTGATAGTGTCGCAAACACCATCTCCTCCACCTCAGGAGGTAATGTATTTTACATTGCAGTTAAAGACTGCAATTATTTGTCCTAACCCACCCGTAAAGGCCCTGTTTCCAGCCGGTCAATCTGAGAAGACTCAGTCTCCAGCCAAAGTAACCTTCCAAGATACTATACTTGTGTGTAATATCCATCTATGTATCTGTGTTTAGTCACCAGCTGCAAATGCAGTTATAGGGCTACGCCGGCAGTTGATGACTACCTAGCAGTCACAGGCACCCACCATCAGTCTCTGTCCCCACACGCTCCACCAGCCATTCAGCACTCTCGGGCTCCAGTCATCTCTGGCCCACCTGCAGTCACTAGCCACCTACCACCCACTAGCTGAACAGTCGATTGATCAACCACCCAAGGTAACTATGGTCACATGTACATGTACTTATATATACCCTTAGTCACTCCTCATGTACTGGTACCCAGGACACCCCTGCCAGCCACCACTACTACCACCACTGCAAGCATAAGACCATCAGCTTAGATAAAACTATTCTTGAGCCTCCATACGTACCTGCTCCCTCGTGTTAAGGTCTTTTGCAATCCACCTCGCAAATGGAGTGGGGGCATGATAGTGTCGTAAACACCATCTCTTCCACATCAGGAAGTAATGGATTTGAACGGCAAATTTCTGTGTGTTAAACATTGCAATTATTTGTCTTAACACACCCTGTAAAGGCCCTGTTTCCAGCCAGTCAATCTGAGAAGACTCAGTCTCCAGCCATGGTAACCTTCCAACATACTATACATGTGTTTAACATACATCTATGTATCTATGCTCAGTCACCAGCTGCAGATGCAGTTATTGGGCTACCCCGTCGGGGGGGGGGGGGGGGGGGCAGTTGATGACTATCCAGCAGTCACAGGCACCCACCATCAGTTTCTGTCCCGACACGCTCGACCGGCCATTCAGCACTCTCAGGCACCACAGTCATAACTGGCCCACCAGCAGACACCAGCCATCCACCATCCACTATCTGAACAGTCAATTCATCAACCACCCAAGGTAACTATAGTCACATATACATTTAGTCACTCCTCATGTACTGGTACCCAAGACACCCCTGCCAGCCACCACCTCCACCAGCACAAGCACAGTGCCAAATTGAAATTATCCACAGGGTGTATTCGCCAGTTATACACTTGTTATACATTTATGTGTACACACTACATATACATGCGTGGTATAACTTGTGTATTCGGACTGGTTACGCGTGTTATACTCTTTAGCGTATAACCCATGTTACTCTATTAGTATAACGTGGTGTTTCAGTCTATGTACGCTTGTTATACACGCCGATTGTTTTTTGCTCAGATTACACGTGTTATACACTTTAGGGTATAACGCATGATACTCTCTATGTTTAACGTGGTGTTTTCAGTCCACTTATGCTCGTTATACACGCAGGTGTTACATTGTCATGTAGTGCGTTGCATATATTAAGTGTACAATAAATTACATTTTATTTAATTTTTAATATTGAAATGAAATCAGATAAATCAGTATACATAAAACAAATAAAGGAGAAGTCATATTTTCAATGATTCTAATAAGTGTGCTTTATTAGTGGACACACAACAGAAACACAATCTTCTCCGTAATCAAACATAATGTACTGATTGTTTGAAACAGCACACCTACTGGCTATTCGACTCACAGGTATAAAGGATGCTGTACCTTCAGTGTCAAACAATGTTGTCACAACTCTAATTGGGTAAGGGAAGTGATCTTCCCTAGGATGCTTTCCGTACCAGGCAACTTTAGCAAACAAATGATCTGTCTCAGGGATAGTGCTGGGTTCAGCCTGAACATCAATGCGATGTGCATGTTTCAAGAAATACTGTACAATTCCAAATCTATATGATACACCAGTGTGTATGTTGACATGCCCATTTGAATCATACCAAGATGCCATAACCACTGCTGAACATTGAGATTTGGATTTTCCTGACAAAAAATGTTCTCCGTGTACATCTATATCACTGCAAACCAAATGCCTGCGAGAAACTGTCTCTGATTGGCTCATGTTGGGATATAATATGTGATACACACCTGACAAAGCAGTAAGTTCTGTGTCATTTAAATACCTTTCATAACACTTAGAACGAATTGTGTGATGATTGGATGAAAATACTGCATTTATTTTGATATCATGAATATTTTTGGCATACATTTCTTGCTTGTAAACATCTCCCATTGTTGACTGCAAGGATCCAACGTTACATTCTGAATTCATGCACGATTGAATGAAATCCTGAAGGGGACAATTGAGTGGTGAGGCATTTGCATATGAAAGTATATTCTGGTAGGATGTAAATTTTCTCATCATCTGCATCTCAGGAGTCATCCAATTATTGACGAAGGATCCCATGACTCCGTTATATCGCTCGAATGGAAATACCCAGAAAGAAGAAATGGGCCCGTAGTCTAATATACATTCCTTCAGATGTGCATGCAGATGCATATTTGGTGTGCATGCTGTCTTTCCATATATATCTTCAAACATTTTACAAAATTCAATCAGTTTGGTGTCTGCTAAAAGAATTTCATGATATGACAGTGATGATTGGGATAAGATAATTGATGCCTCAACAAAAATTGCTCAACATCTATAATCCCTTTCTGGTAGAATTCCTTTAAGTGCATACAATGAATAAATATTTGTCCAATTACGCCATTGGTCTGCAGTGAGTTCACTAAATTTAGAACTTATTTTATATGGTATTCTTCCAATTCCAATTGGAACTAGCATAGTATCAATTTTGGTTTGTATAATGTCAAACTCAGAATTTCCTAAAAGTCCCATATCCTTCCATATGCTTACAACATGTTTAGCTGTTCCTAAATACATATTGTGCATAGCATCTATTACATGCTGTCTTATAATGTCAAAGTAAGGAAGACGTACAAGCTCACTATATCGAACTCCATTCTTTTTTGTTATTTGTTCTACTTGAGTAGGGGTGCTTGCAGATTCAACTTCTTTTATAGCCTGTAAATGTTGCTCCATACTTCTTTCAGACCAAGTATCTCTATCAAAGCCTGAATAGTCTAGCTTCTCACCAAATGACACACAGGTAAATTTTTTTAAACATTTTGAACACCCCATAGTAGCTGAATGACCACAAAATCCACAAACTTTTCTAGTTGCTGGTATGTCACAGGACACTGCAAGTAAAGCACCACGAATAACTACAGGAAAGTCACATGAGGTGTGAGCTATTGGTATTCCTTCCCAGAGGACTAGCAGGTCATCCACAAGTGGTTTTAAATATGAATTCATAGTGGTGGGTTCTTTTGGACCAGGAATGCACCCTACAATTATAACATTCTCTAACTTGTATCGTTCTGCTCCTGGCAAATTAAGAATGGCAAGATAAATTACACCAATGCTATACTGTGTGTGTTCATACGGTCTAAACCAATCGACATTAAGAATTAGCCCTAAATTATTTGGTATGTCCAAAAAAGGTCTTCCATTTACTACCATAAACTCTTTCCATATTGCACCATCATAAATGTCAACATATTTTTCAGCGCAACTTCTTGACATCCACCCATGTAACTTTGAAAAAAAGTTCCTTCGTCTTAGAAGGTCTTTTAATGTGTTTAATATGCTATTATATATGTACGTTTTTTGTGGTAAAGTCTTAGACATTTTAGAAAACTTGATGGTTTTGAGTAATAATGACTGACAAGCAACTCTACGGCTGTGATGTGGATGATTAGGAAATGGTATGTGTAAACACTTTTGCTGATTAGACAATATCAAGGCCTTTGCTTCACCACCCAAAGTATCACACTTGGGGCACATAACATACTGCACAAGTTGTCCTTGTACCACATTCAATCTTGTTTTCATTACACTGAGTGATGAAGGAAATTGATCCATTATTTGCTTTAATGATGAGTTAGATGGGACCATTAATGATAATAGAGCAAAAATGACTTTAAAAAAAGAGATGAGTAGCTGCATTCCTCTGTCGGGTACATGAAACTTAAGTTGATAGTAATTAAGGAACAGACATATGGCATTAACTGGAAACAGTTTATCATTAGAAGCAAACCAACCATTACACTCGGAGCCTTCGGGACTGCGATATTGTCAAAAAGTAAGTTCTCGTCTTGCTCATTATGATCTGAATCGAGGACAACTTCAGTTTCTTGATCTGAATCGAGTACCAGCTCCGTTTCCTGGGAGGTATCAGGGAGGTGTGAGTCTGTCGCGGAAGTGTGATCTTTGTTACACAGCACATTGCTATCATTTCCGATATGGAAGCTCTCTACTTCTATGTCAACGCTGCGCTGCTTTTGACTTTCTCGTGACATAGTTTTTCTGGTATCCGAACATCCGTTTCGTCTTAAATGCCGATAATAGACCGAACGAGACAAGTATTGTTGACACTTCCAGCATCTGTACCGTTTATTCGTCTCTTCCATCTTGTCTTAGGCAGATTTTGAAATTCAAAAATTTGGTGACGCGTCATGCATGCGCGTGCGCATAGGCAGCTGCAGAGAGTGGTTCATTGTCTTTCAGCTGTTTGAGACTCTCAACAATGGAAGAATATGCTTACTCACCAAGGCGATCTCTCTATTCGGGTCCTTATGGTTTCGGTGACTCTCAAACTTCACCTGAGTTCGGGTTACAAAATGTTGAATCGTTCTATGGATCCAGTCCAGCTGGAAGACGACGTTCTCGTATGTTTCACAGGAACTCTCGATGATGCTATTATGTTTTTTCTTGGGATAGGTACCAATCCAGTTAGTGAATTTGAAACAACTCCGGCCAGAATACCGTCTGCAGGTACGCGTGCATGCATGTGGGTGTGTACTCAACAAAATGCTCCATCTTTTTGCACGCTATACTATTTAGCACTGCCTTTTAACGACGAGCTCGCCTCTCCTGTCAGCTCTCGCGGTGGTAGACCACCAGCTCCAGCAGATCCTGTCGCTGCAATGTGGCGTGATATCAAATCACTGGTCGCCAACGAGGTCTCTAAAATCAATGAGAAGTTTGAACCAATCTGCCAGCAGTTAAGTTCGCTTGAAAACAAAGTGCAAGCTCTAGAGGCTGCCGGTACCTCTGCATCAACTGACCCAGAAACACCTGCAAAAAGGAAAAGACGCACTCCATTGTCTCTGCAGGTTTGTCAGTTATAAATATAAATCATAACCTATAATCCATGCAGTTGCTTTCAATTGAACAGAACAGGTACACAAAATGTTGAAGTCTTTCAATGAAGACTCTCAGCTGAGAATTGATGAAAAGTAAGCATGAAGACCATTCGAATTTTCTTTTATATATGTATTGGTATGCATATAGCATCGAAAGTCCTCACAACAAGGCTGTTTGTGTAAAACTTCGCCAGGAATTGAAAGAATTTCCATACGAGCAAGTAAAGTGTAAGTCTATATGCAGTGTTTGATAGTTGTATGATATACTACCTACAGGAAGTCACTCAAGCGAGTAGTAACTGAGGGCCGTACAAGAAGTATAAGTGCAAGAGCTAGACAGCAAAGAGTACGTTGGTGATATTGATTCGTAATGTATATAAAATTAAGTTTCTTTCACTTAGCTTTGGGAACGCCGCAGTAAGGTTATTACAAGTGATGAAAAGGAGGCTTGGAAGTGCGTTACGTCGGGTATGATGTCTGAGGAAGAGACTATGGAAGATGGAAAGATATCGAGAAGAAGGCCGAACTGGAGATCAGACAAGATGAATAAATGGATTGATGAGCTGGATAGAAGGGGTACAGATCTGTGGAAAGTAGCAAGAAAAGAAAGGGTGGATGGATCTGTCCTGCAGGTGGAGCCCCCAACTGGATTGCAAGCCTGGATGGTTAAATAATGAGAACACAGCATTAGTTTGCATATCTGAATGATTATTATTAAATTACGTTTATTCGTACTCAAGTCAATAAACCACTATGGTGGTATCTACATGTATCTATATAGGGCATTCACTGTAGAAACATAATATCATATAACCTTTCACAGAACTACAGGAACATATCTATAGGAGTGAGACCGCCAAAGAGGATGGACATACCTTTAGTCACTCCTCGAGAACTGGTACCTAGGACACCCCAGCCAGCCGCCACCTCCACACTGCAGTCATCACTGGCTCACCAGCAGTCACCACGAGCCACCCACCACCCACTAGCTGAACCACCCAAGGTAACTATGGTGTCATGTACATGTGTATATATACAAGGGCATTCACTGTAGCAATATAATATCGCATTAACTATTCATTCGCATAACTTCACTTGGATTTACCATTTCCAGCCGTATCCTCTTCTTCAAATTTTCCACTGTCTTGCCAAACACACCGTTGTTCATGCGCTTGATGAAGTCCTCTTCAAATGTTGCATACAGAGAATTCGTATCCCAATACATGATAGTTGCTTTGGTACCAACAAAGTCCAGCACAAGATGGTTGTTAGCAACTGCATGTCTCTTGCCAGCAACCATAGCAATTCCACCTCTAATCCCTTTCTCTACAAATATATGCATGTCTGGATTGGATATCAACTCCTACGTGAACGGGCTGCTTATTGGGCTTGTAAACCAGGAGATTAAGATGATCAACTACAAGTTCCGTGTCATTATGGATTCGAAGCTTATCTCTGACTTAGAAATGATAGTTCCACTAAGAAACTTTATGAGTTACATGTATCTAGAAGAGCGGGCGGCTATTTCGCCAGAAAACACTGCTGCTGGGGGTCTGGAGATGGCAGTGAAAGGGTACACCATGATGCTACTTACACCATATATGATACATGAAACAACCATGGATGATATCAAGGCTTCGTTTAAGCTAGCTGGCAAAAATAGTAGGCCCTCTATATCGGTTTTCCAAAGCGGGAAATATCGATTGTAGAAGGTAGGGATATAGACGAAATTAAGGAGATATATCAGTATTTATCCATTTTCAACCCTACAAGTGTTAGCGTAGCACCAAGTGTCACGCCGACTATGAGCTTAATTTAGTCTAAGGGACAAATTGGACCTAGCCATTGGAAGACTTCAGAGGCTCAGGGCAGCAGGCAGAATATCAGAGCAAGAATCGAAGCAACACCTAGAGCATATGCAGCTGAAGACTATTATTGTATAGCCACTACATAATACCCTCATGTTGCTGACCGTATATACTGACTTATAAAATAAAGGTCATTATACGGTATATACGTGGGCCGATTATATCCATAATTGGATATAGAAATTTTGACTTAGATACCCATAATTGGAAATAATGTTGGGAAGTTGTATCCACGGTGAGGTTATTGACGATCATACTTTTGAAGATGTAGAAGCACATACAACGTAGAAGCACATAAGCATAAACACATACAAGCAAGACTCTAATTTCAGCGTTAATATTAGTTAAGAAGATTAATCGGAAATCAGCACAGTATCCAGCTTAAATTCTAGTGAAGAGGTTTTTAAATGTAAGCATGGTTAGCGAAAAAGGATTGTGGTGGTAGTCAAATTAGTAGTAGGTAGACAAAGACATAAATGCAAGGGTGCAAGCATTTGCCAGCATGGTAGACAAAGATATAAATGCAAGGATAGTGGTGGTGCCAGCATATGCTTGCATGGTAGACGTAGAAATGAATGCAAATTCTGTTGTGGCTGTGGTATTTGCAAGGAGTGTTGTGGCAGCGAAATTTGCGGAACATGGTAAATTGAGGCAATGCTGCAAGCCATGTGGTGGTTCTAAAATTTGGTTAAACACAGACTGTGAAATTAACCATGCATAGCAAGAAATACAACGGTTACTGCATAAGCTGCTGGTCGAGAAGAGGCTTTAAAGACATTGGCAGGTTGCAGAGCCCACAATAATAGGATCAAGGAAATGGCGGTTGTAAACTCCGTAAGGCTTGGACGATATCAAAGAAATAGGATGGTAACTGGAAAAACAAAGAAGGAAATGATCTTCCTGATTGGGTTTGGAATAAGGTTGTGCAAGGCGGTAATTCCAGAAAAAGGCTCGACTTACTCCTGAACTTTGGAAACAGGGTCATCATTGTGGAGATAGACGAGCAATACTAGCTGAAGACCTGGATAATATACCTATCGTGTTTATCAGGTTTAACCTGGATACGTATGGTACAAAGAGAGTGTGTTAGAAATATACACACAAATGTATTGGAATGGTTACGTAACTACGTAACCGCACGTGATGTATTATATAATTGTTGTTGTAGAGAAGTGCTTGACAACCGCCGCGCGCAAATGTCGGAGTAGATTCATAGTCAATTATAACGCGAACGATTCTCTTTTATGGTCATTCGAGCCGGGAATTGACTATGACTGATCAAGTGACTTTTTCTCATAAGAAACGGGTTTGTTCAGGCCACCATTCGTCGACTACTCAACTTTTGGCGCAGGCGAATGACGAACTCCAGTCGTTGGAGAGGAATTTAGCGAAATTGCAGCAATTGAAAGTTACGCTTCTTGAGAAGCTAGACGTCCTTCGTGCACTTGACGAAGAAATTGTTGAGTTGAGTTTGATTCTGATGGAGGACGAATTAGACAACGATATACTCCAAGTGGACACATTCGCCGAAAGGATTTGCTTGGCGGTAATTGAAATTGATGCTGCTTTATCAAAATGCAGCATTTCTGCAGATTTGATGGATTATAGTTCAGTCCGTTCAAACATTTCACCCAGAACGAAGAGCATTCAATCCCGTGTGCAGTCTCCTCCGCCTCGAGATGATGTTCTTCCAGAATCTAACCCTTCAGGTCTGCGTAGGCCTAGTCTGTCCATGGAATCTTTGAGAACGCAGCCAGAGTCCAGCAGTTATTACAGAACAGAAGTACGGCTGCCGAAACTTTCCATCAAGAAGTTCAATGGTAATCTTACTGCTTGGACTACATGTTGGGACTCATTCGAGTCAACTATTCATTTGAATCCTGAATTGACGAACATTGACAAGTTCAACTACCTGAATTCGCTGTTGGAGCAATCTGTAGCTGAATCGATATCTGGTCTGACATTCACAAATGCAAATTACGAGGAAGCTGTAGCTGAGGTATGGTAACAAGCAACAAATTATCAGCACTCATATGGATGCTTTATTGAACCTGGAGGCTGGGTAACAAGCAACAAATTATCAGCACTCATATGGATGCTTTATTGAACCTGGAGGCTGTAACATCTCATTCCAACTTCAAAAGTCTTAGATATATTCGTGACCAGATTGAATCCCACATTAGGAGTCTGAAATCATTGGGCATTCCTTCCGAGTCATATGGAAGCCTGCTGTCTTCTGTGTTAATGAGCAAGTTGCCACAGGAGCATCGGCTCATTGTAAGCAGAACGATATCTGATGGAGAGTGGAATTTTGAAGAAGTGATGGCAGTGATTGAGAAAGAAATTGATGCAAGGGAGAGAGCTGGGGCGACATTTGTCACTACTGCCAGGAATCATGTCACAAAAGACCTTCCTACTTCTGCAGCCTTATTTAGTGGTGATTCATCTTCTGTATGCTGTTCTTACTGTGGACAGTCACACTCATCAGTCTCATGCAAAACAGTAGTTGCTTCTGATGCCAGGAAGCATGTACTGATTAAGACTGGCAGATGTTTTCTGTGCCCAAGGAAACACCATGAGCAGGGACTGCAAATCCACCACAAAGTGCTACAGTTGCTCAGGAAGACACCACACTAGCATTTGTTCCAGGACTGCACAACAGAAGGAATTGTCAACACCAAGTGCATCTGATGAAAGTGTAAATCACCAGAGTGTACCTAAAGGAAGTAAGCCTTCTTTCTGTTGTGACATTGTATGTGGACACAAAAACTCCAGTATTACTTCAAACAGCGACAACTGGTGTTCTTCGGCCCGATAGTTCATCCCCAGTCATACAAGCCAGGATGATTCTTGACTCTGGTTGTCAGAGATCTTACATTACAAACCGACTAAAGACAGCGCTTTCACTACCTACTGAGCAAGTAGACACAATGCTGATAAAAACTTTTGGCGCAGTTGAAGAAAAAAGACAGAATTGCGATGCTGTGAGGCTTGCTATGAAGACCAAAACTGGAGAAAACTTGGAGTTAGCATTTCTTGCAGTGCCTCTCATTTGCGAACCTTTGTCTGGGCAACCAATCATGTGTGTGTCCGAACAATTCCCACACATCTCTGGATTGGATCTGGCAGATCCACACTTTAGTGGTGAAAATCTTGATGTGAATATCCTCATTGGATCTGATCACTACTGGGAGGTGGTAACTGGGAATGTCATGAGAGGGGTGTGTGAACCAACGGCGATTGAAACAAAATTTGGATGGGTCCTGTCAGGGCCTGAACATGGTTTCTCAAGTGAACAGTCTGTAGCAAATCTTGTTTCTTCACATGTACTGCGACTGGATGCATCCCCTAATACAACTGAATCTGAGGCAAACCTAGATATGAGACTAAAGAAGTTTTGGGATTTGGAGTCCGTTGACGGTTTGACCTTCTGCAACAACAGATACAAGGTGAAGCTGCCATGGAAAGAATCACATTCCACCTTACCTGATAACTATGAGTTGAGTCAGAACAGATTACGAGGCTTACTGAAACGTCTCCAGCACAGTCCAGACATTCTCAGGCAATATGACGCAGTTATCAGAGAGCAAATGGATAAAGGGAATGTTGAAGTTGTGGCTGAACCTGACATTGGCAAGGCAGGTAAAGTTCATTATATCCCACATCATCCTGTCATTAGGTTGGACAAGGCAACCACAAAGCTGAGGGTAGTGTATGATGCTTCAGCAAGATCACAAGGACCTTCTCTGAATGACTGTCTGCTTGCTGGTCCTAACTTTGGTCAAAGCATTTGTGATGTCTTAACCACCAAATTGTCATAATTGCAAAGAACGAACTAGATCTACAAAACAACACAACAACCTATTCTAATTAATGCTTACTCTAGACCAATGTCCACTGCGCATGCGCACATATATCTAACACCCTCCCCCTACTCTGTAAGTATTGTTTCTAAAGTCTCTGAGGAGGCTTCCGTATTCGGGTTGGATATCTCCTCTGCTCCGGATTTTGAATACTGGTGTTAGAACCAGCATTAACTCCATTGTGTAAATCAGTTTGGATGGCTGGTAACTCAACAGGAACTGTACTTGATGCCGGTAGGTTAGACGTAACTTCCTGGGGTGGTTTTGAAACTGAAGGGCATGGCGGCTGGTGCTCATTCATGGGCTGCAGGGTAGCTGATCCTTCATTTGTCGACTCGATAACTGGTGGCATGTAAGTTTCAGGTAGCAGTAAAGGGTCACCAGACTCACAAGGCATTTCAACCTGATCATCCACAGAAGTTCTCAATTGATCCACATGACGTTTCCAAAATGCTCCACTTGACACTTGCACTAAGTATGTCAGAGGACCTAGACGTTCAACTATTACACCTGGTACCCAGTCTGGTCCATTTCGTAAATTCCGACTCATCACGTTCTGACCCAGAAAGAATTCTCGAAAGGGTGAGTTACCATCATGACACGCCTTTTGTTTGGCTTGCTGTTCATTCACACGAGACTCTACATCAGGTCTCAGTAAATCCAGACGACTCCGTATTTTCCTACCTAGGAAAAGTTCACAAGGAGCAACATTTGTGGTTGCATGTGGGGTAGTACGATATGAAAACAGGAAAGACGCCAGATGTTGGGACAATGTTCCACCATTACTTGCGTTCACCTTCATGAAATTTTTGAATGTCTGCACCAATCGCTCTACAGCTCCATTCGAAGAAGGATGATAAGGAGTACACTTAATATGCTTCACCCCATTCATTTTCATGAATTCCTCAAAACATCCAGACACAAACTGGGGACCATTATCAGAGACAAGTTGTTCAGGAATTCCATAGGAAGCAAACATCCTACGCAGCTCCTCTATAGTGCACTGGGCACTAGTTGTGGTCATGCTAACCACCTCTGGCCACTTGGAATGTGCATCAACAACCAGTAAGAACATTTTACCCTGGAAAGGACCCGCAAAATCCACATGCACTCGTTGCCATGGTCTGGTAGGCCACAACCAAGGATGTAAAGGAGCAGATGGTGGGGAATTTCTCACTGTCTGGCAGGGTTGGCAGTTCTTTACATGATGCTCAATATCGTTGTCCAATCCTGGCCACCAAACATAACTTCTCGCCAATGCCTTCATGCGCACCACTCCTGGGTGATTCTTATGTAATTCTCCCAAAACCTTGGATTGTAATGCCTGAGGCACGACAACTCTAATACCCCACAAAATGCAACCCCCTTCAGTGCCCAACTCAGCCTGACGACTTTGATAGGGCTTCAGATCATCGCTGACCACTCCTGGCCATCCTTGCTGCATTAACAGTAAAACCTTACTGAGTATAGGGTCTCTCCTTGTAGCTCTTTGCAACTGCATTGCTGTTACTGGAAGTGAATGTACCTGACTGATATTAAAAATTGCTGTTTCGGGTACATCACTGCTGTCGTCACGATCTTTAGAAACAACTGGCAACCTTGAGAGTCCATCTGCATTTGAGTGCCTCTGTGTAGGTCGGAATTCAAGATCATATGAATAAGCAGAAAGTATCAATGCCCATCGCTGGAGGCGAGCAGCAGCTAATGTAGGTATCCCACTTGTTGGACCTAACAATGTGACCAGGGGCTTATGATCAGTAACCAGGACAAACTTACGACCATACAAGTATTGGTGGAATTTCTTTACACCATATACTAGAGATAAGGATTCCTTTTCAATTTGCGAATAGCTAAGTTCAGCTGCAGAAAGTGTCCGAGAAGCGAAAGCTATGGGACGTTCCTGTCCATCTTGGTAAGTGTGAGATATTACTGCCCCGATACCATAAGCGGAAGCATCACCAGCAAGTTTTAATGGTAAGCTTGGATCATAATGTGCAAGTACTGGAGCAGACACCAAACGTTCTATTGCCTTAACAAATGCACTCTGGCACTCCGAAGTCCATTCCCATCTTCTATTACTCTTCAAGAGTTCATTCAGTGGCTGTAATAATGTCGATAATTGCTGAATAAACCTTCCATAATAATGCAACAATCCCAGAAACGATCTCAATTCTTGGACATTTTTAGGTGCAGGAGCGTTTTTTACTGCCTCAACCTTACTATCTGTGGTATGGATTCCAGAGACATCAATTTTATGCCCAAGATACTGAACAGAATCTTGAAATAAGGCACATTTATCCTTTTTAACCTTAAGACCATGATGCTGTAACCGCTTCAAAACCTCCTCTAACTGGATAAAATGCTCCATTTCCGTTGAACCGGTTACCAGAATGTCATCAATGTAACACATAACGTGTTTCATGCCCTGAAGAATAACATCCATGGTTTTCTGAAACAATGCCGGTGCCGATGCCACACCAAAAGGTAAGCGTGTATACCTGTACAGACCCTTATGGGTATTGATAGTCACAAATTTCTGTGACTCCTCATCTAGGCACATTTGCTGATAAGCTTGGGAGAGATCAAGCTTAGAAAACTTTTGTCCTCCCACTAGACTCGCAAACAGGTCCTCAGGTTTAGGTAAGGGGTACTGGTCCACGTCTAATACCCCATTTACAGTAACCTTATAATCCCCACAGATCCTTATCTGACCATCACCCTTTGGAACTACAACAATTGGGGCTGCCCATTCACTATGATCCACCTTCTTTATGACCCCCTCCTGTTCTAAGCGATCCAATTCCTTTTCCACAGCCTCTCGTAACGCAAAAGGTACAGTACGCGCTTTGAAGAATTTCGGTACTGCATTTGGCTTAACCTGCAGCCTGGCGTGTACACCCTTTAGGGTTCCCAGCCCACCCTGGAATACCTCATGGTATCTCTTCAACAAGGAGTCTAGCATCGTAACACGGTTAACACTGGCAACCTGACCCACTGTTTTCCAGTCAAGCTTGATGTGCCTTAACCAATCACGTCCCAGCAAGCTTGGACCCGTACCCTTGACCACATACAGCACCAATGTACTCAATTGCTGATTATAACTCACTGCTACTTTTGCCTCGCCCACCACTGAAATGGGATCACCTGTATACGTCCTTAGTAACACCCTGGAGTTTCTCAACTTGACATCCAAGTTCAACTTCTTCCAGGTTCTCTCTGAAACAAGGGTCACAGCAGATCCCGTATCTATGTCAAACTGAACTCTCCTTCCTTCGATACCCAGCTCCACACAAAAAGGACAACTGTTCTTTAGTCCCACCACCAATACATTCTGAGACTGATCAATATCATCTTCAACCCACTGGGTGTCTGCCGACTTTGGGGCCTGTCTATGCCGTGGCACTTGAGCTCCTCGACACACTCTAGCAAGATGACCAATTTTACCGCACTTGTGACATTGTGCCTTTTGATGATGACAACTAGTTGCTAGATGAGGACCACCACACCTAAAACAAACAGGTTTCTTCTTTGGTCCATTTACCGATGTAGATGTACTTAAGGATACTTGCTTAACCTCCTCAGTCACTGAAGATGTACTAATTGTCTTGCTGTTCAATTCAGCAGCCTCCATTCCCGTTGAGATTTCCACAGCCTTTTGCAGTGACAGATTAGATTCTGACAGCAGTCTCCTTTGAATGCTGTGATTTCTCAAACCACAAACCAGCCGATCTCGTAAAGCCTCTTCAAGGAAGGCTCCAAACTGGCAGTGTGTCGCTAAGCGTCGTAGTTGAGCCATGAACTCTGTCACGGACTCTTCCTCTTCCTGCGTTCTTCGATAAAACCGAAAACGCTCTGCGATAACTAGCGGTTTTGGTTCAAAGTGTTCAACCAATACCTTTGAAATTTGTTCGAACGACTTGGCCTTTACATCCTCTGGTAAGAAGAGGTCCTTAAGCAGCGAAAAATGCCTTGCACCAATCACTGTTAAGAGAACCGCAACCTGCTTATCGTCACCTACACTATTTGCCAACAAAAACAACTTCACTCGCTCCAAGTATGCCGATGCCTTTTCGGTCTCTGGTTGAAATTCGCTCAATTGTCCAATTGTAGCCATTGCTTCACCCTCGTCGCCAATGTGATGTCTTAACACCAAATTGTCATAATTGCAAAGAACGAACTAGATCTACAAAACAACACAACAACCTATTCTAATTAATGCTTACTCTAGACCAATGTCCACTGCGCATGCGCACATATATCTAACAGCATTGTTGACATCATTCTTCGATTTCGTCTGCACAAGATTGCTCTAGTGGGAGACATAGAGAAAGCATTCCTCATGGTGTCTGTTGATGAAGAAGACAGAGATGTGTTACGATTTCTATGGCTGGATGATATTGAAAAAAAATTGCCGAAACTTGTGGTGATGCGTTTCACTCGGGTTGTGTTTGGAGTATTATCAAGTCCATTTCTCCTCAATACTACAATACACCATCGCATGAAGCAATATAAGTCCATGGATGCACCATTTATCCAGAAGTTTGAGCGGTCTATATATGTTGATGTTACCTTGGTGCAGATGATGAAGAGAGTGTGTATGAATTGTTTGTGAAAGCAAAGAACAAGTTGTCTGATGGTGGGTTCATTTTGAGAAAATGTGTTTCCAGTTCTTCAGTGGAGCAAGGTAGAATCAACCAACAGGAACAGCTTCAATCACGATTGACCACTTTGGATTAACACGTAACTGAGGAAGATGAGTCGTATGCAAAAAAAAAACCCCTTGGTGATGAGCAGTACCTTCAGGAAGAACACAAGGTTCTAGGTGTGCATTGGAAAACCACAGAGGACAAACTAGTTCTCAACATCAGTCACATTGCGGAGTCAGCAAGAACATTAGAACCTTCTAAGAGAAACATAGTCAGTCTCGTATCCAGATTCTACGACTCATTGGGTGTCATCACCCCTGTCACAATTCAATTCAAGATGCTAGCACAAGACTTATGTGAAGCCAAGTTAAGCTGGGATGAGCCTATCTGTGGAGAACTTCTGTCAAAATGGAATAGATTAGTAGATAGCCTTCAGCAAGCACCCTCAATCTCATTTGAAAGATGTTATTTCCTTGGAATTGAGAAAACAAATATGGTTTGCAGTCTTCAAGGCTTCTTTCAATTGCCTTAAGCGGACGCAAGCCTCGTCCTTCCCATTGTAACCATAGCCAGCTTGTGAGATTACATGCACACCTTGGCAGCCTCCCAGCACTCCCGGTGCTTCAAGAGAGCTCTCAGCTCGTCTTCAGGGCCACTATACGGTCCTAAAACAGTTTCTTCCTAACATACCCCTCGCGTCCCATACTTGAATATTTTGTAGGCCTGTCCAGCCTGGGCAAACCTCTTCAGATGCTGAATATGAGGAAGGTACGCAAATATGAAAATGGTTTGGTTGCAAGAACTTTTCACGATATATACCTAAAGACGGACATACTGCTGTTGATGGACGTGTTTGAAAGTTTTAGAAGTTGTCGTTGGAGCATTATGGGCTGGACCCTGAATACTACTATCCAGCACCTGGATTGGCCTGGGAAGCCCAGCTTACGAAGACGAGGATAATGTTAACTGCATTAAAGACTCAGGATAAGATCGATGTGACACTTCCTTCGAGCCATATGTTTTCCATTCTGGTACTGAACTCAAACTCATTAGCTTTCTATATCTTTTCAGTGGATCTGAATGGCTGGCCACACCAAAAGCACCAGGACGCATGACTTTGCAGTATCCAGACACAATATCTGGCTGCACTTGACAGCACAGCAGGTAAGGGGGATTAAATATCTGTATGTAGTAGTTTACCCAACAGTAGCCAGACTTGTGATATTTGTTGGTTCGCATCAACTGGTGTTGTGTCCTAGGAGAGGCGCAAGAGCCTAATGCGCCTAATGACAGAAGTATTGCGGCTTCACCTCAGGCAGACAAACCTAGTAACCACAAGCACCAAGAAGGCCATGGCGCAGCATCTTATGGACAGTGAGCCCACGGCCAGAGCGAGCAACCGTTCCACTTCAGACAGCGGAAGCGCCAACCACTCCTCGTCGAGCAAATCCTCTTCTGCAAGCGAGCAACGAGACACCACAAGCTCCAGCTCTAGTGCTACCATGCCACAGCACGTTGCGCATCACACCCATCACCAGTCTCAGGCAGACGCCAGCGTGGCGTCGAGCGCCTCTTCCCCTCCCACTGCCAGAGGTCACGCAGGTTGTTGCATAGCTGTCACTACAGCTGCACCTGCCCGTTGAGCTTGACCAGGGCCGGAGACCACACCACTGCCGCGACGGCGGATCTGACCAACCCCTCAAGGCAGCCTAAGCATGGTCACCCTCCCACCACTCAAGGTCGCCGCGTTCTCATCGCTCAAGGTCACCACGATCTCATCGATCAAGGGCGTCCTGATCTCACCGCTCACGATTGAAGTGGCTTCATAGCGTGAAACGGAAGCACCGGGGCAAAGCGTGAGTCCAGCTCAAGCAGCAGCAGCCGCAGTAGCAGCTCCTCCTCAGATTGGTCCAGACATGGGCGCCACCGCAGTCATCTCTGCCGCCGTTTAAGCAGCCTCAAGGAATTCCTGGTCTCCACCTTCCCACATGTTTGGCCACACCGGCCAAAGAAAATCTGTAAAGGTAAATTTACTAACTTTGCCTTCTAGATCCCGGGGTCGAGGAAGGCCCCAATGCCCTCCAGCTGCAGGGAAAGCGCATGGGGGAGACCAAGGCGAGCAAGAGGTGCATGGTCAATTTCCTGTCCTGGATGGAAGCCTGGCCATCCGCATCCAAACCGCTCCCCAGACAGCACCGCAGCTGGTAAAGTACCAGGCCATCATAACCCAACTGTTTTCTTCCTCCTACCCAGCGGGCGTTTGCATGAAATGCAATAGCGCTTTCCGACTAGCGGTGGCCAGGGACAATGCTAATCTTATTCCGCGGAATCTGCCGCAGATTCAACTACGGCAACCGCTCCAGGCTTAATTGCAATTTTGCCCATAAATGCTGGACAATTGGATGCTGTGGGGACCACCCAGGAAAGTCCTGCCCCCGACCCAAGCTGGATGAGAAATGGGTATGTACCCCTTGCGACACTCGGAATTCGAGAGACCTGGAAGGCGCGAAAGTGTAGCACAGAGAGTGTGGTGTCCTACGTTATGGATATGCACGATAAACTGTTAGTAAAGAATAATCTAGAAGACTCTCAGCGGCAACAAAAATACTGGTACGACAGGAATACAAAGAACCACTTTTTCCATGAAGGCGAGAGTGTATTGATCCTGTTGACATCGACGACCAACAAACTGCTGGCTAGCTGGCTGGGTCCTTATCCCATTACGCAACGAGTGTCAAAAACATCACTTATGAAGTTCACTTGTTTGACAAGAAAAGGGAATTCTGCATGTCAACATGCTGAAAAAATGGTATGGACGCGAGGCAATTACATAAGTGAGGACGCCAACAAATGACAAGTTAGAAGTAAGAATGAATATGCTGCTTGAAAGTAGCAAAACATCCGAGCTCCTCTCTCTACTCGGGGAGTTCTCAGATGTAATGTGCAGTGTCCCGGGGGAAAACGAATATAGCAGTGCATCACATACACACTGGAACAGGGCAACCTATTCGACTGCCAGCATATCGATTGCCTCATGCTTTCAGGGACCAAGTGAAGAAAGAACTCAAATAAATGCTCGAGGCGGGTAGTATTGAACATTCAAGTAGCGAATGGTCATTCCCTATGGTTGTGGTAAGGATTGGATACTATGCCGCCTGAACTCAATCACGAGGGTGGATTCATAATCCATGCCACGTATCGATGAGCTGATTGAGAGGCTGGGCAAAGCCAAATTCATCAACACCAATGACCTCACCAAGGGAAACTCGCAAGTCCCAGTAGCTGCCGAAGATTGTCCAAAGACAGTATTTGCCACCCCGTTTGCCCTATAGCAGTTCACAAAATGCCATTTGGGCTGCAAGGGGCACCGTCCACCTTTCAGCGTATGATGGACCATCTGCTAAGTGGGATGAAAGACTTTGCAGCAGCCTACTTCGATGACGTCGTAGTGTTCAGTCTCGACTGGAGCCAACACGTGATTTGCAGTGGCAATTTCCTGTAATCACAATTTGTGCATGGACATGGGCATGTTAACGTTGTGCATGGTGACAGTGCATTTGCTTCTGTAGCTACATGTACAGCTCTTTTGGAACATTCAACTGGCATTCTTAGTGCGTGCACCACCGCACGGGTAAGTCAGTCAAAAAGTGTTTACAATCGTGCGGCGGTATTACAATGTATACCTACAGTCTGGGGACCAGACTGATGGCTGTACTATCCGTTTGGGAACAACTGCGCTGATTATTTGTTCCCAATTTCTGCAGTAAGCATGAACTCATTTATGCTCCACCTTTCAGCAGCAATACCTAATTGCGATGAATAATATTAGTCCATAACCCTCTGCTTTCAAATAGATATGTATAAGGAAGCTTTCACTAGGGCAGAAGTTGTATTGTCTTTTTTTAAACAGGGAATGATGTATTTGCTGTACTACCCACTTGATACGAGAAAAAGCATGTCTCCCATTTTTGTTTGACAATCTTCTGGCATTGCAACAAGGAGAAATGTCATAGTTGTTTGCCCTCTAACAGCAATGACGTTTCAACTTTAAAGTGTTCGTCATTTTATTAATAAAATATAAGATAGAAGCTCTACGGCTAGAGGTTTGCAAACAGTGGCTGCTGTAACTTTGTACTACTTGTCAAGAAGTTCAGGAAAGGGTTACAAGAGGAGATTATGGCCTACTCCTGAACTACTTTTGGAAAGCAAGTATTGAAGAAAGTTACTATCAACGCAATGTTAAGAAAACTAGTGAAAGCGTTTGTTGTTGATGAAGCACTGTGTAAAAAACTGGTGTAAATGCTACTCTAGAGTGGAACTTCGTATAAGGAATTCTGGTGTGGTTTGAAAAATATCTCGGCCATTTTAAGTGGTGCAATGATGACAAACACATTTTTAAGTAGCGGGAGACCCAAACTAAATCACTAGGGTGTTTTTGGTCCGTATAAACCTTCAGTTGTTTTAATTCGATGTGACCCAACTTTACCCGACCACGCTCACGCGTTCACTGCACTTTCTAGGATATAGTAATGGGTCTCGCTGTGTGGTTCGATCAAACTTCAGTGATTCCTATACCTATACATACTTTAAATAGCAATGCACCACTTACCGTTTGTTCAAAATAATTCAAAAACGACAATAGCCTAGAGAGCTGCCATCTTTTTCACACAAATTGGGTTTATTGTAGTTATTAAAAATTAACTCCTTTTATTATTGTTAACGGGCGTTAAATATACATTCCAGGCGTGCGCGAGCTGCGTTTTGGCTCAACCCTACTCTATGGCAAGCCTTGGTGGAAAGAAACCTAAACCAGTGCACGAGAGAGAGTGGGAAAAGCTCTTATCAGGACAGATTCCTTCCACATCCATTAAAAGTGGGGGATGAGACGATCCGTTTCCGTAGTGTCGGGGGAAAGTGGTACTTCCATCTAACCTACAACCCATGGCCAGTAGGACATTTGAAAAGCAAAAGAGTGACAGTAGAGGACCCGGATGAGAGCTACGTTCTACTGAGGTACTAGGTAAAGGATATTGGCATGCCCATTGTTCAAACAACAGGGATCTGCACAAGATCTACCATCAGCAGCCCCTCCCACCCCCAACTACACAACCAGATCATACTCCAACAACATCAGTGACATCAATACTATACCGGGCTGTAAAAGTAAAACTCACCTACCGAGCCTCTGATATAATGTTGTGTTGTAATTTCAATTATAAACTTGAAAAAATGCAAAATAAAAAATCAATTTTTTTTTTTTTCAAATAAAGTCTCTTATTATCCCCTTTATGTCACTACAAAGCTATGCGTGTAAATAATAATATATAAAAAACATAGGTTGCATAGAAACACGGTGCCATTACTGGGTCATTTATACGTGGTTCCACTCTATACATTTCAGAATTGGTGAAGTTCACAGTAGTTTGCCAGAAAGGTGTGAAGATGATGGCTCACAGCAACAGTTGATGTAAGGCGTACATGTAGAGTGACAAGATATTAGGTATGTATAATCCAACCATTATTGCTGTGTCCTAGCAATACAAACATAACTTTCAATGTATCATCATTTAAGTCTAAAACATTTACACCCATTTTGCAAAGAGTAAAGAAGGAAAGACAAAGTATGCCTTGTACATTAATCTATTGTCAACATACATCTACAAGACATTGATTCTCCTTATCTGTCCAAATATCAACTTGTTGAAATGTTTACAGCCTTGACTGATGAAGAAGTCAAGTCACAAAAAATAGCTACTGCTGCCTTTCGTATGGGAATAAACTGCCCAGATATTAGACAAGCCGTATACTCGGGAACACCAGAAGATGCAAATATAGGACGTGCTAGAAGAGATGGGAATCAAGCACTTGCTATTTTTAATGAAACTTAGGCGTAACTATCACAAGATAGACAAAAGCATGATATAATGGAACTGCTTGCTGAAGGTTTACACTGTACAGTAACATGGATAACTATCAACGTAAGGTTTTCGCACCACGTTGCCTGTGCTGTGCATTTGTTAGTCATGCAAACATAACCTTTCATTTTTTGAAATGTGACTATCCAATTCATTATATCAGTTTGACATTTAGCATGAAGTGGATCAAAGGGGTTAGTAAATGTTTTGTAATTCCGTGATTGGCCAACTGTCTGAAATGATGGCATCAACTCCTGTACAAGCATTTTCATATCCTCTTCTGATATAGTATTATGATGCACACCAACACCATAGGCATACAGTTTTCTTCAATTTTCCAACACAGGGTGTATCACACTCAAACATTTACCAATTCGTAATATGCCAGGTGCTGTTAATTTGCTACAAGATATTGTGTAGAAGTTTTAAGAATTCCAGGGGGAAAGGATCTGAGATCCATTGCATTGACACTCTTACATCATGCATGTAGCACAGCTCACACCTTTTGATTGCTTCATTGCGCCAGTAAAACACAATAAAACCATAGTACATGTATAATTTTGCTTTTATAATTAACTGCTTGTGCTTGCATCTACAAACAGACAAGGGACACTACTATTTGGCCAGATGCAAGAAGGCCTCAAGCACGATATGATGAATGTCAGGAGCTTCAAATTACAAAGAACTGTGTACTGCCGCCAAGAATGAGGAAAGGAGACTGAAGGAGTTACTGAAGAGGAAGTAAGGAAAGTCAGGCCCATGCATTGAAGCCTGCCTAGAAAACCAGTAACATTAGGCGTTGTTACAGGTGTTGTAAGGATGGACACATTGCTCGTGATTGTCCTGGCCCAGAACCCGAGAGTACATTGTAGGTCCACCGGTTGAACTCACGACAAACAGCCGATCGGGAGGAATAGCAGTCAAGACAGAGTGAGGCAAATCCAGGTAGCCGATAGCGGAAGTAAGCCACATTGCGTGCCGCTTGAAGTACAGAAAGTTCCAGTATATGATCTGATCAACAGCGGCTCAGACATTACAATCATGGGAGTTAGCCTATTCAGAAGAATAGCAGCAGCACGATTGAAGAAAGGAAGAATGAAGACAGCTGACAAAACACCGTGAATGTATGACCAGAAGACATTTTCATTGGATGGTACAATTGAATAGGTGCTGGTTAAGTAAAAGTAGCAGCTCCATTGCTAATATATAGTCCTGTAAATATCAACAATAGTGTAGCTGTAAACTCAATAACTCCATATAATAACGGCACTATAACATTGACAGCAGGAAATACGAGAGTAGTGGGAGGCAATATACAATTGATTCCGTCTGGCACAGGAAACATACACTTACACATGATCGGAAACATAAATGTAATGCAATGCTAGGAGGAAACTTTATTACTAACATGTTAAACACATGGAAGCCTAAACACTCTACAACCATCCATTGACCAGTAAAAGAGAACCCTTAGGCTGGACTAAGGGCAAGACCAAGAAATCAACCCTTTCAGGAAAAAATCCAACTACATACCAACAACATCCACCAACAAGACATTAGAGAAATACCTAGTAGACACAGAGATAGCTCTCAACACAACATGCTCAACCCCCGGATTCCCAATTTCTAGTAATCTCACACCTGCAGAAAGGAAAGCAATCCAATCACTGAGAAGCAAAATGCAGGATATCATAATTAAGAAAGCAGAGACAGGCTCTACGATCACAAATGTAACTAGAGACAACTACATTGCTGATGGCCTGCAGCAATTGTCTGACATGAAGGAAAAAAGGTAGATTTGACAAAGATCCCACACCAACAATAGCAACACATCAAATCCTACATCCTTGAACTGTACAAGACGGGCTACATTAACAAAATTGAAGTTGAGTACATACTTCCCCCTGACCCAGTACAATCTCAGTACATCTATTTCCCATACAAAACACCAATTTCAGATAGACCTTTTTTTCCAATCCAAAGTCACACTCATTCCATCATTTCTGAAGAATTCCCAAAGTCTAGTCAACATTCTAAAATCCACACCCATCCCACCATCTGACCACCTCTTTATTATTTCGATCGATATTAAAAGAGTCTGTACACCACCAACACTTAAGATGAGGCAATCCTGAAACATAATGAAGCTATCGGCCTTCCCAAATTTGTCACAAGGCAATTTCTTAACTTTACACTGAAACACAACATTTAATGCAACACCCTATCAGCATGTAGCAATGGGCACACCTATAGCTCCAACTCTTGCGAACCTATTCATGTCAACCTTAGAGGAACGGACAAGTAGCCATTCATCTAGACGAGATACATTGATGACATCTTCATTGTCTGGACACACTATGGCTGACTTCCATACCTACTTCAATAGTTTCCACCCAACAATCAAGTATGCTGAAACATCTATACACTATTTTGATCTCACCATCTACAATAGAGATCAAATCGAAGCCACACGCAGACTAAACGCATTTCAAGCAAACAATCTCATGTCAGTATGTCCACTACACCAATCCATCACGCACAATGTTCAGACCTGAAAGACTTACTACACCTTAAACAACTCAGAGGCTACCCCTTCAATGTCATCAGCAAGGTCATTACAAACCAAAACAAACAACAAAACCATCTGCTGCACTGTACCCATTTATAGCTAGAAGGGACCAACATAAATGTATGCAAGCCTTAAAGCTAAATCTAGACCACATTGAAAGGGATGTCACAACATTTCCTATGGCGTGCAAGAGACCGGCCATCGCTAATACAAATAAAGCCAACATCAAGAAGATCATTAGGAAATCACCGCTGAATACAGATGCCATCAGAAACATCACACCCAAGATCAGACGCTACCACGTACCACTCCTACCACAGCCATGTAATCAACGTAACTGCAGGTCACAACCTGATATAATCCCAGCCAATACATTCAAGTGCACTACCACGGGCCTAAGAATCCCCATACAACATCATCTATCCTGTGACAGCTGTAACATCATATATGTACTGCAATGCAAATTCTGTGATCTACAATACGTGGGCGTACACTAAGGGAGAGCGTCAACCAACACAGGTGGGTGCGTGACAAACACCATCTCTTCCACCTCAGGAGGTAACGGATTCGACATTGTGTAAACGGAAAATTTCAGTGTGCTAAACATTGCAATTATTTGAACTACCCAACCTGTAAAGGCCCTGTTTCTATGCAGTCAATCTGAGAAGACCCAGTCTCCAGCCAAGGTAACTTTCCAAGTTAATATATATGTGTGCTACATATGACCTATGCATCTATGTTCAGTCACCAGCTGCAGATCCGGTTATGGGGCTAACCCGGCAGTTGCTGACTCCCCAGCAGTCACAGACCCACCATCATTCTCCGTCCCCACACGTTGCACCAGCCATTCAGCACTTTCGGGCACCACAGTCATCACTGGCCCACCAGCAGTCACAAACCACCCACCACCCACTAGCTGAACAGTCAAATCAAGATAACTATGGTGAGATCTACATGTATATACACAAGGGCATTCACTGTAGCAATATAATATCGTAGTAACTATTCACGGAACTACAGGAACGGATAGGAGTTTGACCGCCATTCAGGATGGATATACCTATAGTCACTCCTCAAGAATTGGTATCTAGGACACCCCTGCCAGCCGCCACCTCCACACTGCAGTCATCACTGGCCCACCAGCCACCCACCACCCACTAGCTGAACCACCCAAGGTAACTATGGTGACATATACATGTATATAAACACAAGGGCATTCACTGTAGCAATATAATATCGTATTAACTATTCACTGAACTACAGGAACCGATAGGATTTAGACCGCCTTTCAGGATGGATATACCTATAGCCACTCCTAGAAAACTGGTACCTAGGACACCCCTGCCAGTTGCCACCTCCACCACTGAATCAGCCACCACCTCCATCACCACCACTGAATCAGCCACAACCATACCACAGCATACATCAGTACCACCAGAATCACAGGGACAGTACACCACAACCAGACACCCACCAATCAGGATTGACATCCCACTGTACACCACTCACACTCTTGTGCAGTCATCACTGGCCCACCAGCAGTCACTAGCCACCTACCACCCACTAGCTGAACAGTCGATTGATCAACCACCCAAGGTAACTATGGTCACATGTACATGTACTTATATATACCTTTAGTCACTCATGTACTGGTACCCAGGACACCCCTGCCAGCCACCACTACTACCACCACTGCAAGCATAAGACTATCAGGTTAGATAAAACCTTTCTTGAGCCTCCATACGTACCTGCTCCCTCCTGTTAATGTCTTTTGCAATCCACCTCGCAAATGGAGGACCCACTTGGGTGCATGATAGTGCTGTAAACACCATCTCTTCCACATCAGGAAGTAATGGATTAGACGGCAAATTTCTGTGTGTTAAACATTGCAATTATTTGTCTTAACACACCCTGTAAAGGCCCTGTTTCCAGCCATTCAATCTGAGAAGACTCAGTCTCCAGCCATGGTAACCTTCCAACATACTATACATGTGTTTAACATACATCTATGTATCTGTGCTCAGTCACCAGCTGCAGATGCGGTTATTGGGCTACCCCGTCGGGGGGGGGGGGGGGGGGGGGGGGGGGGGGGGGCAGTTGATGACTATCCAGCAGTCACAGGCACCACCATCAGTTTCTGTCCCGACACGCTCGACCGGCCATTCAGCACTCTCAGGCACCACAGTCATAACTGGCCCACCAGCAGACACCAGCCACCCACCACCCACTATCTGAACAGTCAATTCATCAACCACCCAAGGTAACTATAGTCACATATACCTTTAGTCAAATTTAGTCTGGATCGCCCGCTTCTATCTTTAAACTCTGCAGAATAGGTTCGGTCGTGTTTGTTAATTTAGTGACAACTATCAATATAGTTTCCACCGGTTCAACTATTTCTAAACCTACATATAACACAACTATCTCGTCCTATTTCAGGCCTGCATCAGACGTTACAATATCTATTGCCGGTGGAATATCCTACTATTATTTAATTGATACAGCTACGGGAACTATTGCCCTAGACCTTGAGACGTACGGTGCGAATCTCATATTGGTTGGAAATTTGACCTATTCTGCCACTTAAACACGTGCAGTCGACATAAGTATCAAAAGCTTTGCACAGTCTGCTGCGCAGCAAAAAAAAATGTCTGAGAAGAAGCTATGCTCCAAGCACGGAAGGAAATCTTCCAGAGAAAAAGTGATGGACCCTGAGGCGGGTCAAATCAGCAAGGAGTACAACGCGGGCCTGCTGAGTCCCCTGGAGGAACTGATCATGGCGCCCAAGGGACCCACCGGATCGTACGAGCAGGGCTTTTACGACGGCAACTGTGAGTACATCGAATTTGCCGGGGCCTACATACCATTGTACTGCACGCCCGAGATCTTTAGACACGAGTTCAAGGCGTTCCTGAACAAGGACGCGGCCGCGGACATCAAGGCCTCCCTGTTCCTGTTGGGGGCCGGCAACATCTCCCACGGATCATGATCAGACACATGGCCAAGAAGAAAGTGGGCAGACAGGTGTTGGCTCAGTACATCGACCCCTCCGACATTTTCCTAAGGACAGGACCCTCAAGCCGTTCGTGATCAAGGACTACTACGTGGTGCCTAATGGTCTAAAGGACGTCTGGTCTCACCGCGGGTCTGACGGACACTCACCAAGTTCAGGGGCAACGTCACCGGTGCCAGGACCGTAGGCATTCTCGCCACCCTCAGCAAAGCCATCAAAGGCAACGATTAAAACTAAAACTTCCCTTTCTCTGAGAAAGGGAGTATGTTCAAGCAGCAAGTGACCATGTTTGACGGCTATCCGCTCCGGGGCGGCGAGCTGGGTCACCAAGACATATAACGGAGCCTACGTGACCTTGTACGGTTTGTCCGAGTTTGTGTTGAACAAGGCGTACAAGGTGGTGAGGGGTGACTTTATAGCTGAGGACACGAAGTTCTTTACAAAAAAATTATCTTTCTGGGACAAGTTGAGACTCGTTGCAAGGCACAGGCAAGGTAGAACTTTCTTGAAGCAATACGCCAAGGCCGACGATGAGTTCTTGGGATTCAAGACAAAGATACAAGTACCGACTACATGATCAACGACCGCGGGTTTCACTGGTACGATCCTGACGATCCCAGACGATTATCACGATGAGTCTAACATTTACAGCAACAGGTTATACAAGCCACTCAGCAATGCGGATATGCTCAAAAGGCTTGAAAAAAATAAACCATCCTTTTCCGAGAAAGAGGCATCGGGCACCGGATAAAATTGGTCAGCAGTGTATCTTGAGCAGCATCGTCAACACCTGGCTGAGAGCTGTAGGCCAATCTGCTGCAGAGCAGATTGAGGAAGAAGACGAACTTGAACTGGTCGAGGCACCTCGTCCACCACCTCGTGCTCCGCACGAGGGAGGAGACCACGATGGATATCCACCTCCTACTCCTCTGCTCCTCCCCGAGCTTCGTTCCCATGCGGAGCACGGGAGGAGCACGAGAATTATAACTCCCACTCCTGCAGCAACAACTCCTGCCACAACAACTCCTGCCACGGCAACTCCTGCCACAGCAACTCCTGCCACGGCAACTCCTCCTCTTGCAAAGCAAGAGACGGTAGAAGTAAAAGCTGAACCCGTTACTCCTCCTCTTGCAAAGCAAGAGACTGTAAAAGCTGAACAAGTTACTCCTTCCCTTGCTTCTCCGAAGGTGCAGCAGAGCCCAGAGTTTGCTACGCCTGCAGCAACAGGGCCAATACAAGTGCCAGTCATGACGACCTTAAAAGAATACAAGGACACTTTGCACCAACTTTCCCAACAAAGTCCAGAACAACTAAATGACCTTGCCCAGACTTTCCGCATCAAAACGAGCACGCGTCAACTCGACAACCCCAACGAGGTTTACAAACGAATCGTCGAATACTATCACTATAAACTACCCAAGAGCCTCAAGAAGACTTCCGAAAAGGCAGTGACAGGATCACAGAAAAGTATCTGTCAACCCCGTACAAGACTCTGCAGAACCTTTTAAGAGGTTCTGGATCTCCAGGTCCTGTGGGAGCCACTCCCATGAAAGTCACCCCAACAAAAAAAGGGGAAAAAAAATAAACTTTTCATTATTATTCTGGGAAATGGAGATTTTTAATTAATAATAATAATAATGATACACTATCATAAACTGCCTATAGTTAATGCAAAACAACTAGATGGAGATTGAGCCTGCCATAGAAGTCTCCAAGGACGGTCGACTTGGGCCTGCATGTTTGAGTGGCAAGCCATGATGCCAGCTGAGAGAAGGCTTCAATAGCTTCATTTCCCCATACACCATATGTCTCAGCTACCAGGGGAACACACAACCAGCCGAGTTCTTTGCATTTAGGATCATTGGCGATGTGATTATTATTATTATTATTTTTATTACTATTATGTTTTTCAAAAGAGTTAATTGTAACTTTTTATTACCCCCTTCACTTCCGTTCGCTTAACGGTTTCATGCCAAATACGCTGATCAGCATAAAAATTTTATATACGGTTCGTGCCCAATACGCGGAACAGCATACCAGCTGCCCCTCTCTGTTCAACAGTTTTGTTTTGCGACTCTTAGGACGTTGATTGGAAACTTCGCAGACTGGAAATACTCAACATTCGTCTGGCTATCTAAAACTACAATGGTCAACCACAGGTACCGTTCGATAAAAAGTTTCCAATTAGTTTCAAGACACGCCCTATTTCTAAGTGTGCCCACCGTTAAAGCTGCTGTACTTGTTATGGACTACAAAGCGTCTAAAGCTTAGCCGAAACCTCCTCATACACTATGAAGGCTATCTACTGGTACTTATAACTGGTTAATACCTGAATAGGAAGCGTCAAAAAAAGCTAAACAACTACTCTTCCACGTACATATCTTTCAACCCGCACGGACGGCTTGTTTTCTATAGTATTAAACCACTTCATGGACACACAATCGTAGCGCTAACATTCCTTTCCAAGAATATGTGAAGAACATTACAAAAGGACGCCCCGTTCAAAAGTTATTCGCTCGTATATCACTCCATTTCAAACAAACTTCGTAATCAAATTAGTTACCGGCACGACGCGTATAATTGTTAATTGGATTGCAGGCATTAAACCATTAAGCCACCCGAGCAAAGCTCGAGGAGGGTGTTTAACGCACTGAGTTGGGGATGAGCTTGTCGGCATTAATTGGGATGACGGAGGCTTTGCCAACGCCGTCGGATAGGCGATCGAGCACGTACTGTTTAAACCTGGGGAACAGCACGAAGGGCGTGTAAGTGCCCAGAGCAATGCACACCTGCACTGCACCTCCCACGTCCTTGAGCATGGGGAAAATGGCTCCAGAGGCGTTTCGCAGACTGTTGGTCATGATGGACCAACAAGTAGCCGTCGCAGTACGAGACATCCGGTGGCAAGTTGAGAGGTGCCTGCCCCGTCGACGCATGTCAGGGTGATGACTCGGGGCACTTCTGCCACGTAGGCTGTGGTGGGTGAGATCCTGTTCTTTTCGTTGTTCTCGGCATTTCTCCATCCGGCTCCCAAGATGTCGTACATGGACGTGATACGGTCCTGTGTGAATTCCAAAAAGTAGAGGTTGCTCCAAGGTCCGTTCAAAACCCTGCCGAAAGAGTTTTTGGCCATGACCATCTGCTGCAGAAAAGGATCGATGGCCTGGTTGAGGATGGGGTTGCCCGTGGCGTCGAGCAGGTTGACCTGACAGGTTCCGATCTTGGTGGACAGAGGGATGAATCGTTTGCAGGCTCCCATGGCCGGGTTATTTTTGGTGGTACTGTTCCTCAATCCGTAAACGAGGAAGGGGCACACACCGTCAAGAGTGCTCATGACGATGTCGATGTAGTTGTTGCCGGTGACCGTGACGTCCTGGCACGAAAGCACCTGCCAGTCCAGGAAGTTCCTGATGAAGGTGTGCAGATAGGACTGTTCTATGATGACGGCCAGAGAGGCGTGGACGGCAGTCTCCTCGAGCATCACGTACGAGGAGACGACAAACACGGAGTTGGGGGATCCCTGCTCGATGCAGCCTCCCAAGGGGGACTTGATCTGGATGGTGATGTTGGGTGGATACTAAAACATGTGGGCTCCGGTGAGTAGTGTACAGTCGTACAGGGGCACGTAGACGTTGTAGGTCACCGGAGGGAGAAAGGCGGTGGTCCACGCGTCTTCGGGATCGCACAGCAAGTTTCAGCCATGGGCTCAAACATGCTGGGAAACATGTTGCTCATGCCCATCAAGATGGTGAACCACTGGGCGTCCTGAGCCTTTGTGAAGCTGGCGTCCTGGAAGGTGGTGAGAGTGTCGATCCACATGACGGCCGGGAGCAGCTTCACAGGGGCGGTGACCTGCACCTGGAAGTAGATCCTGGCGCGGGTGATCTGGTTGGGTTTGCCTGTAATCTGGTACTGCATGATCTGGCTACCGTTGCTCAAGTATCCCGAGCATACGCTGCCGCTCTGCAGATAGTTGCTATACTTTTTCTCTTGTCGTGCAATGTCTCTGCCCTTGACCTGGTCGGCCAGCTGGGAGACCATCCTGCCCAGAGACGGGCTGAACTCGGGCTCGGTTCAAGAGTACTGATTGACCTTGTGGACGAGCTTTCCTGCTGTCGCGTTCCCTTGTCTGCTGCGTGCAGTAGTGATACTTATTAATAATTTGTCGGGTCAATGTTCAATTGTTACAACTTAAGTCCTAATGCTATGATGTTAACAAGATGACTGATGTGCAAAAGTACGTCGTATTCATCCTGGACTCCAGCGGGAGATTCAGCGGCACTGCAAACTCGGGAACCGTCAACGTATAGTTCATCAATCTCAGTTAGAACGACAAGTTCTACCTCAGGCTGACTTCGTTCAACACCATCTTCACGGCTCCCAACGTGTCTCCGCTTAGGGGCAACCGAATACAAGTTAGCGACAGTAACCAGATCTACACCGTCACACTGCCCACGGGCTCTACAGCGTCGGAGGCATCAACAACCTGGGCACGGCCGTGGCCAAAGTCGTCAACTCGACCTTTTCGACTGCAGGTGGTACGCTCATCTTGACGGCCAATTTCAACGCCGCCACCAACCTGTACACATTCACGGGATCGTCACAGTTCAGGTTCGTGTTTTACACATCGAGCTTAAAATACATCTGGGCTTCGACCCCCTCTTCACCCAGTTGCTGAACACGTTTCAGACGGCTCAGAACATACCGACCATGTCCGAGAACTACTTTGGGATCCAGATCACCTCTGACAACTCCACCACGTAGCTTGTCAACATTCCCCGGTATCCGCAATTGACGCTGGCCGTGTCCTTCATCGTACCCAGGACCTGCAACTACGGGCAGCAGCTGTATCTGACCGAGAGCAGCATCACACCCATGCGAATCAAGTTCGACCATAACCCGTCTCAGATCAGCTGGAATTTGATCAGACCCAACGTCCAACCTCTGGAGCAGGTGGCAGATTGGACAGCCGTGTTTGCCGTCGAACCGATTCCCCAGTTCCCCTTTAGGGAAACTGGGACTCTAAGAGTGGACAATGCCTTGCTGGCCAAGTACAGAAGGGAAGACAAAATCGGTAGAGCTAGATATATCCGCTGCCTTAAGGCAACGGTGGTCCTCCATGCATCTCCTGCGAAGGCCGGGGAGGACAGGCTGGCTCTGTTAGCGAAACGGTACTGGGTACCAATTCTGGTAAATAATTAAATTGTTGTCCTCCTCCCCTCTGCTCCTCGTGCAGAGCATGAGATGCAGAGGGAGCTTCACAGTGCGAAGCAGCAGGAGCAACAAGAGGAGTCTTTCGTATCTTTTCTTGTTTTTTCTCTCAAACATCTGATCCAGCTCTTTCTCCTTTACCTTCTTGTCGATGCACCCATCCCCGTCCTCTTCAGAGGACGGGAGTATGTCGGCAAGGTCTGTGTACTCATGTGCAACATGAATGGATGATTTCATATTAGAGTCAGCCATAGGTATACTATTATTGATTGACAAGTCCAAGAATCCAATAGGATGAGTCGAGCAAGTTTGATGAAGAAGGCCAAGTCAAAAAAGATTAAAGGCTACAGCCAGATGACCAAGGCTGAGCTCCAAAAAGCCCTAGCTCCTCCCCCTCATGCTCTGCACGAGGAGCAAAGCTCATCTTCCAATCCCGAGCAAAGCTCAGGGGAGCAGAGCTCTGGGGAGCAATGCTCTTCTTCCGACTCAGGGGAGCAGTGCTCTTCTTCCAATCCCGAGCAAAGCTCGGGGAGCTCGGGATCGTCAGACGAGTCTGGTCAGCACAACTCATTGAGTCTTTCCAAACGTATCCACAAGCTAAATATCATAGATATGAAAAAGGCTTGCAAAGAGTCTGACATCAAGATCTCCAAGTACGATGCAAAAAAGAAAAAGTCCAAACCCAAATCCCGAGCAGGGCTCCAGGCTGAACTTGAAGCATACTGCTTGGGACAGTCTGTTGCTCCTACTACCTCCCTAGCTTCGTTTTCGAGCTCCCCCTGCGAAGCAGGGGAACGGGAGGTTCGAGGTGGGGAGCTCCCTCTGCATCTCGTGCAGAGCACGAGGAGCAGAGGGGAGGAGGTGCAAAACCCTCCTCCTTCTGAGGCTGCAAAGCAGGAAGAGGAGGTGATAGACAATTTAGAGAATCATTCTTAATACTAATACAACTGCGCAGAATGACGTTGGCAGATAGCCATAAAAAAGTTAACCTTTTTGAGATCTGTGGATCCTCTCCCGTCGTACAACTACGAATGGGACATGGGGTACTTTACACTACCTGAAAACTTGAAAGAAGAGTACGTGCTGGGTAAGAATCCCAAACTTCCCAAGCAAAGCTTGGGAAAGGTAATAGCATATCTGGACTTCATCAACGGCGTTGCATCCTCGTTCAAAGCACAGGACGACATCTGCAGGGAGCTCGGAACTAGAATAATACAAGAGATCGAAGCTGCTTCACCACCTTTCGAGCTTTGCTCGGGGATGTCCGAGCTCGACGAGGTTCGACAGATGGTGACCGAGCAAAGCTCGAGAGAGGAAGTGTACTCTAAGCTGCTGCCATACAGCATCATGCCTGAGAGTGCAAAGATTGCAATGATCGAGCAGAAGCTGCCCTTCCTGCAAAGCAAAGCTCAACTCGTCAGACGCATAGTTGGTTACATTGATTTTATCAGTGTTAATTAAAATCCTATCCCTGTTCCTATGCTGATTCATGTGCAACGCCTTTGTTAGCAGGTGCTATAGGAAGGCTAACTAATGGTGTATAGTACCTTGCATACGGCACTACCTGGCACTATTCAACAGACACAGTCCTGACTGTTCACGCTTAATACGCGATGTCGGAATCACGCCACAAGAGTCTTATATGGCTGACAAAAGAGGTGCTGTGTCTTCGCCTGACGCAGGCCAACCTCGTCGTCATGGGGAACAAGGAGAAAATGGTCCAACGTCTCTTGGCTCAGGAAGCCGGCGCTCCGGCTCGCAGCGGTGTTCAGACTTCCTCCCCTGGCGAATTCGATAGCGACAAGCCCCAAGGATCAGCACGCCAGCCGAATCGCCGCCGCCGAGTCGTGGCTGCCTTCTCCAGCGACGGTACTGATCCGGAACAGGATAACATGCCGCCCGGTGTCGCAGACATGGACATAGAGGGTGAGTCATCTCCCGACCCTCGCTGCCAGCTCTGACGCAGAGGATGGAAACGAGGCAAACCCTCCACAGCGCCATCTGCATCGCGGTCCAAAGGCTCACGACTCTATCCTCCACCCACGCCGCAGCGTGCGCATGCTTTCACCTGCAGGAGCGGTCAACCGGGACATGGCTTCCCATACACGTCGACGCTTCACGAACGTTGCCGCTCCTCACGCACTAGAGCCACTTTATCGTCAGCGGGCGTCACAATCAGGGACTACCAGCAAGCCCCGCCCATCTCGCTACAGGACACCTAACTCCAGCGAAGTGCCCTCAGGTCGCCACCAGGTGGACGAGTTAAGACTCCCACGAACACGTACGCGTAAGGCCTCGCCATTTCTCGTGCGAGGTCCCCCTTCTCGTTCCAGAAGCCACTCCCCCCAACATGCTCGGCGGCACAGGGATGCCGCCGTCACCGAAGATCTCGAAGGTCCAGCAGCTTTGAGGAGTTCTCAGACGCCCCCTTCTCCTCCTGCGTGACAGCCCCGGCGAAGTACCTCGTCAGGAGGATCAGACAAGGAAAATTTATTAAGCTAGACAAATTGTTACCACCTGTCCTAGACGAAACACTCACCACGCAACTGGGGAAGCGCTCAGGGGGTAGTAAAAGGCGTATTGGGGATTTTGGAGGGGTGGTGCATTTTCATGGCCATAAGGGTGCACGCATTTCCTGAGTCGGGTATTCCTTTCAAAGTCGAATCATTTAAGTGCACCGAAGAAGGCCTATCCGGGCCGAAATGCATCTGCAACTTGCATAAAGTTTGACCAAGGAATACTGTGATACAGACACGAGCGCAAGCACTCACGTGAATACAAGTAAGTGGATCCTAATCCCTTCCAAACCTATTCCAAGGTACGATGGGAAAATCCAAGCTCACGAACCTGAGACTCAAGGGTAAAGCCCAGAACCCTACGCCCTCACTGTGGATACCACCTCAACAGGCAACGGCATGTCCTACATGCCCTCTCATAGCCGCATCCACCCTCACAGCCAGGCCCCAACGCAAAGCACTTCAGCATCAATCGCCAACCTGGTCCTCGTCCCGAAACCATAATTTACCATCAGCCATCACTACCCCTCCCCCCACAATCGCACAGAACATGGACCAACCAATTCCTACCCCACAACCTGTACGAACAATCGACCCACTCCAAATCCATGCCTTGCCCCTCAATCCCATCACTACACCCCAAAACCCCAACACGCTTCCTCCTACTCCAACCGTGTCCTCTGAGCCTGTGACCACCTCCCCCACGATACCGGATACTGACCAACATCCACCAGCCATCGCAGACCAACCTACTCTACTCCCATAACCCGCAACTACAAGCGCCCTGACACCTCCAACCCAAACCTCGCTCGTCAACTGCATCACAACACCCCAAGACCTGAACACAACTCAGACTCTATCCACTGAACCCGTTACCACCTACCCCCAACCATACCAGACAGACCAACAAATACGAATCTCACTGTCACAACCTCCACCAGCAAACGCAATATCTCCTCCAGAGATCTTGTCCCCAGACCACACTTCAACCCACAACCCGCTCCCAGACCCAGCTTTACCCAAAACAATTCAAACTCTACCAGACCCAGCTCTACCCAAAACAATTCAACTCTACCCAGAGTCAGAAATAGCGTGCAGTCATCGGTCATTTTCCGCGCATTTTACAACAATGACCAGCCGATTATGGTCTTGGGAGGACAATGTGACCGTTCATTTCTTAATACGTAATCACTACCTTGCACCACGCGCGATAAAGTAATGATTGCATTAGGCGATTTTAAAACAACCCAAAACCGCTTCAGCTGTGATTACAGTAGCGGCTCAGTAATAAGACCACCCCGAGACAATCGGATCTTGTGGTAGAACTCGCCAATACGACCGTTTCGGTCTTACTGGCGAATTTCCCGCCTTTCGAAATGCGCTTTGATTAAAATACCAGTAGCAGATAAACAAATCAATCGTAACAAAATAACAACTGGAAGGATGAACAATTATGCCAAGGATTGTAAAGCTAGCTTAGAGCTGGCTCATGTGTCATAGACATTGCTAACTCCATTAGTACGGGATCGTCAATTATCCCCGCAATCGAATGCATGGTGGGTACCAACTGTATTAGGAAACCACTTCATTGATCGCCTTTTCAGAGAAAGAAAGGTACACAAAAACGCCCTTCCAATATTTATACACTAGTGGTCTTATTTGACGGTGATCGGATTGGCGAAGTGGTCTTATAATCGGGCGGTTAAGGGGTCTTATTACCGCGTGGTCTGATTAGTGAGCCGCTACTGTATGGCTTAGTGGTTACGTAATGTTGTATTTGCTTATCCCTACAATCTACCGCTTGAATCTAACCACTCTGCTTTGCTAATACGTGTAGTAGGTAATGTGGTAATAGCCTGCTCTAGTTGCACAGTAATATTTTGACTGCCCATTTTAATAAAATGTCCAGTCAAATTTTCCTTTCACTGGACAAATGTCCAGCCAATATGGAGATGTTATTTCCGACTCTGCTACCAGACCCAGCTCTACCCAAAACAACTGAAACTCTACCAGACCCAGCTCTACCCAATACAAATCAAACTCTACCAACACCAACACAGGCCTCAATAACCCCAACCACAACCCCACATACCCAAGATCAACCCAGATCGCCCTTCACACAAGACACAAAACAAAACAAAATCACCACAACAATCAAGGGGAAAAAATGGGATGTACAGTACCGCTCACCCACAAGTTTACACTCGCTCGCGTGTCACACGCGAGTTGCGAGTGAGTGGCAAGTGAGCGTCGCGAGTAATCACTCGTTGTAAACATAATAGGTACTCGCGCGGCGCTTGCGAAGCACTCGCATGAAAAATTCTTTTAAAATTTACGGCACAGGCAGCTGTACAACTGTTTCTCGCGCACTTTTTTGTTTGCTTGTTTTTCTCCACGTTCGGTAATATTGCATGTGGCCTGTACGGAATCTAAGTGGCTACTGCCCATATGTCCTGAGATTCTGATTTACGTAACAATTACCAGCGATTAAAACGCCTACGCATCATCATGATAGCCAGCCCCTCCTCAGGCAACCTTTCCCTAATACATCGTACACTGTACATCATATCCTTGCTACAGCATTATTAACTCACAGGAAACGAATAACGCCCACAATACACCATGCCCGCGCGTGACGTTTAATTGTTATGGCCCAGATTAAATCTATAACTTTATAACGATGAAAGTTTTGTATTGTCTGGGAATTTTCTAACGCAACTACCATTATACTGATGATAGGTGTCATGAAGCTTCGTAGCTAATACATGTTGTACGTACGTAAGGCGTAGCTTCGTCTTGAAAGCCATCCGTTGCGTAACGCTACCATTGTACAGAGTACAATTCCTATGGGACGCTACCGCGTACATGGCACTTATCCGTTTAGACATTCGTAGAAGAGTGGGATTGACTACATTGACTGCGTGTTGGCATTGTCATACATGTACATGTACATGTAAATGCAACTTGCTAATTATCCGTTACTCGCGTGGCACTCGCCAAGCACTCGCGAGCGAGTCTTGTAACGCGAGTGTAAACTTGTGGGTGAGCGGTACTGTAGTACTACAGAAATACACCCAAATCAGAAAATTTTACGAACTGGCCCTACTCAATGAAGAATGCCTGGAAGAAAGTGTCTTCCCACTGGGAAGCAAGGCATCGGCCACCTGTGCCACCCTTGGGGCTGATGACAACCTCAGAAATGAACACATTGCTATTCTAAAAAGAGCCAGCATAGAAATAATGGCTGCCAATGTGCGCCACCTAAAAAAACTCGCCGACTTCACATCAAACAATTTACTGAAATTGAGATAGCACTTGACAACAACAAAACAACAGACGTTGCCACACAACAAATGGGTAACCGAAGCACAAACAACAACATGCAAAAGTTATATGACGACCTCAAGACAAGGAGAAACAAAAATATTACCAAACCAAAACTGGCACATAGAAACAACCAAATCTACCAAGAGGAATGTCTAAGAATCAAGCCACTGCCCAGTCTACTCAACAACCCCCAACCAAAACCTAAACAGACTCCCCCGGTGCCACCACACACAAACCTTCTCCTTCAGCCACAACCTACCCCCCCTTACACCTCCTCCAAACCCAAAACCCAAGAAATCTACCCCAACACCACCTATCCTCCTGGCCACAAATGAGAAAAGAATTACAGCCCCTCGCCACCACACCCAATGGAAACAAACACAACAAACACTTATAGAAGACCCCACAACATCCAGCAACCCATCATGATGCACACCACACGGCGCCCACCCCTACTCATGGATCCAACCCCCATCCTTTACCTACCACAATCACAACAAACCCAACAAACAACCACACACAATACAACAACAAGGACTACCCACCACACTGAACAATCCCTCACCACTAATGTCCCTCAGATTCGGACCACCACCACTGATGTCCCTCAACCTGCACCGATCTCCACCCACAACTACCTACAGGGCTCCCTCAAGTAAACCAAACTTCCTGTACCACACAACAGCTTCATACCCGCACACCACAGCAAAACGAAGACACACAATGGCGTAGAGGGATACCAAGAGAGACCAACACAAGTTGGCCCCTCCCACTTAAATTACAGCTGGTTAAGTATGTGCCAACTGTTTAGCTCTTACCAGGCAGCTGTGTGCATTAAGTATGACAGCCTATTTAGGCAGGCCGTGTTAGAATTGATTGCGTAATTTACATGTACTTGTGCACGTGATTATTATTAAAACACGGAGAGATAGTGTGCGTCGATACCGTTCCCTGAGATCCTTTTCGTACATGGTCCATCGAACCGAGGAACTAGAACAATAGAAAGGAAACAGTAGAAAGATGAGTTCTCTAGAGGTATTGAACAAAAAGAAACGGATACAAGCCGGACATCGCGGATCCGTTAAACGCATTATCTTGCAAGCACAGGAATTGTTGGAAGGTGAAAGAAACGACGAAACTTGGGTAATCACTGACGGCTCTCTAGGACAAGCTTGTGATCATCACGAAGCTTGATGCCGAAATCCTAGATGCGACCGAATAGGCTGATATCGCAAGCGAAATAGAACAAGCTGACATTCTTCGAGAAGCCATAGACACAACGATATTGGAAATTCAAGCTGCACTCACAGATTTAAACTGACCACACACGCGAGCGACGCAAGAAGTTTCCGCTAATGGAACCACTGACATGCGACAGAAAGAAACGACCTCGTTACTCTCCCGAGATGTGCCACGTCCAGAAATTCGACAGCAAACTGTGGCAACCACGCGAGAGTCGAGTAGCATATCTTCAGGGGATGCAGAGAACGTTGAACGCACTACTCAGCTCAATCCAGCACCAACCTGCACCAGAGTGAGACTTCCAAAGCTGGAACTGATGAGATTTGATGGCGAGTTAACAACGTGGATACCCTTCTGGATACCCTTCTGTCATTTGACACAACAGTACTGAGTTGTCTCCAGTTGATAAATTCAACTATCTAATATCACTGTTGGATGGTCCAGCAGCAGCTGGAATTGCAGGTTTGACACTTTCCTCTCCGAACTACAGCGAAGCAGTAACCATTCTTAAGAAGCGCTTTAGTAAAAAGCAGTTGATTGTAACCAGGCACATGGCCACATTGATGAGTCTGGAAGCGGTGACCTCACAGCATAACCACAAGGGCCTAAGACAGCTCTACAACTTTGTAGAGTCTCACGTACGAAGCTTGCACTCTCTGGGAGTTCCACCCTCATCTTTTGGCACCTTGTTAGCATCAATCTTCATGAATAAGCTCACGTAGAGTTTCGTCTCGCTGTCAGCAGAGAGATTGTGGATGATCAATGGGAACTGGATGTCGTAATGAAAATAGTCGAAAGGGAAATCGATGCCAGAGAGAGAGCAGCTGCAAGTTCATGTTTGAATGTATAAAGACAGAGCAGAGAACCACCTACAGCAGCTACGCTAATGTCTACTGATACTTCTACAAGCTATGCATACTGTGAACAAGCTCACCATCGTCAGTGTAGGGTCATAAGGCGGATGTGAAGTTGAGAAAGGGGATGCTGATGAAAGCTGGGCACTGTTTCCTATGTCTGAAAAGGGGTCACCTCAGCAAGACATGCCGCTCATCTGTGAAATGCTCGTTGCCAACGGCGACACCACAGCAGCATCTGTGAAAATGTACATACACCTTCTGATGCTAACCCTGCAAGACCTGCTGTCTCTACTCCATCGAATACTCAAGCTAACCCTGCTCAGCTCAAAACCGTAGCGTCACATCATCCCTCATCACTATCCATGTAAGTGAGCACAAAGACACCTGTTCTACTACAAACTGCCAGAGCTATGGTCTACAGGCCAGATTCACCAACTATCACTGAGATCACCCGTGTCATCCTTGATGGTGGAAGTCAACGTTCCTACATCACTGGAATACTCAGAGAGGCACTTACACTCCCTACCCAGAGTTCAGAGTCACTAGTGATCAAGATGTTTGGATCTGAAGGTGGTAGGGCGCAGACGTGTGATATGGTCAGACTGGGAGTGAGGACCAGGGATGGAGCACATGTAGATCTGAAACTTCTGGTGGTACCCTTGATCTGCAAGCCACTTAGTGGTCAACCGGTTTCTTGTGCCAGTGAAAGATTCCCCCATCTATTCGGACTGGAAATGGCTAACACTAGCATACTTGGTGATACATTGGACATAGATGTGCTAATTAGGGCCGACTACTACTGGCAATTTGTGACGGGGAACATATGCCGTGGGATATCTGGATGCCTGAATCCCAATGCAGACCAAGGACTCTTTGCCCATCTAGGGGTTGGAATTGGTTGGCACCAACTGTGTGTCTTGCATAGGATTGGTTCTCCTCTTGAAGTGTGTTCCTTTCACTCTTGTGTGACACTTCCGACCTATGGTGCTCCTTCTGACCGATGCGTTCCAACAGGTCCGTGGAGTTTGAGGAGAATTTCCTCAGGTTAAATCCTGCCTCAAGTAGTTGATCCTTTGACTTGGTGTATAGCTCAAATGCTTCATCAACACTATCTGCTCCGAATGTGAGGTCATCTACGTATATAGAATTCAAGAATTTTGCCACAAATGATGGATCATCAGGTTGATATCCTTGGATTGTTGCATTTTGAAGAAATGGGCTTGAGGCTACACCGAAGACAACACGGGTAAAGCACAGGACAGTTATTCGTGGAGTCTCACACTCTATGTCTTCTATCCACAGGAACCTCAACACATCCCAGTCTTCTTCATCTACAGTGATCATGAGGAAAGTCTTCTCTATGTCTGCAACTAATGCTACCTTCTGTAGGTGGAACCGCAACAAAATGTCGATTATGCTTTGGCCAAATGCAGGTCCAACATAGAGACATTCATTCAACGAAGGACCAGTAGACTTTGCGGAGGCATCGTATACTATTCGAAGTTATGTGGTCTGCTTCTCTTCCCTAATCACTGCATGGTGTGGTAAATAGTGTATCCTCTTGTGTTCCTGAGGTGACAGGTCTCCCACTACCTCCACTATGCCCTTGGTCAGCTGTTCTCTAATTACTCCATCATACTCCTTCAAAAGACGAGTATCCTGCTTGAGTCTCCTCAGCAACCCATGCAGTCGCTTCTGGCAAAGGTCATAGTTGCTGGGTAGAGTGCAGTAGGGATCCTTCCATGGTACAGTGCCGTCCACCCACAAGTTCACACTCACGCGCGTGTGTATTCGAGTAGCGTGCGAGTGTATTCGAGCAGAGCGCGAGTCAATTAGCAAGTGCAATTAGCCCTCGATACGCGCGCTGTTGCGAGCGTCACTCAAATACCTATTTACGGCATACCTACAGATGATTACGTTAGTTTGAAGCTATATATGTTTTTGTTCCAGCTGTTTTGCTTTGAGTTAAGGCGCGCGAGTTATTATTGCACTCGATCGAGTCGCGCGCGAGTCGAGCGCGTGTCGAGTGCAAGTCGAGCGCACGCGAGTGTGAACTTGTGGGTGGACGGCACTGTAGCTACACACAGTATCTCCCATCTCGCAGTTGAATGCTATTAATGAAATTGTCATACACAGACGTTTCATCTTCCTTAATGCCCAGAGTCTCCAGTTCCCAAAATATCTTCAACCTTTCATTCAAAGAGCTGACTGAGGCTGTATCAACGTGAAGAACATGAGATGTGAATAGGTTGACCGTCTGATGTTCGTCACTGTATCTTGGTACAGGACCGGATAACACCCATCCAAGCCTTGTTTCAATTCCTGTGGAGTGACCAATTCGTTTTCGATATCAGTCAGGTGGGCATTGATGCAGACCTGGAACCGAAGAAAAGAGATGTTGTCAGCTTGGCTTCAAGAATCTATGACCCGATTGGCATACTATCACCAGTGACCATCCAGTTCAAGGTACTCTTCCAAAGGATTTGTGAACTAAAAATTGGATGGGACGACTACATCTCAGGAGACCCTCTGAAAAGGTGGAAGTCCTTGGTACATGGATTAGCTCAGACCTGCCCACTCCATATCTCGAGATGCATCCTTCATCATGCAGAGGACAAGAGAGATGCAGTCTACAGTCTGCAGGGATTTTCTGATGCATCGCAGGAAGCCTATGCTGCAGTGATTTATCTGAAGGTGGTGACCTCAAATGGAGTTGAAGTCAGATTTGTAGCGTCAAAAACAAGAGTTGCCCCTGCTAAGGGAATGACCATTCCCAGATTAGAGCTACTAGCAGCACTTCTGTTATCCAAGTTGATGGTGAACGTGAGTTGTGCTCTAGAACCCGAACTCACGTTGGATGACCCTTCATGCTTCACTGACTCCAAAGTAACCTTGTATTGGATCCAAGGACAAACAAAAGAATGTAAACAATTTGCCCAGAACAGAGTAAGGGACATTAGGAGACTGTTACCAATACATGTTTGGAAGCATTGCAGCGGACACGAAAACCCAGCAGATATACCCTCCAGAGGTATGGATCTGGCAGAACTTGCTAATAATCCACTGTGGTGGAATGGACCGAAGTGGCTTTGCAATTCTGGGGGCAAGTGCATGAAGACTCTGTTCCAGAAGGATGCTTGGATAAAATGAAAGTTGGAAGCCGCCAATTGATGCAGTCAATTCACAATCTGATATCTAGCAAACGTGATCCAAGCAAGCCAATAATGGCGTGTAAGAACTTCAGCTCACTGAGGAGACTGTTCAGAATCACGGCACATGTCTTCAAGTTTATTGAGGTGTTGAAGGCTAAGATTGGCAAGGAAGCTCGAGAGATTGAACTTAACATTGCCGCTACTGACATGGCCAAGTCTGAATTATACTGGATCAAGATAGTCCAACGCAATCTAGAGAACAGTGCGAGATTCGTTACATGGAAGCAACAGTTCAAGATGTTCATGGATGAGTTTGGATTGTGGAGGTGTGGAGGAAGACTGACCAATCCAGATATGCCACAACCTTCAAAACACCCAAACCTGTTGGAGACCACTCACCCTGTCACAACCTTGATAGTGAAGGATTGCCACGAGAAGGTCATGCATAATGGTGTGCGGGAAACCCTTTCCGAACTCAGATCCAGATACTGGATTAATCGAGGACGAAGTTTCATTAGGCGAATACTGCATGAATGTTTAGTCTGCAAGAAGATGCAAGGGCAGCACTACATCAACCCACGTTCACCACCTTTGCCTGAGTTTAGGGTACAGCAAGCTCAACCATTCACGTCTTGCGGAGTGGACTACGCGGGTCCCCTATATTTGAAGGACACTAGCAAGGTTTGGATCAGCCTATTCACCTGCTGTGTAACATGAGCCATTCACCTGGAACTAGTCCCAGAAATGACAGCTGGTGCCTTCTTACAGTGTTTCAAGAGGTTCACAGCACGCCGAGGAGTCCCATCTAGAGTGATTTCAGATAATAGCAAGACATTTAAATCAGCCAGTCGTCTCATCTTCAAGCTACTGGACTCTCCAGAAGTAAGGAAGTACTTTGGCAACATGCATTTGACCTGGAACTAAAATCTGGAGAAGGCCCCATGGTGGGGTGGGATGTTTGAGAGGATGATTCGCTCGATGAAGATGTGTTTGAAGAAGGCGATAGGTGGAGCCAGACTCTCTTATGATGAGCTGCTGACTGTGACCACCCAAGTAGAAGCCACACTCAATTCACAACCACTGACCTACGTGTCGTCTGAAGACTTGGAAGAGCCAATCACACTTACTGGTTGGGTATAGATTGCTGAGCCTACCCGGAATGTGAGGGAGACCAGAGTGATCCTGATTTCAGCCTCACATATACCCCAACGGTGATCACTCAACGAATGAAACACATGAAGTCAGTGATGGAACACTTCTGGAAACGATGGCTGGACGAATATCTGAAGGAGTTGAGAGATGCACATCGTTATGCAAAACAACCTCGGGGATCTGTGGCTACATTGGAATTGGAGATATGGTGAAAGTACATGACGCTGACCATTCGCACGTACTCGGGAAGACTGGCATTGTGGAGAAGCTGATAACTGGACGGGATGGAGTCGCAAGAGGAGCAGTTGTCCGCCTATCATCTGCAAAGGGCCCTGTAACCCTGAGAAGCCCACTCCAATTTCTCTACCCACTGGAGATGTCTGCACAAGGTCAAGCACCAAATGATGTCATAGATTATGTGACAGAACCAGTGGATCCCAAAGATTCCAGTACGGAGCAGAATGTAGAGTACCAAAGAGGTCAACCAAGAAAGGCCTCAAGTCTCGCCAGAGAGATTAGACTTTGTCTAAACTGAATATTGGATTTATCTGTCGTTGACTAGTTGCACTAGTCAACGCGGGGGGAGTGTTAGAATTGATTGCGTAATTTACATGTATTTGTGCACGTGATTATTATTAAAACACAGAGAGATAGTGTGCGTCGATACCGTTACCTGAGATCCTTTTCGTACAGGCCATTGCTAGGGACAAATCCCGCCTCGTCCCATGGGATCAAGTCAAGGAGGACATACTGGTTTGGTGTGCCACCCGCCAGCCTTTTTGTCCCAAGACCAACACCTTCACTCCTGGCTCACCAAGCGTTCCATCCAATGGCAAGAACTGTTTGCCATTGTGGCAGCAGCTCACACCTGGGGTCACAGGCTGGCCGGATGCCGCATCAGGTTCCACTGCGATAACCTGGCAGTCGTGCACACGTGGAATGGGCAATCCTCGAGGGACACCGCAATCATGGGTCTATTACGGGAGCTCTTCTATGTAGCAGCGTGTAACAATTTTACCGTCCAATTGGTGCACATACCGGGCAAGCATAACTCTCTAGCAGATGCTCTATCTAGAGATATGCTTTCACGTTTTTTCACACTTGCTCCTCAGGCCGACCCTCTACTAACAGCCATCATGCCAGCGGTATTAGCCGATCTCTAGACAGGGACCTTGCGTCTCTGGTCAGCAGGGCATTGGCTGGGTCTACCACTGCCACATACAAGGTTGGGATTCAGCATTACATCACACTCTGCAGACATCTGCCGCAGTCCCATCCACCAGGCGTCACTTGCTCCTCAGGCCGACCCTCTACCAACAGCCATGCCAGCAGTATTAGCCAATCTCTAGACAGGGTCCTTGCGTCTCTGGTCAGCAGGGCATAGGCTGGGTCTACCACTGCCACATACAAGGTTGGGATTCAGCATTACATCACATTCTGCAGACATCTGGACATGGCCGCAGTCCCATCCACCAGGCATCATATAGCCCTGTTCGCAACCCACCTCAGCCCCTAACTCCGCTTGCCTACCATCAGGGTTTACTTGGCCGCCGTCTCCTTTCTACACCGGGCAAGTGCCACAGGAGCCCTGTGGGTAACAATCCATTATTGAAGCTAGTCATCTGGGGTATTCGACGTAAGCAGGCACAACTCCCCTCTCTAAGTCCAGGCTTCCGATCACTCCCAAAATACTCCAGGACCTGATTAAGCAGCTCCATCGTGAATAAGCTCATGCTACAGGCTGCCATGTTGCTAGCTTTTTTCGGTTTCCTGTGGGTGAGCGAGTTCACTACCCCTGCAGGGTCTACATCCTGATTCCTGACCAAGGGCGATGTCAAACTAATGGATCACCAGCTTAAGGTTTTCTTTAGTCGCTCCAAAACGGACAAACTGGGAAAGGGTTCCACCATTACTGTGGGGTGTAGTGAAGATGGGTTTTGTCCGGTCAAGGCGATGCGTCACTACTTGGAGGAATGCAGGTCACACCCCTCAAAGCCGTTGTTCTATTTCAGACATGGACCCCCTTTCACAGCCAGGAAATTTAGAGCAGTACTTCACTTCCATCTGAAGTCTCTCGGCCTCAATTCACTCAGCTTTAACACTCATAGCTTCAGGATTGGGGCGGCCACACCTGCTGCAAAGGCTGGTCTACAGTCCTCCACCCTCAAGGAGCTCGGCCGTTGGTACAGCGCTGCCTTTCACTTGTACATATGTCACGATCCGGCTCATCCCTCTGCTGCTGCTCTGATGGCGAAGGCTGACTGAACTGTTGCTTGCACAAACACACACGTGTCTCCCCATTTGTACTTCCCTCAGGCACTGCTACCATACATGTACCATCCAAAACATCCCACCATAACCTGGGGCTGGGTGGCGTTCAATTGGGGCGTTAACTTGGGCGGAGCCCTACGGGCTTGTCCCTTGGCATGGTGCACAGGTCATCCAGTTGGTGGCCTGCATCACCCTGGTACCTGTCATAGCAGGAGGGCTTTCCAAACTATATTGGCCTATATTGGCCTTGCAGCCAAGCCTGGACCAGCGTCCTTGCTTGCCACACTGGCCACCTGGCTTGTGGTTAGCAGCACTAGCTGGTGCCACCACAGCTGGGGGTTGTGGAATGTTACACAGGCTCATGGGATACTCTTGCCCTTGCCCCAGTTGTTGCCAAACCAGTCAGTAACATCGCATAACACCTAGAGTATAGTACACATAGACTCAGTTTGGGGCATTACTGATTGATAGGTAAGGTATTGCGTCAGCATGGGAGTCTAGAATAATGCAGCATAGTGGTGAATTACTGGGTTGATAATTAACACCATTTGTAGTGTCAGTGGATGGGGTTCTGGGTCGCGAAGCCAGGATGTTTGTGAACCACTTAGGAGACTTGCATTGCTGACATGTGGAAAAATCCCATAGTGAAGTAATGGGTTGGGTCAGAGCAAAGATGTCTTTTGCCATTCTTAAGGCAACAAATCTTTGTCTGCGTGGCTCTAGAAGGAAATGGAGGAGTGTGATGGACATTAATGATGGAACTGGGCTCCCCAGTTACATGGACTAAATTGTGCAACTTGTTTTAAGTTTTCTTTATACTTTTGGTTCTTATTCTTGTATGTATTTATTCTAATCCATTAAAAAAATTAGTTCAATGATTTGAATTCCATATAAGAAGATTCTGCAGCAGCTCCCTAAAACGGGGCTATTGCGATTCTTTACAAACGGTTCGGGAATAAACAACAAATCATTGCGAGGCACATGGATATCTTGATGAACCTGGTAGGTGTTACATCACAACATCACTAAAGAAACCTGAGATGCCTCTACGATCACGTAGAATCTCACATTAGGGGCTTGCATTCTCTGGGCATACCAACATCCTTGTTAGGTGGATTGCTGTCATCCATCTTCATGAACAAGCTAACCACCAGAATTTCGACTTGCTGTCACTAGTGATATTACTGACCAAGAGTGGGACATTGACTTAATGTTGAACATTGTGGAGCGGGAGTTGGACGCTAGAGAGAGAGCTGCACTGAGTTCTGGTACCCAAACAAAGAGACCTGATAAGGACCTTCTGACTGCTGCAACCTTGTTATCAAAGGACTCCAGTCCAAATTGTATCTATTGTGATCAATCACATTCACCATCACAGTGCAATGTTGAACATTGTGGAGCAGGAGTTGGACGCTAGAGAGAGAGAGCTGCACTGAGTTCTGGTACCTAAACAAAGAGACCTGATAAGGACCTTCCGACTGATGTGTCCTTAAAACGGGTGATTCATCAGTGCAGGTAAATATCAGGTGCATCTTCAATGTAGGAAGCCAACGATCATATGTCACTAACCGGCTACGTCAATTGCTCAAACAATGCACACTGTAGTTAGTCTTGGTATGAAGAAGCGGAGTGGAACGATTTGGAATTATCGCTGGTTACGGTTCCAATTATATGTGAACCACTCTCGGGGCAGCCAGTCGATTGTGCAAAGGAGCGATTCCATTATTTGGCTGACTTGCATGATCTTGCTGACAACAGCAGTTACGATGACACGCATGACTTTGGCATTTCATGCCTGCTGTTTGAGGCCGGCTGCATTGCTTCAGTGGGTGGTTGCCACCACAGCCCAGGCATGCGTGTCGGTAGCGGCAGCTTTGGTAGGAGCAACGCATCTCGTTCCATCGGCGGCATATCTCCTGGGAAGGGTTGCTAGCGATCTCGCCAGAAGCACGAGGTCTTGTTGAGCACGCTGCTAGCACCGCTTCCAGCGTCCTCTCAAGGTCGGTTTTTGCTGAATACGGGCAATCCCAAACGACGTGGTCAATTGACGCGCAGGAGCTACAGTGCGGGGTGCCCTGTGCCTTCCCAGTGAAGTTCACAGCATACAGGGAAGGGTTTATCTGGGACCATATCCTGTTGCCCGTGCTGGCTGCCTGCCTTCTGAAGGCTGAGTCATATTCGATCCAAGTTGGGCCGTGCTCCCTGCTTGCCCGAATGATTCCCGTCATGTACGCTAGCAGCTTCGGTACCGATTCTGGGAATCTTCGCGACATTACGCTCGTGTAAGTTGCAAAACATTGTACCCATGGGATCAGCTCAGTCACCAGGCGCTTGCAACGATTCATCGCTACTAGCCCAGTGCTAGGTTCATCCGATTTCTGTAACCAGTTTTCTGCCACCAACTCGCTCATCATATCTCCACAAACTCCCATTTCCATATTTTCTCTGCCAGTTTTCTAGGTACTGGAGCCATCCCCTCACCCACCGAGACTGCTGGCTCGTTACGCTGATCTGGTATGCTGTGTGCTACCGCCGGCTGCATTGTGCTCTGGGCTGACTGGGTCTGATCAGCATCGCCTTGTGTATTTACAACTGGAATATCGGCCTGAGCCAGTGTGGGGCCCGACGGCATCGACCCGAGATCTGCACCTAGAATGAAGTGGTGAGCGAGCAGTAAAGTGGCCACCCACATACGCTGCTTCCCGACCCTCCCCATTATCACATATAGGACCGCCTTGGTCAAGGCCGGCTATATCACCAAGTTGCACAGTGCTATTTGAGTTTGCTAATGGTATTAATGCGGCCGGGCGTGCTGATAGGCTTGGCGACACCCGCCGGGGTGTTGATGGAGTGTGTTCTACTCGCCGGAGTAGCATTAAGCTTAGCGATACCCGCCGGGGTATCGATCGAGTGGGCTCTACTCACCGGAGTAGCGTTCGGCTTAGTGATACCCCGCAAGGGTATCGATCGAGTGGGCTCTACTCGCTGGAGTAGCGTTAAGCTTAGCGTTACCCGCTGGGGTATGGATCGAGTGCGTTCTACTCACCGGAGTAGCGTTCGGCTTAGCGATACCCGCCGGGGTATGGGCTCTACTCGCCTGAGTAGCTTTAGTGCTTCGCGAGAATACTAGTGTCTAGAACGCTATACAACAACAAATAGGGAACCTAATGAGCCGAGGCTCATCATCCCCGTTGGGGAGATCAAGAACTAAAGGGGAGGGGGTATACTCCTACCGGACAATGACTGAAGTCTGCTCGTCGTCCTCGTTCTTTCCTCTTCTAACGCCTTCTCCACCATGGTTTGGACCATTCTCTGCAGTTCCGCCTCTTCAGCCATTTCACAACACAAAAAGAATCACCACCCAAGTGTGTCCTCACACGCCACGTAGTATTTCTTCTATCGGAATGCGCATGCGTTAGGTACCTCCCACATTAACCTAGGTTAACTTGTTAACCTTCATTTATAATACATACATGTACATACAACACAATAGAGGAACATTGGAAGGGTTTTGTTAATTATGCTACACCAAAGGTATCAGAGATTCACTGACAGTCAGTTCAATAGAGGCTGGGAGGTGTATAGCATGTCCTTGATTTGATCGCGCTCCTCTGATACATTGTATGGATGATCGTAAAAGAGACAAGGATAGACGGCAACGAAGCCACCCCATTATCTGACCATATGATGTGCCCCATTTGTCAGCTAGCAGTGATGCCAAACGTTTGTAGGTGGTAGTGGCAATGCTACCCATGCCTCCTGTTGATGAGAGGATGATTGGAGTGAATGAAGCTCGCTCAATCTCCCGAATTCAAAGTTCGTATTCTCTCTTTATAATGTTTTCATGTTTTCGATGGCAACTGGACGGTGTGGGAGTCTGATTAGAGGGGGCATACGGATTGAAAACTCTGACATCAAAAAATGTCCGCTCAAATCGACCACCCCAAAAACCATCAGCTGCAATGTCTGACCGCGCACCATCCTCTGTGTTTGCTGTCATAGCATGGAATGTCTCACCTGTGATGGCTGGAGGTGTGGTTCGATGGAAACGTTGTGACATACCTCTGTCTTGAGATTAGCTGTTAGATCACGGATCTCATTGAGGCGTATAGATGGAAAGCCACCCAGTGGACAAGAGAGAGCATGTTCAACTGTGAAAGACTTTCCACATGTGCAGGTGGAGGGAATGTTAGATGGTAGCCAACCGTATCTAAGAGCGATAGCATCACGAAATGCACCTTTATGTAAGGTGAAGCCATTCTCATCAATAGGTAGAGTTTTCAACCAGTTGGATGCTCCATTTTCTTGAGCTAGATCCATTGAGCGTTGAGTGGAGTAAGTTAGCTGGGGACGGAAGTAGGACGCACTGCCCTGGCTGTATTTCAGTTTTAAGCTGTGAACTTCCTTTTTGGCCTCAACCTGGTATTCAATAGCCTCAGTTGGGTAGCCTGAATCGTGCAACAGGATGAGGTTGTATAGAGGCTTGCACACTGATCTAGAGGCTGTGTATTCAGTATCAGAAGTAGCAGTTGGATTGGGGTTGCCAAGACCACCCAATCTAGGAGGTAGCGAGAGTAGGTCACGTTCTAAATCATTAGGTGGTGCCCTGCCAGTTACACAGAGCGGAATATAACTCCCTTAAAGTGATCTGAAAAAATGTCAGACCAAGAGGCATTTTGGTCGGACATGATCTGACATCATTAATTATTAATGGCTAAGCTATGCAGGTATAAACTAATTACATGTGTTATGAAATACATACAGTTTGCACAGTAGGGGAGGAGTGGGTTAGTTGAGCCACTTTTTAAGTTTAGGTTTATACTGCCTCTGAGGTTTGGTATTAAGCAGAGGTTAATAGTCTGATGTAAAGGAGCATCACTTGGGTACATGTTGTAGGAATGTTAGAGACTGGGGATGTACGTGAGAAAAATGACATTATTAAAAATCAACAGGTGTCAAATGGCACAACTAACCCACCCAAGTGGGTTAGTGGTGCCAGGTACATGGGTCAGTTGAGTCATATGCTGCCTTCAGCCAAAGTTAGTTGCATGGCACAATAATTGCTAACATAAGTAGGCCTAGGCCTTACATTATCATATCATTGATCAAAGCAAATTCATACACTAATGCATGACACTTTTTCAATGAGAGCACTTGAAATTGATCAGCAAGTGATTTCAACGTGATTCACAAGTCATTTTTCCTTTTAAAAATAAAAACAGAATGCATCTGAGATTGCTGCATAACCAAATAATCATAGCTCACTATTTCTGTTACGTGAATCAATAAATCATTTTAATGCCATACAAATGCAGCTAAAGCGTATGTCTCAACTAACACCCCTTGCAAATGGCTCAACTAAGCCCACTACTAACTTTTCCTGTATCTAGCTAAGTTGTATAAAAAGGAAGCAAAGTATATAATTTATTATAAACATAAATATAGCTGCATACATGCACTTTCAAACACCCAAGACTGAAACAAGAATATTGTCATTATGTAGAAATTATGAGGGCACAAACCATAAAAACAGAATTTCACTCTGATCATCAAAATTCTTATTTTTGAATTTCACATCCTGATGAATACTAGAACAAAATCCTAAAGTAGGACAAAAAGCTAGTCTTAACACTTAATGTCAATATATGTCAGCATAATTCAATTATGTTTCTTCATGGAGCCAAAACAGGGGGTGGCTCAACTAACCCAGTGGCTCAACTAACCCACTCCTCCCCTATAGTAGCAAGCAAAGGCATGGTTCGTACGTTATCTATTAATCAGAGTTAGGATCCCATCTGTTGCACTTGCTACATGCTTCAAGTTTTTGCTAGCCATATACGCGAGGGGGACCTATGACAAGGCTATGTAGGCTATGTCTTCTATGACAAAGAGCTTAACAAGGCTTGCGCACCGAAATATGTAACTGTAAGTACTACTACAAATATTACATCAGTAGCGCAAGGGTTCAATTAGACACATAGTATATGGGCTAGCTATCCAACGCTAGAGCTCACTCGCACGGCCGTACGGATACACGGATATACATGTAGGTCTTAATCAATATTCAATTAACACGTACGACTGAACAAACTTTTCCCGCATAATCACATCACGATCGAGGTTGGTTATTGCAGCCAATCAGCACAGTAATTAGTGGGCGTAGTTGCTAGTTGCAATGATCGGCCGAAATGACCGACCGTAATAATAAACGATCGGCCATGGCATGAAATTGAACGGCAAAATGTCCGATGGCCGACCGTTATATTCCGCTCTGTTAGACATGGTATACATTTAGTGCGAATAACATCTTCAAGGGGTTGGAAGAGTCTTGTAATACCTGGAACTGTTCTGGCCAGGTAAGACCATTTGTGCACTAAGCCATGGGTAAATGCAGAATATGCTGCATGCGGCTGGGTAGTGTAGCAATGTGGGATAATGCAATCACATTGTTCACCCAATTGTCAACTTTGTCCTTCACATATTGAGTGACAAATGACTGCGTTCCCAGAGGTGCACCAAGATGTGGTTTGCCAGTAGTTGTGATGTTCAGGTTAGTACCATGGAATGCTGAAAGTGCAGAAGTATAGGCTTCTTTTACAACAAGCCAGGATTTCTTTGCATTAGCATAGTATCCATAAGAGGGACCGAAATTGTTGATGTTGTCCCACCACTCTTTCAGGTTGACATTAGCATTCTCATTGGGGCAGATCAGTATTGGAGTGTAGTCACGGGCAATGTGTTGCATGGATGCAGACCCACTGCTATTGAAACAAAATTAGGCTGGTTCTTGTCTTGGCCTGTACCTGGATAAAATGATTGGTAGAATCTGCAGTGAACCTTGCTCCATCATTTGTCCTTTATTTGGAAGCAGGATCACAAGGGAGTGAAGATTGTCTTGAATCAGTGCTCAAATCTTTCAGGGACTTAGAGACACTTAGAATACACGAGGCTGAAGCATCAGTTTAAGAACAGTACATAGAATGCATACAGTTTATTGATGGCAGATACTCCGGCTGCCATGAAAGGCACCGGAATGTGTCCTACCAGATAACTACGAGCTTTGTCAGAAGCGTTTATTTAGCCTTTTACGTCGACTTAAGCAGACACCAAATCTCTTGAAGAAATATGATGCTGTCATCAAAGACCAAATTAAGAAGGGCATTGTGTGGAAGAAGTAAACAACCTATATGACTATGGAATCAAGACACACATCATGCCAGCCACAACCAAGCTGAGGATCGTGTATGACGCGTCTGCTAAGTCATCAGGCTCATCTCTGAATGAGAGTCTTTATGCAGGACCTGCATTTGGGCAGAACATATTCGACATTATACTTTGGTTTTGTCTTCATGCTGTTGCCCTAATAGAAGATATCGAAAAGGCATTTCTGATGGTCTCTGTGGATGAAGATGATCGAAATGTTCTTCGTTTCCTGTGGCTTGATAATGTTGACAGAGAAATACCTCAGTCAGTTGTCTTGCGTTTTGGGTGTTTGGTGTTACATCTAGCCCATTCTCCATCCGCTTCGTAATAATAGCGAGACAATATTATTGGACGGATCATCCAGAACTCAACTGCAAATGACTATATAAACAGTGATTGTGCGTATCATTGATGTCTTATGTGAGTATATCTTGAGTCATCAAGTTCGAGTTGGACTAGAGAGACCAGGGTAGTATATCTTGAGTCATTAAGTTCGAGTTGGACTAGAGAGACCAGGGTATTACACTGGTAGCAGAGAATGGAGCCTCAACGACATACAGTACCAGTCAGAAAAAAGTTTCCCTACGTTACGCGTAGTTTAATTATCTTCACGTAGAATCGTAGACGTACCGAGTAGCGAAGTATGCGTAAACATTGAGCGCGTAATTCAGGTAGTAGAATTTGGCCGCTTTGTCGCGCGAACACAAGTAACAGCAGCTTTGAAAGAATGTCGTACATTTCGCGCCATGTAATCATGGCAACGCTGGTACGCGTAGTCAGCGTAGAGACGTATTGCGCTGTGCGCTGTATTCCGCTACCGTAGTACAATAATGTCGTACGCATACTACTTTTCGTGCTTCGCGTATCACCGTAGAAAAAGTACTCTACGGTCGGAAACTTTTTTCTGACTGGTACTGTATTAGTCTACCGAGTTGTTTTTCGCACGGGAACTTCGCCGACTTGTTGGAGTGCTTTGAGATTTGTGCGGCCGCGAATGCATGGCAGGAGGATACGATGGCTTTGAAACTTCCCATGCTGCTGGAAGGAGAAGCTCTCGTCACGTGGTTGGGGATTGCTGCAAAAACGACAAAAAACTACGCTGTTACGAAGCAAGCCCTTATGAACACGTTAAAGCCTACGGAGTTCACAGCTTTCGCTGAATTTCAATCGCGCAAACTACACCCTGGCGAGACAGTTCACATGTATCTACATCATCTCAAGCGACTCCTGGATGCAGCTATGCCGGATCTGGAAGAAGATAGCAAGAACAAAATACTGTTCCAACAATTCTTAGCGGGTGTTCCTGACGAATGCAGTCGGGTTTTGCGAGCAATCCCCGACATCACAACCATTGATGCCGCAGTTACCAGAGCCAAGCTCCTGTTAACCGTATCAGTGGAGAAGTCCGCGTTATCAGTTGCCGCAGTCACAGACGCAGCTAAGTGTCCTTACTAGCCTTGCAAGACAGCGTCAAGTATCTACACAGAGCAGATGTCAACCTTGATGGAGAAACTTCACGAACAAACAATTACTGCTGCCGTTCAGCCCCCCACTTCAGGCAGTTCGGTTTCAGTCAGATGCTATAATTTCAACCGCCCTGGACACCTCTCGCGGAACTGCAGACAGCCAAGACGTCAGCCAGTGTGCTACAGCTGCAATCAACCTGGACATGTAGCAAGAGATTGTCAGCATCAGGGAAATGGACTAGGAATGACCACTTCAAGGGCCACAGCTCGTTCCGCTCGTGTCTAGAGGCCCAAGAATTTATCACTGTTGTTTCGAGTGAGCATGTACCCATCATTGAAGGAAAGCTGAATGGTAGATTCAGGTTCATCCGTTTCCTTAGTAGATAAGGCATACCTTCCTTCAGCATGTTTTATTAGGAGAAAACAATAGTCGCTTCGTACAGCAGATGGACACGGGATGAGTATAGTTGGAATGGTCAGGCTGATGGTGCAATTGGGATCTTATACAACTGAACATGAACTCTTGGTAGCTGAACACTTGTTAATGCCTGTTATTCTGGGAGTGGACTTCCTTTCTAAACACGCTGTCACAGTGGTTTTTGATCAGAGCCTAGTATACATACGAAATGGAAAGGAAGTCATCCATACAGTTGGCAGGCAGGACAAGGCCAGTATGTGCTATGCCGTTTCTACCAGGAGTGATCCAGAGGAAAATGATGGGGTGGATGAATGTGCTGTACCAAGATTCAGTGAAGCGCCATCATATGACATCCCATCATGCCCAGCAGAACTGCAGGCCGTGGTTGATGAGTACAAGCAATTTTTTCAACAGTTCCTGGTTCAACAGATCTTGCTCACCATACCATTCCTACAGCTAGCAATCCTCCAGTCCGTGTTCCTCCACGTCGCATACCAGCCCAGTTAGAACGTCAATTGCAGGAGATGCTAGATCGCATCATCATCAGAGTGAGCAGCAGTCCATGGCTAGCACCTGCAGTGTATGTGCCCAAGAAAAGTGGTGAACTTAGAATTTGTATCGACTACAGGGAGCTGAATAAGAGGACGATGAAAGACGCATACACACTACCACTACCAGATGAAGTACAAGACAGGCTTGCAGGGGCCAAGATAGTCTCAAAGCTGGATCTGCAATCAGGCTACTGGCAGCTTCCAGTACAAGAAGATCGTTTGAAGACAGCCTTTTGTCCAGGCCCAGGCATGGGGCTGTATGAATTTTGCAGAATGCCTTTCGGTGTTACTGGTGGACCAAGTTCTTTCCAGCGGCTGATGGATAAAGTGCTTCATGGTCTTTCCTTTGTCACCAGCTACATAGATGATGTTTTAGTTCACTCCAGTTCTATGGAACTCCACCAATCTCATCTACAGCAGGTGTTCAAATTGCTTGGCGAAAGCAGGCCTGACATTGAGGGGTTCGAAGTGTAACCATGGACTGGACAAGGGCAATACTTGGGTCATGTCTTCTCCAAAGATGTGGCTCCAGATACCAACAAGATCGCTGTGGTGCAGAAGTGGCCAACACCAACAGATGTCACAGAGGTACGGCAGTTCCTGAGATTAGCATCATACGATCGGCGATATGTGAAGAACTTTGCAGATATTGCAGCTCCTCTTCATCATCTCACACAGAAAGCAGTGGCTTTCAATTGGGAGGAGAACTGCCAGCACTCATTTCAGGTGTTGAAAGATGCATTGACTCAAGCACCTGTCTTGGGCCACCCCTGCTTCAAGAAGGGATTCCCTCTACAGACAGATGCCAGTGCCGTGGGGATTGGAGCCGTGCTGGAGCAGGAAGGCCACGTGATTGCTTATGCCAGTCGCAGTCTAACTACACCTGAAAGACAGTACAGTGTCATCGAACGGGAATGCCTGGCTGTTGTCTTTGCGGTCAAACACTTCAGGCACTACTTACTGGGACGACCATTCAGCCTGCACACTGATCATCAGCCACTACAATGGCTTTCTGCTCAGAAGATGGAGGGCAGATTGTGGAGATGGGCACTTGCTCTTCAGGAATTTGATTTTGAGATCAAGTACAGACGGGGATCATCAAATGCCAATGCAGATGCTCTGTCCCATATACCTGCAAGTGAAATATGCTCCGCTACATTGATAACCCCAGAACTAACCGCACACAGGATCCTGGAAGAACAACAGAGGGATGCTGTACTGCAGCAAGTAATCCAACATCTTAAGTCACAGAACAGTACATCCAAGCCAAACTGGAAGCAGTTCCCATTAAAGCGTTACTCTCAGCTACTGAAGCAGCTACATCTGGTGGATGGTGTCCTGTGTCACAGATTTATTCCAGGTCCATTAGAAGAAATTATCACTGTTCCGGTAATGCCAACTTCACTTCAGGAAGTGGCCTTCCACAGCTGCCATGACATCATGAGTGCAGGTCGTCATCAAGGCACTGAAAAGACCCTAGACAGATTGAAGCAGATGGCCTACTGGGTTGGAATGGCAAAAGCAACAGAGCTGTACTGTCGGAGTTGCAATGTGTGTCAGCAATCAAAACTTCCAATGGCACTAGCAGTACCTATGACTAATGTTCCAATAGGTCGACCTTGGCAAATGTTAGCTGTTGATGTTTTGGAAGTTCCAATGTCTAGCCATGGAAATCGATATCTGCTGGTACTTCAAAATTATTTCACCAAGTGGGCTGAAGCAGTACCTATGCCTGATCAAACAGCTGAACGGATAGTCCGAGCACTGATTAGTATCTTCTCTCGCTTTGGCATTCCTGAGATCCTTCACTCAGATCAAGGATGGAACTTTGAAAGCACAATATTGAAGGAAACCTGTGCAGCATTTGGCATCGTCAAGTCAAGAACTACTTCATACCATCCGCAAGGAGATGGTATGGTGGAACGTTTTAACAGAACTCTGTTGCAGCTGTTAAGAGCCTATGTTCAACAGCAGTCTGATTGGGAAGGTCAGCTTCCACTCCTGCTCTATGCCTATCGTACAGCTCGTCACACATCAACCCATCTAAGCCCCTTTTTACTGTTAATAGGAAGAGACCCTGTGCTACCAATCATGCCATCACTGGCGGGAGATGATGGGAAGGGTCATGATCCACACAGTTATGAACATACCCTGAAAGTCAGGTTGGCAGAGCTTCGAGACCTGGTGGAGTGCCATATAACACAGGAAGCACAACGGCAGAAAGAGTTCTATGATAGCACAATGAAAAGCAGAACCTTCAATGTTGGAGATACTGTCTGGCTACACATGCCAACAGCAGGCAAGCTGAATGCGAGATGGGAAGGAGGATGGACTGTGAAGAAGGTGCTGTCTCCAGTAAATGTTGCAGTTGAACACGCCTCGACAGCAAGAACACGGGTGGTACATCTTAATAGACTCCAGCAACGTATTGTGAGAGGAGTGGCTGAGGCACATGGCGAACAGCATGATCAACATGGTGGTGTACCGGTTGCCGACTGGGAAGCACCTCGCATTGAACACTTCATCCTGCCGCCTCAACAAGAGCAGCAAGCTGAAGTAGGAAGGCGCTACCCACAACGTGTTCGGCACCCAGTGTTGAGATACTAAGCTTGGGGTCAAGCTTAAAAGAATGGTGGGACGAAGGTAATGTCACGTAAAGCTAGTCTGGGGACTGTCGGTGACGTCAATAATTATGTTATAATATATATGCGTTTGGCGGGTCAACTACTGCTGCACAGCCCATTGAAAAGAATGATCCGTGTCCCGGACCGCTTCGTAATAATAGCGAGACAATATTATTGGACGGATCATCCAGAACTCAACTGCAAATGACTACATAAACAGTGATTGTGTGTATCATTGATGTCTTATGTGAGTATCCTCCAAGACAGCTGATGAATCCTCGGCTCACAGAATGTGCCCAACCATCAGAGCACCAGGATTCAGTAGTGGCTGCAGTTAGATTGCCATCTCAACCACCTGCACCATTCAATTTATCGACTCACCAATCTTCATCATCACCCATGTTTCTCACATCCAGTGAATCAATAATTTCTGGCCTGGATTCTCCATCACAGTTGTTATCTCCACAACCAACATTACATCCAATGAATCAATAATTTCAATAATTTCAATAATTTCTGGCCTGGATTCTGCATCACAGTTGTTATCTCCACAACCAACATTACATGTACCTCCTCACAGGAAACAGTGTGTTGTAATTGGCTGTCATTAGCTGATTGCTCCTACTATGTGGCATTCACACATGAGGGGTATTTCCTGACAAGGTTCCAGACCAATGGTTACATGAACAGAATTTATCAATTTATAATCGCTATCAGCAGCTCGTGGCAAGATCTCGATTTGTCTCACATTTGCGCAGATGTACTGCTCATATTACTCCATCTGAGCATGTCCCATCAGCAGCACAGAACACAGCTCATCAATTGCCTACTTTTGAAAAAGTTTGTCAATTAAGGTGGTAGGCCTTACGACATATTCCAGGAAGTCCCGTCCCGTCTTGTCTATTTCCTTGCAGGCAGTTTTACAAGAGAATTAAACAGAGGCTAGGCTCAAGCTGTTTGCTCATCCTAAATTTCTCCTTCCATCTGCTAAACGTCGTGGTAGGCATAACAAACCTACACCGATTGACCCACTCTGTAATATGTGGTGTAAAGGTGAGCAGGGATTGCTGCTACTGATACTTACCATTTTGGTCCTCGTAAGACTAACTTAGATCATCTGGTGGATCATGCAATATCACTTGCCCAAGATGGTATGTATGCTAAAGCTAGTCACATTTTAGTATCAGCTGGCTTACCTCCTAATAATGATTCAAAGTGGCAAATGCTCCAGGCAAAACATTCAAAGGGACCCTTCCATCATTCAAAACTGCTGAGGTAGCTCCGGAACCGTTATCAGTACCAGAGGATTTTGACATTTCCTATGTCCTGAAATCATTTCCAAAGGGTACAGCTGCATGGCCTTCTGGTTTACGGGTACAGCACCTGTTAGATGCAGCTGCTATTACTTTGCCCACATCCATTTATTCACTTCTCAGGGGTGTTATCAACCTTTTGGCCTCTGGAAAAGCTCCTAGAGAAGTGTCAATATTTTTGGCTGGTGGTAGTCTCACTGCCTTGAACAAGCTTAAAGATGGTTGCCCGTCAGACGTTAGACCAATAGCTGTAGGTGAGGTGTTAAGCTGTCTGACAGGAAAATGCTTATGTGCTCTTGTGAAGCTAAAGGCATCTGATTTCTTTGAACACCTTCAGTTCGAAGTACGTGTCCACGGGGATCTGAAAAGATCATTCACGGCATTAGGTCATGTGTACAGAAACACTGGGGAGATGAGGACTTTGCTGTTCTCAAGATTGATTTTAAAATGCATTTAACCTTGTGTCTAGAGATGCTCTTCTTCATGACTGTGCTGTACACTTTCCAGGCTTACTACCATGGGCCATCTGGTGCTACAGTTCTCATCCTATTCTGTGGCATCCATTAGGCAGTCTGACCTCCGAATTAGGTGTGCAGCAGGGAGACCCCTTGGGCCCTTATCTTTTGCTCTAGTCTTGCACAGAATTGTGCAATCCATCGATGCAGATACCGACTGTCCCAATATCTTATTCAGGCATGGTATTTAGACGATGGGGTCTTTGCAGGTAAGAAGTCATCTGTGCTTCGTGCACTGATGTTAATACAAGAAATGGGCCCCAAGCTTGGGCTTCATGTGAACATTGAAAATGTGAACTTTTTTGCAAAAGTAATGCTGCTACATTCCCCTCAAAATTAAGGATATCAAACATGCCACATTTTGATATTCTAGGTGTCCCCATTGGAGACTATCTGTTTTGTGCCAATTTCATTGCGTCCAAATGCCATGAAGCTAAGAAGATATTATCCAAATATTGCTAGTAGGGACCCACAAGTAGCCCTAACAATCATCCATATGTGTGGTGGTTTTTGTCGGTTCAATCACTTGGTTCGAGCTATTCCAACTTCATTAGCCTTTGATGCTCTGCATATGTTTGATGCTGATGTGCACCAGTGTTTCCTTAACTGTATGGCAGTCACCATAACTGATGCTTCATGGTGTCAAGCACAGCTCCCTCTATAGTCCTGTACAAGATCTTATATCTGCTGGTCTTGACTGGGAGAGGTCTGTGCTGAGCCCTGCACCTGCTTCAACCTGGACAGACAAATGTGCAGTATGGAAGGATTCTGCCAAAATATCCCGAAAATTGTTATGGCGAGTAGTTGCATGGTGGCCTAGGGGGTCAAGAGAACTACCAGGGCATAGTGCACACTAAGACCCATACGAGATATCTAAGCCCAACCACCACTTAACTGCTATATGGAACTCCTCTGGTTCAAGATGGAAGCCTAGCCCTATGGAGGGTGCTACAGAAAGCCATGATGCAACATGCTTGGCTGAAACTGAATATAGACGTGCTTTATCAGCAGGTGAGGACTTTTCCATGAGTTGCTGGAATTGAATGCTATCCAGTTTCAAAGATAAACCTTTCTGACTGCAACGTACAGACGTGATGGAGCTAAGAGATTTCTTCTCAGATAATGCAACTTGCTCATTGAACATATCTATAGCACGATTCAAATGTGCATCCTCATTATTACACCATCCTAATGAAGAATAGGATGCAATGAATGCTGCACTGGCATGATGAGACTCCATTAACCTCTGAAAAATGGCAGGCGAGTGAACCTATACAACCCTTTATGTGTGCTTAGTGTAACCAAATCCTTTGACATCTCTGTTGTCTCACCGCTAAACTCAAATGTTTTGTCTGCAGCGGGAGCAAGAGCAGGTGCAGCATCAGAGGCGGCTGAGCTTAGGAAGCACACTGCAAATGATGCAAAGTGTGCAAAGTTGGGGTGGGTGTCCATACCTCTTGTGGTGGATGCAGTGTATAGGATTGTTAGAATTATAGCGTAGGTCTGGGAACTGGTGTATGTAGTGCGCTTGCGCATATATGTATTATATTTTTATGTGGTGTCCTAGTGTGTGTATGCTGCCGAATTGACATTACAAACTTAGCTATTGAACTCTGACGTGGGACACTACACTGGCGACGAGGGTGGGATTATGGCAACCGTCGGAAAGCTAGTTGAGTTCGTTCCTGAGTGCGAGTCACTAACGGTGTATGTAGAGCAAGTCGAGTTGTATTTTGAGGCCAACAAAACGTGATGGGAAGTAAGACCTACTCGCTTCTGCACGACTTGTTGGCCCCTTCTAAGCTTAAAGCCAAGCAATTTTCTGAGTTAGTTGCTACGTTGACCCGCCATTTTGAGTCAAGGCCGATAGTAATTGCCGAACGGTTCCGTTTCCACAAACGAGACCAGAAACAGGGTGAGTCTATCGCCGTATTTTTGTCTGAATTATAAAAACTAGCAGACTCTTGCTCATTCGGCACCTTCTTGGAAGAAGCACTGAAGGATAGGTTAGTGTGTGGGGTGTTGAGTGAGGCAATACAACGAAAGCTACTAACTGAAGCGGATTTGACTCTAAGTAGGGCTTTTGAAATAAATCAGGGGATTGAGGCTGCAGCTGGGTTTTGTGAGGGGAAGAGTCAAAGAATTTGGTTACACTAAACACACACAAAGGGTTGTATAGGTTCACTCGCCATTTTTCAGAGGTTAATGGAGTCTGTGCTGTTGGGTATACCTCGGGTATTGTGTTACATTGACGACATCCTAATAACAGGTGCAAACACTACTTAGCATTTGCAAAACATAAAGTATTGAAACAATTGGCGGCCGATGGTATTAAGGCCAAGATGGACAAATGTGCATTTCTAATGGACTCCCTCGAGTTTCTGGGTCATGTCATCGATAAGGAGGGCATACACACATCACCTACAAAGGTTGTTAAGCTATTGAGCAGGTACCAATTCCCCAAAATAGGAAGGAACTGAGATCTCTTTGGGGGGTTGGTTCATTACTATGGGAAGTTCATCCCAATTTGTCTACCCTGCTAAGTCCACTAAATGATCTACAAAATGGAGACCAGCCTTGGGTGTGGTGCAAGAATTGTGACCAAGCATTTAAGACTGTGAAGAAAGTGTTAGCAAGAGCCCCTGGTTCATTACTATGGGAAGTTCATCCCAATTTGTCTACCCTGCTAAGTCCACTAAATGATCTACAAAATGGAGACCAGCCTTGGGTGTGGTGCAAGAATTGTGACCAAGCATTTAAGACTGTGAAGAAAGTGTTAGCAAGAGCCCCAGTCATTATGCACTACATGTATAACCCTCACTTACCTATCACGCTAGCTGGGGATGCTTCTGCATCCAGAGTAGGGACAGTGATTTCGCACATTCTCCCTGATGGAAGTGAACGTCCAAGAGCATATGCCTCTCGTGCGTTGTCCCAGGCAGAGCGCAACTATGCCCAGTTGGAAAAAGAGGCACTGTCCTTGATTTTTGGTATCAAGAAATTTCATATTTACCTGTATGGCCGGTCGTTCACCCTAGTTACAGATCACAAACCATTGCTGTGCATTTTGGGGCCCAAACAGGGAATTCCAGAACTTGCGGCTGCCAGATTGCAGAGATGGGCCCTCATTTTAGCAGCCTACAATTACAAGATTGAGTTTCGCCCCACACATGAACATGGAAACGTGGATGGACTGTCAAGATTGCCCCTCCCAGAAGTGACACACTCTGACCCAGATATCAATTCGCTGAACGTGTCATAGATTGAAGCCTTACCCATGCAGGCTGATCAAGTACAAATTGACACATCAAGGGATCCTTTACTAAGTAAGGTAATCCAGTATGTGCGAGAGGAATGGCCCTCATTGGTAACAGATGAGTTGAAACCTTATTGGATTAGGAGAAATGAGCTATCAATCAAATGTAACTGTTTATTCTGGGGAATTCCTGTAGTAGTACCTCCCAACTCCAGTATCTGGTGAAGGCAGAGCTACATAGGGACCATCCTGGAGTAGTGCGGATGGAGATGCTGGCTCGAGCTCATGTTTGGTGGCCAGGGTTGGACCTAGAGTTGGAGGATCTTGTAAAAGGATGCCTAAGTTGTCAGTCACATAAACATACACCAAGCGTTTCACCCTTGCATCCTTGGATTTGGCCGACACGTCCGTGGCACCGTATTCATGTGGATTTTGCTGGCCCATTCTTGAGCAGGATGTTCCTCACAGTGGTGGACGCTCATTCCAAATGACCAGAGGTGATACCTATGTCTTCAACCACAGCTGTTCGGACTATTGAAGCCTTGAGACAGTTATTTGGATCATATGGTATTCCAGAGCAGTTAGTCAGTGATAATGGGGTCCTCAATTTGCCATGTTCTTGAGGCAGAATGGAGTGAAGCATATCCGATGTGCCCTATACCATCCCTCCTCCAATGGGTTGGCAGAACGGTTTGTACAGACCTTCAAGACTGCTATGAAGGTGAATGGAGCAAATTCAAGCAATCTGTCCCAAAAGTTAAACAGCTTCCTGCTCTCGTATCGTAATACACCACATACTACCACCATTGAAGCCCCAAGTACATTGTTTTTGGGACAGAGACTGCGATCCTTATTGGATTTGTTAGGACCCAGTGTAGATAAGACTGTATTTGATCACCAGGCTCAACAGAAAAAAAAACCATGATGCTGGAGCCAGACTCAGAGAGTGTTTGGTTGGAGAACAAGTTCTAGCTTATGACCCCAAGAATAAGATGTAGAAAGAAGGTGTGGTCGTGGAAAGAAGTGGCCCAACCTCTTATGTGGTACAAATGCAAGGAGGAGGTGTTGTGGAAGAGGCATATTGACCACATAAAGCCACTCATATCAGCATCACCATCATTGCCACCAGTGATACCATTAAATAATGGTAACCTGCCCTGTGTGACTGACCTACCACCAGTTAAACTGACTAATCCGGGACAGGACACTGCCCCTCCTCGTGATACTCAATCCCCTGTTCCCTCCTTGTTGCAAACCTCACCTCCAAACTTAGCTGAAAGTGCCCCACTGTTTGTGACCCTCAGTCTGTGATTGCTCTTCTCAGGGTATGTGCTTCATTCTGCAGGCTGGCACATCTAGCTCGTACTGCTGCTTCATTGGAAGTATTTCGATGATGATGTGCTTCACTGCTCAGAGTGCTCACTGGAGATTGAGCTAACCCCACGTGCTTGCAGTCAAGCCCAACTTGGCCTCAAGTACGGAGGGCTAGGATTGCGCTCCCTGAACACCCAGGCACAAGCAGCCTACATCGCCTCCTTGTCTACTTCACTAACACCAATCCATCCATCAGAACTGACTATGCAGCACCTCTGTGATGCCATCATGATGTTCAATGGGAAGGTTGCATGTTGTGAGCAGCTCTCTGTAGAAAGTGTACAAGATGCTTCCCATCATCAGCACAAGTTATCCCCAGCCATAGAGAAAGCTGGCTTCCTTTCTTTGCTTGATGGAGCATCAACAGTAGACAAGGCCAGACTACTAGCCATCTCTGCTCCCCAAGCGCATGCATGGCTGAGGGCACAACCATCTCCAAAATTGGGGTTAGACCTGCTTGCCCAATAAAGTCCAAGTCTTAGTGAAATGGTGGCTTGGGCTTCCACTTTCCACCGATGTAGATGCCTGCCCGCACTGCTCCCAAGCCCTGGACATTCATGGGCACCATGCCCTGATATGTCGTTCAGGTGGGGATGCAGTCACAAGGCACAACCACCTTCGTGACGGCTTCGCAGATTTGTCGTATGGCTTGTCTTGCTCCTGAAATTGAAAGAGGTTGTGGGCTCACCTCAATAAAGGACAGAACGCGACCGGCTAATGTATTGGTGCCTAACTGGTCTCTCTCACGTTCAGCAGCATTTGATATGAAGGTCATCAATCCGCTCAACTCAAACTTTTCATTGGGAGCTAGCATGACCTCAGGTTATACTGCTGAACTGGGAGAGCAGGACAAACATGCCAAAAATGACATTCCCTGTACAGCGAGAGGTTGGGTATGTGTCCCATTGGTCATGGAGGTATTTGGTGGTTGGGGAATCGAGGCACAAGAAGCTCTCTAAAAGGTTGCCATAAAACTAGCCATCAGGACGAGTCGTTTCTGGCCTGAGGTGTTAGCCTCAATCTACTGCCGCCTGGGCATTACCCTGATGTGCCAGAATGCAAGGGCTTTACTGGGAAGAACCACAGGTGTAGTAGATATTAGTTCAGTGTACATGTAGCCTAGTATTTAGTTTGTTGCATTGTGTTCCTCATATTGTGTCTATGTATTCCCTGTTTACTATTAGTATTAAAAGTAATTTTCAACGCATAGACAATCTATTTTGTTTATGTGTCAAAAAAAAAAAAACATGTATACACATGTATGTACGTTCCATTGGCTATAATGCAACTGTTTATGGTGATGTGTTTGTGAAGTAGTGCATGGTGAATTGCTTGTGAACTAGTGCTAAGGTGATGTGCATGTGAAGTAAAGCTATAGTGCAGTGCTTGTGAAGTAGTGCTACGGTGCAGTGCTGTAAGTAGTGTTGTGCTTATGACATAGTGCTATAGTGATGTGCAGCTTGTGTTCACAAACTAGTGCTATGGTGATGTGCTTGTGAATTAGTGCTTGATCTGTCATAGATATTAGACAATAGCGGAAGTGATTCGTGCAATCTGATTGGTCAATTGCAGGTATCTAAACGAGGTAGAAACCTCGAGAGGGACTAAGTGCCCTGGGCACTTAGAATCCCCCCCCCCTCTAGCACTTAAAATCCCCCCACTGGCACTTAGAATCCCCCCCCCCCCCACTCGCCCCTTCCCGCTGGCACTTTTTTAAATTTTTTAATACTGCTATTTAAATATTAAATAACATGAGTTGCGTACATGATATTTTGAAGTGTTAGCTCAGTGCTCATTGATACTCTGAGCATTACTAGTACATGTTGGTCCATACTGTATATTAAAAGTTACGTTTGCACAAGAGTGGAAATTATACGTTCCAGGTACGACGGTTCTTCATTGCATTTGAAGACACTATGCCAGCATGTTTTGATACCATCGGCAAAGGCATGGACACGGTACTCACTCGTTTTGATGCATTGCAATTCAAAATATGAGATATTCTCACGCTGAAAATCAGCGGTTCTTTTATAGAAGCAAATGCCGTCGATACTGCGATGCCCCGTTCGTCAACTGCTCGTCAACTCCTGACTGGTACAAGTGGGTAGCAGCAGTTGCTCTCAATGAATGATTGGTTTTAAACCCACTGATTCCCGCAGCGTTGCACATGCGAGCTTATTTCTGGTGTACTGTCTACTTGTGGTAGGCAAATCTGACGGCAAGTTTTAATCGGCAACTTCATCCAATTTAAAAGCATCATTCACATCGGAACCATCGCATAACCAGTCAAAAAAATCAGGGTGCGTTGCTATTGTCTAAATTGGTTAGACAATGTCACCTTCGGGATCCACGTAATTTAGAATTAGCGTCCTGAGCGGTAGCGAGGGTGCTACTAAGGGCCCGAGGTGATTCTAAATCACGTGGATCCCTCGGTTTCAGTGTCTAACCTATATATAGAGTAGGGGATTGGCAACAATCACCTGATCCATTCAGAACATGCAGACCATCCGAGGTAGTGGTATTCACACCTCAAAAGGTGTCGCAAGGGGTGGATTTCTTGGAGTCAATCACAGAAAGATTTATGAAGCTTTGCAAAGGTAACTGCAGTGGTATATCCAGGATTTCTGTGAGGGGGGTGCTGGAAGGCGAGGTCCCAGCCAGGGGGAGGGTGTGGGAGGGAGTGGGAGGGGGAAGCTTTTGAAGAAGAATTGTATTTGGTTTTTGCAGCCTTGTGGTTTCATGTGCACCATGCAGTAGCAGCTTCGCAATAAATATAATATTTATACCCCTACTCGAACATCAAAAATAGTAGTAGCTTGAGGCTGGCATACACCACAAACAGAAAGATCAGCAACCAAAGCAGGAACCTTTACACGGTCGTTGGGTTCTCTTACAACAGGTTCTCTCATAAAATTAACGAACAGAATAAATCGATAGGTATAATTTATAATTAATATAATTCAATTTTAGGCATCTGGTGTGTTTACAGGACAAAATGCAGTTCAATGTGTTTGATGCGTAATTAAATTCATAATGTTATTGTAGGTACAAGCAAAAAAAACAACATTCGTTATAAGCTCAAATTCCTTACAAGCTCAGGGAACGAACATAGAGCTTATAAGGAGGGCAGACTGTAGGATATGCATCGTGGGCGTGGTTTTCGATCGAGCGTTTTAAAACGGTAACAAAGTGTTGCCTATACTCGCCAGCTCACATATAATCCATCACAAACATGACAGATATGCACATATAACGTGAGCTTCGCTAAACAGTGCTGTATACTTGGAGTGACTCAGTGACAGTCGGTACCAAAATCCACCATTTATTTTGTTCTCCTCCTCCTTCCCTTCATCGCATATATCTCGCGACAAACCATTTTATTTCCAAACGTGCCCTTTCATACAAATAAGACATATAGTTCAGCAGTGGTGTAGGAGCTGGGGTGGCAGCAGCGGCAATGGCCGCTGCACTTTTTCATCAACAACGATTTTATTATTTATTTAAGATTGACAAGCCCGCGGGTACCAATTAAATTAGCTGAGTTAATGACATGCAAGTGGACAGTGGACTTCAAATCGATTGCGACAGCAAGCTCAAGCTAGGCTATCCGTACAACGTAGTTTACAACAAGTGGCATTGGCTGTACTATAGTATTTTATATTATATGTGCAGAACGTCTCAAAACCATAGATTAAAGACCTTACGGAACGGGATTAGAAACCCAATACATTGCAATGCATTGACACTTCCATGTAAATATGACGTCATACACGTGTTTGTAGTGAAAGTAACCACCACACATCTGTGTAACTTCAAAATCCCATCGGGCCCTTTCCCGAAAACCTGTCCAAAAGCCAAATCTCCTACTATGCATAACATATTAAACTTACAGCCTGTTAGGAGATCAAAACATACCAGTTGGAAGAAGTGTCTACAACAGACAATTGGAATGGCTCAGCTGCTGCTTCAGGTTGGCCACTCTTGCCCTCACCCAGACGTCAATGCCGATGGACGCAGTCAGAGCACTGCATCTGGCATTTACGTACTCTGGTTCTTGATAACCGTCTTTGTCGGTGCACCCTGTATCGGCAATGCACAAGAAGAACGCGTTAATCAATTAATGTAGGACTATACTTATAAAAAAACCTAGTATCTTTCGAACGAACACTAGCAAAAATTTGCAGCACGCACCACGCCACCCATCGACCTTTCTAGTTGTTGAAAAAACTATTTAAAAGCTTTAGTGTTGTGTCGCGAGTCTACAAGAGTCCGAGAGCCGATAGAGGTCAAAAAGGCGTAAATTTGACTTTGAAGCTCTGTATCTTTATAACCATTACAGCTACATGTTTGCAACCTACCCTACGCCACACGACCGTCTCTGCCATTGCTATGCGCTACACAACTAGTGTATAACCCTTACACCTGTTCCACATTGCCACAGTAATGCTAGAGAAAATGTCACTTCCGATTCGCAAGGCTAAATCCACGTGGCTGACTATTGTATAAGGCACAACGTCTAAAAGGTGGTTTTTTTAGACACGCATCCGAATAAACAGGCTTCAAAACGATTTTTACTAGCATAATTCGATTTTTCCCTACCTCTGGTGTCTCTGCTCAAGCCAGTTACTTCTTCGCGCCTCGATAGAGCCCGCGCAAATGTAATCATATTCATGCGGAACGGTGACGATGGCGTTTCCAATCCTGTTCCGTAAGCCTAAGTTATGTCAAAACGATGGTTACAGGTTACTAGTATAGTTTTGCATAGCTTTGTGGGGTTTTCTACGCAAAAAAAGTTGGCTCCTGGGGCGTAGCCCCAGACCCCCTAGCTGGGCGCCCCACTCCCGCACCCTCCCCGGGGAGGCGGGGGAACCACGGTTGATGGCCACTGCACTCTTCCTACGCCACTGAGTTGTTAGCTGGTGATGAAATGCCGTAAAATGAACCAAGCAGGTGCAATTCTTTACCGGTATTGGTGAAAATTCTCGGTTGCCTATTAACTATATGTAGCCTATAACGCAGAATTAACGGAGCCAGGATTTTTATTGTGGAGGGGGGGCACAACTGCAGACCTCACTGTACAAGCTTAAATCAAGGGGGGGGGAGACCAACTGCACACTGATGTACAAGCTTAAAATAAATCACAGCGGGGGGCGGGGGGGAGCCAAGCCCCTCCAGCCTCCAGCCCCCCCCCCCCCCCCCCCCTAGCTAGCTCCGCCACTGGGTAGGCCTATCAATAAAATTTAAAGGAGGCCTACTCAGTATATACTCAGACTACCCGACACTAATAAGAGGAACCTAAGCATTCTACTAGTATGCATTGCAGCGAATACACTAATATTATATTGACTTAACACTCCTGGCAGCGAAAAATAATTAGGGGAACATGTAAATCAAAAACTTCTCTATCACGAAAGTGATTGTTGGGATGTAGGATGTGCAAAAAGCAAGGAAACAAGGTACAGTACGTATAACTCACAGTCCTGAATTTGGAAATGCAGAACTTATTTAATTTGCAAATGTAGGCCTGTTATAGTTGTAGGATCCTGCCAACCCCCCCTTTAACATGCTGTACCTTGTTTCCTTGCTTTTGGCACCACCAATCCTACATACCACCAATAAGTTTCTCAATAGAGAAGTTTTTGATTTACTTGTTTTTATAAAAACAATGATTAATTTTATGTGTTCTACAATGATACAGCTACATGTAAGACAAATATACGAACTAGGGTATTAAATGTGCTGGCATTAATCAATATCACAATGAAGTGTGCAGCCAACACCAGATGCATAGATGGCTGGGACATATACATATTCTAAAATTGAAAACCTAGTGGTGGAACGCTTTGGAGTGAGAAATAATTGAATCTCACTGACCTGCTTATTTAATGATTACATGTATAGTTGCTCTACAATTAGTACTAGATTGTCTCATGCGTTAACTTAGTACAAGCAGGCATAAGCAAAATATTACCATCCAAATGTACATGTGGAACTCCTCTCATCTTAATTTACATTCAACCAAGCAGATCGTGTTCAGGCCTAAGTATCACATATGATTATCTATGCTGATTGTATGGTATTCTTTCACACTAACAATGCACAGGCAAGTAATTGCACGGATATGCACTAATATCATAATAGTGAAATAGTGGAGCAGACAAGTATAGAAAATCTTTCCTCGACAATTTTATTTTAGAACACATCTAAACATCAAAGTAGTTATCTATGTGTTTTTCATTGAATTGTATCAAAATGGTATCACAAAGTACCAAATTTACAATACTTCATCTATCATGTTGTCTCTCACACAGTAGATATCAGCTTTAGACCAATCATGTAGTATTGTAGAAAGGTAACTTTTGTTACATGAATACAATTCTGTGCAACTGTATTAGTCAGTGAGCATGGCACAATCGTGTTGTATCTCACACACAAAATGAAGCCACAAATATGTTTACAATACGACAGTGCAAAGATAGTCATGAATTGCAAATCGTTTAATTTAATTAAGTGCACCTAATCAACTGAAATAGAAGCTAGTGGACCTAAGCCAACAGATCGTATGTTCAACATGTAGCACAAAACAGCCTGACACAAGACTTACAAGCTTATGTAATTTCAGAGAGACAGATCTGCCTATAGAGATCAAGCAACATTGATGCACTAACTAATTTCATTCTGCAGCACATGCAATGATATAAAACATCTGCTGATTTAGATTATTGTTTACAGTTTTAATACTAATACTTACTTAGTTAAAAGTGAGATAGTAAGATGTGCCGTAACTGGACACCTTCAAACCAAATTCAATTTAAACATGTTCATTGTGCCTTTGGCATTTAAAAATAAGAAATCAAATGATAATGGTGAATATTACTAGTACTTGATCCGATTACCTTTTTACTTATGAACATTTCTTTTACAGCAACTGTTCATTAGTGCATATTAACCTTTAATCTCCCGTCGTCCTACGCGTAGGATTAGCGTCCTACACGTAGGACGCAAGTTAAAATTAATTTTTAGCAAACTCATATGATCAAAAAATAAACCCAAATCTCATTGCACTGTAGAAATGGTTATTAATTCAGGAAATATTTTTACTTTCTTGCAATTCTTCAAAATTGTCAAATACAATCAATACTGCATTGCTAAAAGAAGTATTTGCGGTAAATTGCAAAGCAACTTAAAGTACCAAAACGTAATGTTGGGAAGATCAGAGCAACATTTTTAAAGAAGGGAGTAGTAGGCAAATGCATGTTGCGGGAATAGCCAAGTGAATGGACAAAATCTTGTAAACGTACAGTGCGTTTTCGGTAAAAATGACAAAATCAATTAGAGTAAAAACACTGCCATAGAATGTATAAATAGCCCACACATCATGCTTCAAAAAACATTTTTAAAAAGTGATACTTGTCGTACTTTTTTCTGTGACAATTAAATTCTCTACATAATGCATTTTTAAGAACCGTATCTGTTTATTTGCATCGTGTAACCAAGGGTGGATTTTAGAATGCCAATTGGTAAATTTAGCATGATAGACACATCAAACAACAGAAGAGAAATGGATGCCAAAAAACTGCATTTCTATTTATAATGAATTTTCAAATATTGGTCCTACGCGTAGGACTTGGACCTGCAGAATTAAGGTTAAAATGTGGCTAAAGCCACTTTTTAATTCACCCAATAATAAAACTTGCATGTATGAATAACAATGCACACTGCATATCCCTAAGAAAACATTTCAATGTTGATTTATGGGGCTGTAATTAGGGCATCAAATATATGCATTGTATATATGTGAAACTGCTTTTCATATGTACAATTAGGGGCTTACATGTAGCAGTTGTCGTATTCAAATGATAAATGTTCTAAAACTATCAGGCTGGATTTATACACAATGTTCCTTGCCAAATTACCTTAGTTTATGTGCAAGTAAAAACCAAGAGTATGGCACACAGGATCCTTGGCTATATTCAAAATCAGTAGATGCAGCACTCTACTATAGCAGAGTGGAGCTGCTGTTACCATAAAGGACTTCAATGAAACTGCCTTATTCAGCTGACGATGATTATTGTTGAAACAGCTAGATGTTGTGCTGCACCTGAGATACCTCTGGGGAAAATCATCACTTCTCAAGGTCTCTTCGCCAGACAATACATGTTTGCTACCCATTTCATCACCACATTCAGTTGCTTTCTTCTAATTCAGTCCACCTCTCAGGCTAAATCCCCATCTGAAATGGCCCATGTAAAGTGGCTGTTTGGGCATGATCCCTATAAATTTTACTGTATAATACATTAGCCCTTTTGCAAGTTGTTTTATATACTCTAGCATAACCTGAAAACAAATTGAACAACTGCAAGCCGTGGGTGCATCATTGCCTTTAACCAAGGGAGAGTAACCCAACATGTTGCAAATGACCATTTATGATATGATGGCAAATAAAAAAGCACTAGTCATTTTATCATTGTATGCACATGCAACTCACCTTTTCTGGGAATCAATACAATATTTTAATGACCAAATTTGTATCAAAGAGATCTGGGCGGACTAAAATCACAGGTAAACCAAATCAATGAATTTGACCCTGATCAGAGCCAACTTCTGTGTACTGTATGAGGTTATGTACATGATATGTTACCCACAATGAATACAAATTCATAGTATTTTTAAAGGTGCTGCTGATTGCAGGCATTAATTCCAGAGTAATAATACTTGTCCCATCTGATGATATTGAATTAGCTGTTGGTATTTATTTAATGACCATATTATTATCATAAAATTAAGTGCAGCTTAATTTTCTTCTTTATACATGAGATTGCTTAGTATTAAAAGCTACGCTTTGTTCTGTATACATAAATAGTACCATATATACAATTTGCACTCTACTCTGACACCTCTCTGCCCATCTAATATATACATTTACATATTGCAAAAATAGCCAGACACATATATACAAACATGGAACTCTAGAAACATGGAATTCTAAGCGTTGAACTATTTTCTTTAACTCATTGAACTATTTTATGTGCTTAAATTTCCATGCAATTTGATAGCATTAACTATGATTGCATATTTCAAGTCAGTTATGGTTAGTACATGACAACACAAAGAGAAAAAAATTGCCACTTTTAAAAATAACCAACCCTCCATTCCTATCATATTATGGGGAAAAGTCATATGTCAGTATTGATGTCATTTTTATATTTTCAAATTTGGGTTATAGAGTTCCACTCTGTATCCACAAGATGCTCTCCTTTTTACGTCAAGAGCATCTGGAATTCTTATATTGGCAAGGTATTGCCAACCTCATCTTTTTTCATAGCTCTGAAAATCCAGTTATATGATGTATGTACATATTTCAGTTCAGCAGACATTGATTATACCTTCTTCCATAGCTGAATAGCAGTGCATATCTCATGTGAGTTTTTTCTTCTTTTCCTGTCATTTTCGTCTTTTATTTCAGCCTCTACATCAAGTTCATAACTATATCCAACTACTCATTCTCTTCCACTGTACATCAAAAGCACCAGCAATTTTCATACTGGTAAACGTAACTTATTTTTCATCAAGAAATAGCAAGAACTACTAATCAACATATTCCCCACCAAAGCATGCTGTAGATAGCTGATGGCAAACAAGACTATGTAGATAATGATCCTTCTAGTTCGGTTAGAAAAATTCAGCCTTCTGGTCGATATAAGATATGACTAATGCAACATTGGGTTTTTTCTTCTTTCACTGTCTTCATTTTAAGCCTCTAGATCAAGTTCATACCTATACCCAATTACTTGCCTAAATGATTTGGTCATATATTTAAACTCCCATAAAGGGTTGAAAGCAAGTTAAACCTTAGTTTTTTTTTGATTGAGCCTTCTAATAGATATAAGACAAGGCCAGTGACAGTGAAAAGTGGACCTGGCACCCTATGAACAGTGTGATACATGCAAATGTATGAATATAATTGCTGTCATTGAGCCTTCAGTAAACGCAAGCATTTCATACGGCCAATGTAACATTGAGAAAGTCATACGTCATTTATTGGACAGAGAATCTTTGCAGATCAATCAAGACCTATCTAGCTAAGCATTACAGACTATCAGTGTTGGTTCTACACTTCACATTTATGATAAAGATAATTGTTTAATCACCTACGTAAACTGAATGAGCTTGCAGGTTGGATCAAATGAAAATTGAAAGATTAAATGTTTTGCAGTTCTGTAGCTATCCTCCAGGGATGGATGCAACTATTATAAGTACCATACCAAGAGATTTGCAACAAAAACCAGACATTATGCTCCTCACAGTATTGCCCAACATTTGTTTAGTAAATGAAGATGTACATATCTAGTGTAAGCGTATAATTAGTCAGCTACCTTCAGCATTTTATATCAATGAAGCTGAAAGTCATAAGGTCAATTAGAATATTCCACCTTGGTCACGTAAGAGGAAACTTAAGTGCTAAACCTGTCAATAATAACAATTTTTCCATCCTTTTTTCGTTTCATTGTTATAATTCTTTTTTTTTTCCCTAGTACTTTGGTAGCATTTAAGGTACATGTATATCACCATGGAGAATAAGAACATGATAATCCTTCTGACACTGTTGCGATTTTATACCTTGCTCTTTAACATTTTTCCTTTTATTCCAATGATGACACAAATCTCATAATGGTGGACAAGGGCTGTTCTTAACTGCCTCGCTTGTGTAAACTACCTATTTTTCATTGTCAGGAATGAATGTACTGTATCATGTAACAAATGAATTTAAATAGTGTTGAATGCCAGCAGGTGTGAAGTGGTTCACTACCTGGGCATAAATATATCTAGGCTATCAGAGGGAAACTCATAGCATCAACAGAGAAATGACAAGTCAAGAGGTGCTAATATGAGATAACCTTAATGAAAACCTATCAAAAAGAGGCTGCTTTATTTAAAGTGCATTCCAATCCAACGGCACATGTACCATTGATAAACACTTATTGAAAAGAGACTAACTAAATTTCCACTAATAAACTTGACTCCACCCCAACTGCACATCGTAGCATCATAGCACCTATCCTAAGATCTCTAATTAGGCTCAGCTGATGGACATGAATATCAAATGCAAGCGTATTATAACAAAGAATGTTATATGTTCATTAAATAGCTGGTAGAAAAAAGAACTTTGATCATGTTATGGAACAACAAACATCAGTGAGGCTGCCACCAGTTTTTCCATTTAAATGGTTTATATGGATGAATTCAGTATTGGTGGCTCAGGCCCATAGCCATAGTGGGTGCTTTGGGTGCTGAAGCAGCCCCCTCCCATGGTCATTGGGTCCGGCCTCTCACCATATAATGAATAAGTTATTAATGTTAATATAACGCAACCGATTCATGAAAAAAATTTCATTACTCATGTTCAATGCTAATTCGCATGGCCACGGCACACACATGTTGTTACCACTTGAAGGTACATGCAGCAACCAACCACCAACACCGAATTTGAAGTGACAGTTGGGACATAAAAGCACACGAGTTAGGAATGAGCCGCTGTCAGACATGAAGTAAGTGTACTTGCAGGAGAAATATTACATGGAGAGCTGCACAATGATATTGGAACCCTATTTCAGTATGCTAAATCACCAAATGCCTTTGCTGTTGAAGTCCAAGCCTTGTCCACTCCAGAGAGGTTTTCCCTGCTCATCAAATGTGATACAACGCTACCACTGCACAATTATATTTTTCCTGTCACATCAGTATAACCGTACATTTCAACCTCCAGTACTCATGGATAATATATGTATAGCATATCAGTTGATGGTGTTTTCTGCACATTATGTGCTATATTCTGTGCCAACCATAATACAACCAATGGACAGTATGTTAATGAACCATTTTGGGCATGAAATAAAATGAAGGAAAAGGCAAAAAGCCATGAGCATACCAGTTACCACCAGTTATCAGTCAAAACAGCTGAGAGCTTTATCCATACAGTTCAATCACCTGAGAGATGTGTAATTAATTAGCCTTGAAAACATTGATACCAAAAGAGAGATTTTGAAGTTCATTATTGATGCTATTCTTTTCTGTGCAAAACAGTGCATCGCTCTTCAAGGTGATGATGAACTTATCTGCACTGTTGCAAATCCTGAGAATTTTTTAAGCATTTTGAAACTTATGTCTAATGACACATTCAGGAAGTATATTGAAACCATACAGATGAAAAATGCAACGTACATTTCGTCACAGACACAACATGAACTGTTGGATATCATGGGTAGGCTGATTGTATTGCAAGATATTATCAATGAAATAAATTGAGCAACGTTCTACAGCATTATACACTGTAGCAGATGAAGTAATTTCACACAATTAGCAATCTGTGCAAGGTTTGTTGTTGCTGATAATAATATCCTAGAAGAGTTCTTAACTTTAATAAGACTGGAGAGAACAACTGATAAGTATGCAGCTGAAAGGATTATAGAGTTTCTAAATTCAGTCTGACTTCCTCTTGGCAATATACGTGGTTAGGGCTATGATGGTGCTAGTAGCATGTCATCAGAGAATGTTGGATTCCAGGCACGAATAAAAGAGAGATCACCTACAGCAATTATCAATTGAACCTAATTATCAGCCACTCGTGTGTTTTATCTAAAGAAAAAACTGCTGTCGTTTTTTCCTTGCCAGTCCAAAAGGAATGGAGCTAATAGTAACTTGGGAGAAAAGCAAATGCAAAGAACTTCTAGATCTGTGTAGACTCACTGGGCAGAACGCCACACATCATTTCACCATTTTATTCTTTCAAGCATATACTTTTATTGTGGATGCACTATAGTATATTGGATACAAGATGCATGCAGAAAAACATGGAGATACATTTATAGACTGGACTTCCCACAACCAAAGTGAGGCACAACAATTGTTAGCAAATATCACCACTTTTGATTTTATTGCTGTGTTCCCCATAATTTACCAGTTATCTGTCACATCCATCCAGAATTACATTGAAACAGCAGAACAGTTTACTTGATCTCATGGAAGCATATGCAATGATAAAAGACATCCAACGTGTATATAAACATGAATGTGAGAACATTGACAATGGTTTTAGAGTCATTTATGATCAGGTAACAAGAATGGTAGAGAAAGTTGGCACCTTACCGGTAATTCATGCCTCATGTTGCCACAAGACAGCAATATCGCAGTAATATTGCTTCACTGTCACCTATTGATCGATTGATTTACAGGTACAACAAGTACACTGGGGTAACCTATGGAATACCACAAGAAAACACACATCGCTATACCATTTCTTGATCAAGTTTGTACTCACTTGGCTGAACAATTTTCTTCCTTGTCAATAACAGCAACATCACTTCTACTACTTCTACTACTTGTGCCATCCATTAAGGAAGTTACTCTCTCAGAAGTTATTAAACAATACAACCCTGATACGCCATCCCCCAAAAAAGTGTTCACAACTCTGTCAACATCTGTTTTCTGCTTGTAGTGGATGTGAAGCAATGCTAGATTGGCCAACCTCTCCTTTCCCATACTGGATCTCATGTAATTATTAAGTCGTCGAAGCGCACACGCACTATGCTACCAATTCAGATGATGTTACCAGAATGGTACAAGCAATCTGCAGGAGAACATGTATGTTTGAATATAAGTCAACATTACACTCCTTAATTGCTGCTGATGGAGATGATGGTATTTGGAGTTGGAGACATTAATTGTACATGTATAATCATCTCTGTATGCTGATTTGCTTTGCAAAAGAAATTGCTAATCTATGAATAAGAGTCCCAATATAAGCACCCCCCCCCCCCCCCCCCCCCCCAAGAAACGTCTGGCCATGGGCTTGTGGCTAGCTAGGGACAGCTATATGTTGCTATAAGAAATTATTGTAGTAGAATGACAAATAAGATGATACAGACACACACTTGGCATTAGTACACTAGTGATTATGATTTCATGCTTCACCAGTTTGGGCAGCTCCTTTGAAAATACGATTAAGTCACAAAGATGTCGAGGTGAAATTTTTCTCAGTTGGAGTAGGCAGCATGAATCAAATCATTGCTGAGTTGGTAACTAATAAGCTTACCCAGGTTGCAGTTCGTAGGGTAATATATAGCCTTGGTAAGATAAACACCAAGATTTCAATCTGCTCCTTCTAAAGACTACGATGCCTTCAGAGGGCCATGGCAGTCCTAGTCGACTTGAAATTCCATTTTGTAGTCAAGGAGGACTGGATATATCCTGTTTGGATAGTAGGTGTATATTGTGTGCAAGGCGGTGTTTTCTTCGATAGCATCAAGGGAGCACAATATTGCCATAGAACTGCATGTAGGCAGTATTTATATGGAAAATCTATCAGTGATGCTGAAGATAAGCTCAGGCAGGAGAACCATAACCGTAGGTGATACACAGTGGACATGTTCGATGAAGATAGGATGATGCCAAATATATTGGGTAAAGAACTATTGGTCATTGTGTTGGGAAGTCTAACAGACCATCACTTAACACTATCAGGTTTATTGTAGAGGTCATAACCACTTGAGTTGAAGTGCAAAAAATGGCAACATAGTGCTTTGTTGGGTAAAATGCCAACATTACGAACAAATAAATGTTGCCACATCTTTAGTTTAACACTGATCAAGTTAATATCCAAAGATGAATATACAATACAATTTCAAAATCGCTCTAACTTTCCTATATCTGATGTGTACAGTGATAATGGATATAGTAGGTTAGTTAGCTAAGGTTGTCAGCGATTAATAGATATGTACATGTTTTACATTAGGCTTCAAACTTTTGTGTCTCATTCGTATGTTCTCTCCTTGACAATAAGATCAGCCAAAATCTGTATGGTGCTCTTCAAGTTCAAAGAATAATAAAAGTTTAAGAACCGCGGCCCTAATGCAAGTCACGAGGCCAGCAAAGGGATCTCTCGCACCCAAGGGAGAAAGATAAAAAATTCCACAAGGAGAAAGTACTTGGTTTCATGTTTTTGTGGAGTTGTCAGTCAGTCTACTTTGTGAAACTGCTAAGGGTACATGTATATGGAAATGGTAGTTAAACATTCATAAGTACTGGATTGTGAATCTTCCGGTAACACTAAAGAAATAAATCTCTCACAAACACACCACCGCCAGTTTTCTTTTGATGAAGCTAGCGAACATTAACCGAAAGGTTGGGATAATTTCAGTCCAGTCATTCACTTGGTGTAAGATACACATCCATAGAATGTAGACAAAGAGATTCATTTCACCTGTGGTTTTTTGATGAATAGCTTTTTCTTCCTTTGGGTTACATATCAAATATTAAAAAACTCACCAATTTGAAATCATACAAGGCCTGGCTACAGCTATCAAAATGGCAAATAACATAGCTCAGTCATCCAGTGCACTGCGCTTCAAAGAGAATTTCGATGTTTCACCAAATTTCATTAGGTTCATGAAGTGAATTTTATATCTTTGCAAAACATACTAAAACAAGACGAAATGAAGACCCAAGTTTTACCTATTTCTTACTCTCACAATCTGTGGATTCTAAAAGATTTTTACGGCAACAATACTTAATATCAAAATCATATTTGTCTATGTATTGGACATTCACATGAAAAGTGACTATACATTGTTCCAACTTTACAGCTATGTGGTACATGCAACTAATGTGAGTGGCAAGTGGCCCTACTGCTGTACAAGCAGTATTGGACAGCAGCTCGTTATTAATTCACAGACGACAATTCCTTTCATACTAATGGCAATGATTGCAACAATTCTGCTTGCATCATCGTCGTGTCGTACAACTCTGTGATCTGTTCATATACCAAACAATAATAAGCTGTTATATCTGGCAAAGAACATAATGCTACCCTGATTATTTAAATGATGATTATCATGATGAAATTGCAAACAGGATATAAAATACTCTAGTTTTCCATATCGATGGAAACGTTTAATCACTTTTTCTTCATTTGGTATTGTCACATTTCTAAAATTAACATAGCATTGTAGGGATTACAAATAATCCATGGAAAATAATAATTCCGGGTCTGCAAACGAATATGAATGTTCAATACCACGTATAAAATTCTAAGTTGCAATACAAATGACATGAGTGCAGTAAAAGAGATCCAAATTGAATTTCTTGGCAGTTTAATTCTTCATGACGTTTCCATTTCTTCAAGGCAAATTTTAATACGATTGTTTAATATCAAAAGGTGCTTGAAAATACATGCTATACTGAGTGAGGTCTGAAGGGGTGTTGTGTAATTCCATTGTGTAATAAGTCTAAAGGAATTATAAGTGTTTGCCAGAATTGTGTAACACATCTGTACCAATGCTGCCATAACTGACTTTTGACTGCTTCAAAATCTGACATGGTATGAAGGGTGTGGAACCTAATCCTAATTCTATGAAATTTAGTGAGCTGTCATGTGGTAGCCACACCCATATTGAAGTATATGTAACCACGAACTACATTACAAACTTGGTGTGCAAAAAGATGCCATTTTTACACTCCAATATTAAACGTGATAAACGTACAAATGTATTACGAATATCTAATGGTATAATGATGCAGCAAAAGAATAAAATATATAATACTCACGTTCATAGCAAACTTACGTATCCAATGAAGTGACAAAAAATCTGCCACAATTTATTTGTTCTGATGACTGCAGTAACCTATGCACAAATTAGAACATAAAATTTCACTAGATGGAGTATTACACTATAGAGTATCAATCTATAGAGCATATGCTTCCTCCATCAAAGGTAATATGCTAGTATATTTGAAACTATAATCACACTTTGCACCAGTAGGGAAGCTTTTAAATTAATTTCATTGCTAAATATACTCAATTATTTTATTCTTCCTTTCAAACCACTCTAAATTGACCTTTTGATGTCTACAAAACTTTTAACAGATAAAGTGACAATAATGTGGCAACTACAGAAATGATTGTGGTTTAATGCACGTCATTGTTATACCAAGTTTTCAAATTAGTACACAACCCTTGTAAATTAAATGCTTGTTCTATTTTACACACTGTAAATCACCCACCCATGTTGGTCATTATCATGTTTATTACAATACCCATAAAACATGCAATCATAGTTGTAACAAGCTCACCTCTAAGACCTTCCAAATGTTTGGGTTCTCAAAAGGCTCAACATGATGTTTCGTCATTTCTCAGGTTATAATACTCAGGACAGTTGCCGGATGTGTCACGGAAGCATTCGCCATTTCTAGCAGGAGCTGGTGAGATCCCTACTACTTCAGTGATGACAGCTCGTCTCTGGACTGCATACAGATTTTTCAATAGCACAGAACTGCTACATGGGATGGCTCATCTTGTTATCTCATAACTGACATCTACTCTCTAGCCTTCCATTGTCCCAATCTGGCATTGACCGCACACCAGCCTTGTATATCCTTCAAGTGGATCTGCATGCCAGTGGTACTAAGACATAAGATCTAGCTGTATCCCTGGCTGCACTAGACACCCCAGCAAGAAAAGGATCGCTGGACTAGATAACACATCAGTAGCTAGGTGATGCAATTCATTTGGAGGCCATAACTACAAAAACCCAGGATCTTGCTATATAGACAGGCAGCAGCTGGTCCCAACATCTGTCTGAATACCTATATACTAATTAGAATTGCGATTTGTTTGGGCTAGTTACCTATCACCACAACACTGGTGATAGCTGATCTGCATGCAGATGTTTCAATAACACAGAATTGTTACATGGATCGCATGGCGGTAGAGATATGCTTGGGAGGTAACTGGAGTACCATATGTGGATATCCATCACCCTGGGACCAATCAAATGCTGCTGTTATATGTCAACAACTTGGATTCAAATCTTCCAGTAAGACCTCTATGGCTCATCTCACTGATGTAACACTTCCTTCAAGCCTTATCAATATGCTTCCCATTCTGACACTGACAGCTCACCAGCCTTCTATACACTTGCATTGCTGGACACACCAACCATACCAGAACATATTATCTTGCAAGATCTGGCTGCACTTGACACCACAGCATGTAGATAATCCAAGAGCTGGCCGGAATAATAAGCTAGGCTTGAGTGTACATGTACCTCATACATGGTATTTGTATCCTCGCGTTCATTCTATAACTTTCGCTTTGTGAAGTCGACACTGAATTGGATGAGAACATGCAACCAGCTAGCAGCCGAAGAAGCTATATGTGGCGTGTGGTTAGACTGGATGTCACAAATACACCAAAGACCCAGGTTCTTTTTATACAGGCAGCAGCTGGTCCGAAGATATGGTTGGACAGTGCATTAGATTTGGTTGGGCTAGTTACCTACGACAACAATAGTGATCACAAAATTGTGACGTGAACATGAAATGGAATCTCCTCATCTCATTTGGCGATTTAATAACTCCTATCTTCAAGCATTACACTTTTGCAATCTGGCACTGACATTTCACCAGCTTTCTATATCCTTCTAGTGTATCTGTATGGTTGGCCACACCAATGGCATCAGGACACTTGATCTTGCAGTATCCAAACACACGATCAATTGACACCGCAGCAGTTGGAGGATTCAACTGGTCACCATAACTGCACCAAAGACTCATGATTTATTTAGACAGGCAACAGCTGGTCCCAATACCTGGCTCCACAAAACAGCAACAGGACATCTAGTTTGGTTAGGCAAGTTACTGAGTGATCGTAGCTGGACTGTATACAGATGTTTCAGTAGGCCAGAACTGTTACATGGAATGGCTCATTTGATCTCGTTTGCTGATGCTACACCTCTATGCTGTTGCAATTTGAAAACTTTCTTAAGTGCTTCTACATGGCGCGACACACCAGCAGTACCAGGCCCTATCATCTTACAAGATCTGGCTGCACCTGACACCAAAGCAGCTAGAGGATATCCAAGATCTGAAGACAGTTACAGAAGCTAGGCATCTGTGTCCAATGGAAGCCATAACTGCAGTAATACATACAATCTATTTAGACAGACAGCAGCTAGTTGCAAGATCTGGCAGGACACAACAATACCGATAGTAGATGGTCTGGCTGGACTGCATACAGATGTTTCAATAGGCCAGAACTGATTCACGAAATGGCTGATTTCATGTCATTTACAGGTGTAAAACCACCCATCATGAAGTAAGCTGTCGCAATTTGGGACTGACTGCTCAGCAGCCTTCTGGACACACTAACCATACCAAACATTTGATATTGCTGTAACCCGAAAAAGATCTGGTTCCACTTGACACTATGGAAAGTAGAGGATTCATGACTTGGTTGGAATTAATAACCAAACAGTAGCTGGGGGTATAAATCAACTGGATGTCGCAACTACAGCAAAGACTACGGTTATTGTTACATAGACAGCAGCTAGTCCCCAGATATGGCTGGACATATCAGTTAAAGGACATTTGATTTGTTTGGCACAACTCTTGCTGGGCATGTGATTATATGGAGGCCATAACTGCAAAAACCCACGATCCTGATAGGCAGACGGCAGCTGGTCCTAAGATCTGTCTGCATACATATAGCTATTTGGTTGGGCTAGTCACCAATCACCACAACAAAAAAAACTTCTATTTTGGTACTGAACTCACCACCTTTTTATATCCTTCAAGTGAACCTCCATGGCTGGACGCACCAACAACTGTACCAGGACATATTATCTTGCACTATCAGAACAAGATCTGGCTGCACCTGACAATACAGCACATAGAAAATCAAAGATCAGGCTGGAATAATTCAGTGAACAGTAGTTAGGCATGTGATTCAACAACAGGATCTTGATACACAGGCAGCAGCTGCTCCGAAGATATGGCTCAACACTATCTGGCACATTGAACTCACCAGCTTTCTATATACATCGAGTGGCTAGCCATGACAACATCACCAGGACACATCATCTTGCAGTATCTGAACAAGATACGGTTGCACCTGACACCATAGGGGATGGAGGATCGACAATCTGGCTGGAGTAGTTTAACAAACACTAGCCATTTGAGTGGATGCCCTAACTGCAACAAAGATTAAGTATCAGAAGTAACACTTTCAGTAAACAGTAGCTAGGCTTGTGATCCGACAACAGGATCTTGGTACACAGGCAGCAGCTTGTCCCAATATAAGGCTCGACACAAGCTGGCATGCAACTCAATAGCCTTAATCTTGTATGCTTCAATCAGACCTGCATGGTTGGACACATCACCAGTACGAGGACATATGATCTTCCATTCCAAACAAGATCTGGCTGCACTCTGTCAACAACACAGCACGTAGAGGATCAAATATCTGGCTGGAATAATTAATTAAACAGTAGCTTGGCATGTGACTCGACAACAGATCTTGATACACAGGCAGCAGCTGGTTCCAAGACGTGGCTCAACACAGTGTGGAACTGAACTCACCCGCCTTCTGTATCCTTCAAGTTAACCTGCATGGCTGGCTACACTACAATCAACAGGATGCATGATCTTGCAGTATCTAGAGACAATATTTGGCTACACTTGACACTACAGCAGGTAGAGGATTGAAGATCTGACTAGAGTTGTTCATCCAACAGGAGCTATATAGGCTTCTGATTTGACTGGAAGCCATAAATGCATCAAAGACTAAGGATCGGATGTGACACTTCATTCAAGTCTTATGCTTTCCATTCTGGCATGGAACTCACGAGCCTTGTATATCCTTCAAGTGGACCTGCATGGCTCGTACCAGGAGATATAATCTTGCACTATATGAACAAGAACTGGCTGCATTCAACAACACAGTACATAGACAATCAAAGATCAGGATCAGGCTAGAATATTTCAGTAAATAGTAGCTAGGCATATGATTCCACAACAGGATCTTGTTACACAGGCAGCAGCTGGTCTGAAGATATGGATCAACACAATCTGAAACTGAACTAACCAGCTTTCTATATAACTGATTTACACTACATGGCTGAATACACCACCCGGACCAGGACATAAGATCTTGCAGTATCCGAACAAGATATCTGGCTGCACTCTTGTCATCATGTAGAGAATCAAATAATTCGGTAAACTGTAGCTGGACACGTGATTCAACGACAGGATCTTGTAACACAGGCAGCAGCTGGTCCCGAAACATGGCTCAACTCAATCTGGATCTGAACTCACCCACATTCTATATCCTTCAAGTTAACCTGCATGGCTAGCCACACCAACAGCACCAGGACGCACCATCTTGCTGACTGCACTTCACACCACAGCAGGTAGATGGACCTGCACGGCTGGCCACGCCAACATCACCAGGACGCATGATCTTGCAGTATCAAGACACAATATCTGGCTGCAACAGCAGCTACAGGATTGTGATATGACTGAACGCATCAAAGACTCAGTTCTTCCTTCAAGCCTTATGCTTTCCATTCTAGTACTGAACTCATTAGCCTTCTATATCCTTTCAGTGGACCTGCATGGCTGGCCACACCAACAGCACCAGGACGCATCATATTGCAGTATTCAGATACAATATATGGCTGCACTTGACACCACAGCAGTAGGGGATCGAATATCTGGCTGGAGTAGTTGTAGCCATAGGGTTGTGATATGACTGGATGCCATAATCAAAGACTCACGATCTTTATAGATAGGCAACAACTGGTTCCAATATCTGCCTGGACATAACAGCAATAGAACATCTGATTTGGCTAGTTACCTACCACCACAACAGTGATTGCAGCTGGGCAGGCCAGAACTGTTACATGGAATGACCCATTGGTGATGTAACACCTCCCTTCAAACATTATGCAGCTGCAATTTTGCACTGACAACTCACCAGCCTTCCATATCAAGTGGATTTGCATGGTAGTACAAGGACGACTGCAATCATTCGACACCACGAGCAGGAAAAAGACACATGATCCAGCTGGACTAGTTCACACAGCAGTAATTAGGCTAGTGATTCCATTTTAAGTCATAAATGCATCAAAGACTCAGGATCTTTTTATACAAGCAGCAGCAAGTCCCAGGCAACAGGACATCTGATTTGGTTGGGCTAGTTACCTATTACCACAACAGTGATCGCAGCTGGTCTGGCTAGTCTTTAGATGTTTCAATAGGCCAGAAATGTTACATGGAATGGCTTGACATCTCATCTCATTTGCTGATGTGGCACCTTCTCCCTTCAAGCCCTGGTGTTCAAATCTAGCACTTTCATATCACCCTCCTGCCCCACCCAGCATACTCATAACCTTCTCATATATCTCAACCTATTTCATCATTTCCTTCCGCTCCCTTTTCTCTCGACCCCTCTATTACCACCCCTCCTTCTTCCATGCAACATTCTGTAACCTCCGCACCCTCAACAACTCTCCCTTCCACCAAACACCCTCACCAACCCCCTTCGTCACCCTCTACCCTGCCCTCCTCTTCCTTCGACCACTCATAGGATCATGAATCACCTTTTCCACCCACCAACAAAATGCAAGGTCCTTCTCAGTATGGCAGTTATATCTATCTCACATTGCCATAGATGTCCGTTTATTTTAATTGACAGTTGTTCCTCTCACCTTGGGGTGTGGACCAACACAACATGGCTGCCCATGTGTTAACGGTACACTTACCACCTTCACCCCATTACCTGTGCACTGCACAGGTATTCACCTCATCCCCACCCACCACAGTTGCTGCACCGTACACAACACACCTTTGTCCCATCAGTGACCACGCATAAGTTCTGCCAGCCACTGCTATTCCAGAGGAAATTATTAGCCAGTAACTTAAAATTGCTACATATTAACTGTAAGTATGTAACTTAAAAAGCCCAGTATAGCTAATGAAAAATGAACAGTTTCAATGTTTAGAGCCGGTTTGATTACTCTGTCAACCTGTGTGATAACCTCAACCTAGTTGCACTATTTTTATCATGCACCTAAATAACTCAACCTAGTTGAACTATTTTTATCATGCACCTAAATATTTAACCTCAACCTAGTTGCACTATTTTTATCATGCACTTAAATATTTAACCTCAACCTAGTTGCACTATTTTTATCATGCACCTACATATTTTGTGAAACTGTATTTTTTCATTAGCATTAATGGACCTTCTTAGACAACAACTTAGCAGTTACTTGTAAGATTAATTTCCTCTTTCTATTGGAATAGGGTATGAAACACCATAGTGGCTTCTGTGCCTGATATCTTCTATAACACACATCATCTTCAACATGTTATGGATTTGAAGCAGCAATTTGTGACAATGGAGTACAGTATCTAACAAGCGTTTACATTGTACCTACACCTTCAACATCTAAAATGCTATGGTTTGTTATAACTAGTCCCTATAACACTTCACTTCTAAAAACCACTAAAGCAAAAGCTTCAATTTTGACAACTTTACATATAACGAGCAAGCGAGTGATTATCAAGATGCACTAAACATGCACTATAAAGGCGTCCTATAGCGAGTGATCGTGTTACTTTATCAAGGCACAATAGACTGCAAACATGCACTACTAATTATCCAACTCTTACATCTAATGAGTACACCTCCATTGTCAACATTGACAGCTTCTATTTCCATAATCATGTAGACATATGTGCACATGGGATCATGCATAGGCATAGAAGGGGCGGTAGTACTGGCAGCTCAATATTCTTCCTACCCATGTCACCCATGCCACACCTACATGCACATACTCACTTCTCTCAAATACACACTTCCAACTCACTCATACACACTAACATACGCACAATTCCTCAACATGCACAGTTCCACTTACATGCATACATCCAATCACATAAACACATCCACTCACACGCAAACATATGCTCATATGTTTACAACCACTCCATACATCTACTGGCATGCACAAAACCACTCACACATAATTAATTATACCACACCCCATCACACACAAATCCCATGCACACACAAGGAGATGCCAGTACTACCCTAAAGCAGAGGTCACTCTATGTGAACATGATGGTGTGCACCGGTGCAGCAATACCGTGGGTGATGGAGAGAGGTGCAGGGGGAGGTGGCAGTGCACCGATCACATGGACTAGCCACCACACAAGGAAAATATGTATGTGTGGGGGGTGAACACTCCTTTTACATATGATATTACTGTACGTAATTGGATACCACCCCTGCTGTGTAGGCCCAGTATTTAACCCAAGGTGGAGGAACTTCTAGGATACTTCATGGAAGGGTCCTCGTCACTTTGTTTGTTTTATTTTATTTTTCTGCCATACCGAAAATGACAATGCATTTCACCTGAGAGTAGAGATCTGGGATCCACAACTCATCTGCTGTAAACCCCTGAATGAGTGGTAGAAGGAGGAGGAGGGACAAAGGAAGGGGCTACACATCAGGAATTGGTGATGATGCAAGACGAGGCAGGTTGAGGTGGGAACTGCGATGACAGAATGAGATGGAAAAAGGAGAAGTGGTGATAGAGAGGGGAGGTGATGGTGCTTATTGGGAGAGGTCAGATCAGATTAGGTGAGGATCACGGCGCTGTCAGGGCAGCACACACTAAATCAGAGGAGTAGCGGGCAGGGTAAGTTGGACTCAGGAGGGGATGGATGGCACAGAGTTGAAGGTGCCTGGATGAAGGAGTGGTTTACCTCTCTTGTGCTGGCCTCTTAGGTGCTGGTGGCAATGGTGGCTCATCCAGTTTGCGCTTAGCCAGGCGCAGTCTTTGTGGTGGTTTGGCTGCTGATGGTAGTGCTGATTCAGTGGTGGTGGAGGTGGCTGGTGGTGGTGTCCTCTGCACAAGAGTGAGAGGGGTGTACAATGGGATGTCAATCCTGATTGGTGGGTGTCTAGTTGTGGTGTACTGTCCCTGTGATTCTGGTGGTACTGAAGTATGCTGTGGTATGGTTGTGGCTGATTCAGTGGTAGTGGAGGTGGTGGCTGATTCAGTGGTGGTGGAGGTGGCTGGTGGTGGTGTCCTCTGCACAAGAGTGAGAGGGGTGTACAGTGGGATGTCAATCCTGATTGGTGGTTGTCTGGTTCTGGTGTACTGTCCCTGTGATTTTGGTGGTACTGATGTATGTTGTATGGTAGTGGCTGATTCAGTGGTGGTGATGGAGGTGGTGGCTGATTCAGTGGTGGTGGTGGAGGTGGTGGCTGAATCAGTGGTGGAGTTGGCAGCTGGCAGGGGTGTCCTAGGCACCAGTTCTTTCCTAGTGGCTATAGGTACATCCATCCCCTGTAGTTCAGTGAATAGTTAATACGATATTATATTGCTACAGTGAATGCCCTTGTGTATATATACATGTACATGTCACCATAGTTACCTTGGGTGGTTCAGCTAGTGGGTGGTGGGTGGCTGGTGGTGACTGCAGTGTCCGTTGCATGGCCAGTGGAGCGTGTGGGGATGGAGAGTGATGGTGGGCCTGTGACTGCTGAAGAGTCAGCAACTGCCGGGTTAGCCCCATAACTGGATCTGCACCTGGTGACTGAACACAGATACATAGGTCAAGTTCAATGTATATTACACACACATGTTTAGTATCTTGGTTGGAAGGTTACCTTGGCTGGAGACTGGGTCTCCTCAGGTGGACTGGCTGGAAACAGGGCCTTTACACAGTGGGATAGGACAAATAATTGCAACATTTAGCACACTGAAATTTGCCGTTTACACAATGTCAAATCCATTACCTCCTGAGGTGGAGGAGATGGAGATGGCGACGCAATCCTCCTCAGCTGGTGTCGCCTTTGTTCAAGTGGCCTAAGTGGGTCCTCTATGAGCAAGGTGGATTGCGAAGGACCTTAACACGAGGTAGCAGGTAAGTATGGAGGCTCAAGAAAGGTTTTGTCTAACCTGATGTTGTAGCTGGTGCTTTGTCAAAAACAGCGTTCTCCAGCATCCACACCTTGCCTTGAAGTCGTGTATTGCTAACCTCCAGGACGGTAAGGCGCTGTAGAAGCAAGGCCATGCTTGGTTCAGGTAGTGCAGCAGCAGGTGCCATTGGTGCCACTGGTGCAGGTGCCACTGGTGCAGGTGCCCCTGGTGCAGGTGCCACTGGTGCAGGTGCCACTGGTGCAGGTACCACTGGTACAGGTGCCGCAGGAAGTGCCGCAGCCCGCTCCATAGCACTAAGGCGTGCACTGAGGTTGTGCTGCCTTCGTCGGATGCCACGCAGATCTACATGTGGATGCAAGACAATTAAATTAAATTCACCTACCCTCGGGCACAGAGGAACGTTAAAATTTGTGCACAGCTTTTTTGTAGCAGCAAGTGCCATCTATGTGTGGCGTTCTCACTGACCATTTACGAAAATAATATCCCCCCCCCCCCCCCCCCCCCCATCACATACTAGAATTGATGTAATATGTTCTTAGTATATGTGATTAAGTAAATCAAAATCTGAGTTCTTTGCACATTGGAAACTGACATATAATTTGATAAAGCATTAAATTTTGAAAGCATGCCAGTTCCAAATTAACTCCTTAGGTTTCCCGTTTGCCTGACCAACCATGATTGTCATAAATTATAATACGATGTAGTCTAATATATACGTGTATGGGTGCAGAGGCAACATAAGCTTCATGTTTGCACAAGACTATTGTGAGTATCATTGTTATCTTGCCCTAACAGCATGAACATTTTGACATTCTGTACAATATAAGCACTATGAATTAACTTACGAATCAGAAGACCTGGAGCGTTTTGCATAGTAGGCCTCGCAATGTCTGCAAACGGAAGGTGAAATATACATGTCATCATAGATGTATTAATCTTAATTTAAAAAGATAATCTGATAATGGTCAATGTTAATAGTACTTGATTCGATCACCATTTTTTGGACATGTACCTTATAGCATAACGGTTCATTGGTGCAAGCTATAGTGACTCATTTGTTCACCAAATATGATACCTTAATTTATCAATTTGTTCATAAACAGTTTCACTTTATTGAGGAACACCCAGGGGGGTATGTAATCACAAATGTGGGAATGTTCTTTGCCAGTGCTGTGTAATTTTATAACATTATTTAGTGGAGATGTTCCAGGGCTCTAATCCAGACATGTATGAATGACATGTTGCAGATGATGTGGCAATCATTAGGTGCCATAGAATACAAAACCACATATTTCAGGATGGAGGCAGCTTGCTGAATACAATTCTGCATCCTTGTTTAAATTGAGAATAAATAATTTCTTTACCTCTTACAAGTATTCAAAACAGTTTTAGATCATCAATTTACAGACCCATCATAGAACATGATTTATCCTAGTACATGTACTTAACTATGGTTTGTGCGCTTCACACAGTAACTATGAGAAGGCGAATTCCCTGGGATCAGGTCACATAGCTATATGTCATTCTAAGTAAGACAGTGTTTTTCAGGGCCCAGACCAGAGACTGGTATAACCAAACACAGTGTTTTAAGTGATTTATTCACGCTTCCTATTGGCCAAGATGACTATAATAAATCAGGACTATTCATTTCAACAACATTGCTTTGAATTTGCAGAACTGTGAGAGAACCAACCGCAAGATGAAGATAAATGATGGAGCAATGTGCTAAGTGCAATCTGTGTGTAAGCTTTTAACCTTAATGAAGCCTTAGTGGCAACCCAAAACTATAGTACATGTAATTCGAGTTGAAATAGGCATTTTCGTCAAGGTAGAAATGCCAAAAGGTGAAGAATAAGCTGTTTGAAAACGTTCTGAAAGCTTTTACTGCACCTTTGTATCATGATTGCCTGGCTAGTAAACAAGCATTATTTTAATTGACAGGGCTTCACTTAGCCTTCCATTGTGAATTGCCCTTCACTAGCCTAATAACTAGCTATTCTAGGGTAAAAAATTAAGATTCCCAAACAACAAGATAGATTTCACTGCAGAAGTATCCAGAGCATAGCTAAAGTGTGGAATCAACTGTTGCATGATTAGTGTTGAGAAATGGGATGAAAACAATGGCAATTTTCTTAGAAATATGTCTTGCGCTTAATAAGGCAACAGACTCATTGGTACCTGCAAGTTCATCAGTTGAAAACACATTCATGGTGTGCTGTGCCAATCCCACGAGATAATAAATACTAAATACTACTGAATAAAAGCTGACACTAGATATAGTTATTTCTTAAAAGACACTAAAAAATTCCTAAAAATGTGCAGTAACAGGCCTGAGCAGACCAACATGTGTTGGACATGTTTATGCTAGGAGCATCATATGTAAGATCTGTGGGTTGTAGCTAAACATAGTATATCATTTATAAAAGTGCTCAACATGAAGTACACATGCAACAGAGCTCTGAAATGCGGAGATCAAAACTTATATTGATCAATGCATACTAATGTCAACCCATTTGGGTAAAGGTTTTGCCTGCAAATGTCGACTACAGAAACACATGGAAGGTACTGCAAACAATACGAATGTTGAAGTCAGTACATGAATATAGATGAGGAGAAGTGGAAGAAAAGACAATGTTTTTTGTAACCCGGTACTGGGGGGGGGGGGGGGGGGGGGGGGGGGGGGGAGGGGGGGGCTAATTTCACTTTTTTTTATTTCTAGTTTCTACCACTCTGAAAATATGTGCTGGGTCACACTGAATGTGAAAATAAATTTCAAAGAATTTTTAACCCCTCACAACCCCCCTGTACATACCCCTTGAAATTCTTGCATATATTGTGAATGAATAAAACAGAGGATGGCATGAGTAGTAAAGGGGGGAAATGCCTTGGAGGTGTAGGCTACTTTAAATCAGGTGATCTTACTCACGATAATACATGTACTTAGTTGAGCTATTTGTGATATATTGGCAACATCTACTAGTGCAATGTGCTCCTGCTTTTCAATGGCTTTATCTCTTGCCTGCTAGAACTGAATGCTGTAAGCTCCTAAATTTGTACAAGGCTGCATTTAACTTTGCCGCTGATTGTCAATTATGCATTCCAGGTATGCTTTTGAAATGTGAAGGGGTATAGAAGTAATGTATTAATACTCTTATAAACCAGTTTTTCACATTCAGTGTGACACAGTACATATTATCAGTGTTAGAAAAGAAAAATAGAAAAACACACACACACACCCACACACACACACACACACACACACACACCTACTCTTACATGTATATTACTGATGTTTTTATGTCATGGTAGATTTTCATAGAAAGATCTTTTAAGAGAGGGAATGCATGCAAGTTCCCAGGTCAGAGTGGACCAACATATGGGTAGATTCTCTTGTTTTGTTATGTGAGGGTGTGCTTTCAATACCTATCCAGTTACGTAATCTTGCACAACATGATTGCACATACGGTTTAGGTATGAAAACCTCTGTGCTAAATAAGGTGTGCTTTTAAAATGTAATATTGTGAGCTTCTAGCTGTGTGTGCATTACTCATTTAAATACCTGTAAGTTTTAGATAATGGGGAAGATTGCAGTTTTAAGGTGTGCTTTGCATCATCATATTGGATCATAGTGTGTGCTGTTGCTTATGTGTCTGCTTTTACAGTTCGGTTCTTATGCGGCCATAGCATCTCAACAAAAGTTAGAAAGAGCACCAGTACATAATCTTGATGCTGACCAAAGTGTTGGCTTTATAAACTTTTAAGAGAAACACAGCAGTGAATTACAGCTTCATCAACACAAGTTAAATGTGCAGCACATTATATAATTGATAATGCTGTTATCACGCAGGATGATACAATGGATATTCCAAGCTAGCCAAAATGTGTAAACTGAATTGTGCCTCTTGCAAAATTGCAAATCTAACCTTGGATAGAACAATCTAGAGAAACTCGTTTACGCATGGGTGGACCGTATAAATGACTACCCTTGAACTTCTATGTTTCTTTCATTACGCAATATTTTTATTGTGCTCTTGCCAATGCCTAAATGAAAGAAAGATGTAAATTAAGCTAGTACACATACCTAATTCCTTAGTTTATCTTTTACAGCTATATGGTGCCATATGGGGTGCATATACCTATGTACATGTATACATCCGTGTTTTGTAAAACGGGGGTTACTCTTAGTAGAAAAATTTTAAATACATGTTTTCCTATGTTTCTTAATGCCCTACATATTCTGAGAGGAGTAGAAACCAAAGTCATACCTAAGACCCCCCCCCCCCCCCCTTTACCGGTACATTGTTGATGCAGCTTCTAAACTTGTCCATCCACATCCAACTGATGAGTCGATAATGTGCCAAATGTGATTGAAATCATTGGGAACCTTGGCTGTGGAGTCATGTTCACACATTGAAAATGGTGTGCAAGGCTGATATGGGCAATGCCTTCAAGTTATAAATGCCAAACCAATTCTGTGTGTTCATTGCTTATGTCATACATGGTCAACGTAAACATAGATATGGGCTAAGCATTAGGATATATGAAATATTGGACTGGAAACATCGGTATCAGCTACAGGTTGGTGAACGGCTAGTAGACTATCACATCACAGCCATTTGTGTTACAATGACTACACTTTTGTACCTATAATTATACTATACATGTATATAGAGATGTGCGTGACAAATTAATTATTGTGATACTACTAGGGGGCATAGGGTAATAACCCCACCGGGCAGCTCCTGTGCTTCCCCACATAGTAATTACATCCAATAAACTAGACCTACCGGTAATAGTTAACTGCACGTGACGTCATCACCACAGTCTCATACACCTTTTGAGTGATTCCTCTGTGGTTAACTACATCTTAAGTCTTGGACCTGCTCCAGTCCGTATACGTACGATACCCCTCCCGGTTCAAACCCGCCATAACGTTCGTAGGAGTACTAGTTAATCAATGCAAATTCGCTTCGTCTTTTATATATGTAGGGGGCTGAAAACAATTATCGCCATATCAATCATCACCCAATAATTCCATGTATGGTGAAGATTGATTGTTTCGGGGGAGCCGCCTATGTTAAATACAGTGTACTAGTACTGTTGAACAAAGTAAGTCGTTTACCCGCTTCTGCAGTTCATTCGCGCCAATGATATTATGACCACCTACCCATGAAATTGACGCAATTAACGATCGCGAGTGGTCCGTTACGGAGACAAAGTTGGACGCTTGGCAAACAATTAACGAATTCGAACAGAATAATCCTATAGCTATAAAGGGACTTCTGAATTTTTTTTAAAGCGATTTGATTTAGAAAGTTATGGCGAGTGCAATGCTGGCACCGCATGCAGCATTGCAAGTGCGTACATGTACATGTATGCATACACGTACACTATACACGTACACTAGCTATACACAATACATGTATTGGCACAATATTTCAAGACCACTGGTGTACTTACGGTGGACCTTGCTCAAATGGTGCAAATAGGCTCTGCCCTGTGAGTAGCACCTCTTTTCCACCTCTCCATGAGCAGAACGTATGTTCAGAAAAGGTGAACGTGTACCCTACATCCGTGCATGCAGTGATAACATATAAACTTCTCTAAGTATATCAGCGGCTTAGGCCTAGCCCTAGGCTACAATAGGTAGGCTACAAGCGCTTTATACAGCTTAAGCTTGTGCCTAGGTGCATATTCACATGCACATACCTGCCACTTAAGCATGAACCCTTCTTTGCAACGCGAGCAGCAGAGAGGCCTGGCTTCGCCGGCGACGAAATTTGTCACCAACAAATTCTTTACGATGGTAACGGTGAGCTGCAATACAAATATACAATCTGATTCCTAGGTATCTAAAGACTACACTGACTCAGCATGCTTTCTTCAATATCATGCATTACTTACAGCTTGAGTAGCCATCAGTATTGCAGTACGCTGGAACTGAGAACTGGAAAATACGCTGGAACTGAGAACTGGAAAATTGAACGTTAACTGGTAAATTGAAACTTGAACAGGAAAATCGCATGAGCTCTGATGATCAGAATGAAATGGTTTAAACGACTAAAAGTATATATACGTTAGTAAATTAATAATTGTATTGCAAGTTTTATTAAGTCTGATGATCTGGGCATGGGCCTGGACGTATTACGTATTTTCGTACGTACACTATAGTTTCATTATTAAATCTATCCGCGTTACGGTTTGAAGTGGTCCTCTTAGAGTAACGAGATCTAGTGAATGAAGTTTTATACCTGGTGGGTTGTTTGCACCTGAGATAGAGTGTTTCTTTAGGTACTGGGATACCCCAAATTGAACTTTTAAACATACGTTTTACGTCCGTTAAAGCTTCAAAGCTCCTTAAGCTTTGAGTAACGACATTTCACGAACCAAAGCACGCCAGTGAGTTTGGTAACCACTAAGCACAATCCCAGACCTTCGTGCACTGGGATTGGGTGTGTGTGTTTTGTGCATTCGCAGTATAGGTTCTTGGTACATGTATCAGTATAACATACAACCGTAACGCGGATGCATTCATAGATTACGGAAATGTTTCCTATCCATCAAATTTTGACGCACCTAACGGAAACCGGAAATGGATGTGTAATCAGGCTCCCTGTCCGTTGCAGAATACTGGAGGAAGAGACGCCGAAAATAGGCTAGTGAGTAAAAGAATTCGGTAATGAGGGCCTAATGAACCCTTTGCATGAAAGATATGAAGTACGATACACGTCACGTCTGGAGTAAAAACCACAGCGGTTGCCTAGAGACATCGTGTCACGTTCGCGGACCTTTGCGTAATAAAATGGCAATGCTCGGCGTCATTCCTTTCCGCTCGGAGTACAGACATTGATCCTTCGGCCGATCCAGTTCCTGATCAAACTATGCTGCCAACTGTATAGTAAGTTTGACCAAGTCTGACATACCAGAGCCTTTTTAAAGCCATCCATTTTAAAAGGCTCCGGGTATGTCAGACTCTGTCAAGCTTACTGTTGGCAGCATAGTTTGACCAGGAATTGGATCGGCTGAAGGATCACTGTCCGAGCGGGAAGGCATTATTCCGAGCGCCGCCATTTTATTACGCACGTCCGCACAATGTATCTAGGCAACCGCTTTGGTTTTTACTCCGGACGTGACGTTATCGTACCTGCTATCTTCCATGCAAAGCGTTTTTTTTTTCAAAGATCATTGGCCGGGCTCCTAGGAACTATCATAAATATGAAAATTTATGCACGATCACGAAGCACCGAACCAAATGTAAGTTTCGTACCCAGACCCACACTCGATTTGCGGTGATGCAATCCATCCGCAGCGGTCTGGGTACGAAACTACTATTAAAATGCTACATGTAGGTACTTTTAAAATTAAATACATAAATCAATACATGATTATGATACACGAATAAATAAAATACACTAACTACAAAGTTAAGTTTAGGTACATGTATCACCCTCCTGGATGATAGAGGAGAGACCGGGCATTGGCCCGCACTAGTGTTAAGTTCAGGTGGCCATACAAGTTAGAGACCACCTTGGACTTGGGGGTGTGGGTCCTTGTGGCAAGGAGTGAAGCAAGTCTTGAGAAAGCTTCTATACTGGTAGCTTCCCTGCCCCAAGCTCCATATGATTCCACCACAAGCGGAATGCAAGTCCATCCCACTTAGCATCATTAACTGAGTGCTTTCTTAGCTCTGCAGCAACTGCTGCTGACCCTGCTGTGAGACCCGCTTCAGAGAGAAGGGATGGGTTTAGCGGAGAAGTCACAGAAAGGTCAAAAGCAGCAGGCTTGCCACAGAGTCAATTCGAACCTAGGATGTCAGCAGGACGTGCGTGCAGGAGGTCACGTCCCAGTCCACTGCCAGCTTCTGCCTTGGCATTGATGCAGGCACGATGGCATGTTTGGAGCACTACATCCCTGAGCTTATTGTGCCTGGATACAGCATCACCACTTCGCTCTCATGTCAAGGCATGGTGACCTATGGGATCCAAAGCATGTTCTGGGCACAAAGCACAGGGAGGAGAGCCAGGTGAGGTGTCTAGCCCTAGCCACCACTTGATGACCATTAGGTGTTCATTGGGATCTAGGCTTAGACCCAGGCCTGGGGATGGGATAGCAGAGAGCCATGAAGAGGCATGGGGCAAAGACACTGACAGGAGACGAGCCTTGCCAGCAGTAGAGCTCTCTGAAAGAAGAGAGTTAAATTGAGTAGACTCTACTGTGGCTGACAAAGTGTGCTGTCGACAAGGTGTAGTGGCCAGACTCAATGTCAATTGCACTCTCAGGGGGTACAGACGTGTTGTACGAATTGACCGCCTCAACCAGGAAATTATCTGAAGGTGAGGCATGCAATGTAATCTAGTCAAAAGCATACAAACAAGGTGTGTGCTTCTCAGCCCTAGTTGCCATGTACCCATACAGCCAAGAACACATACCCAAGGCATTTATGATCATTGTGATTGTGCTAGCATTGTGAGGCACCACGTGCAGCGTGAGTGGTGGTGAGGCTACACAGCTGGCCCTCCTCTGCTACCAGAACCTAAGCTGGGTGAGAAGATCAGTTACCAATGTTAACACCACTAATAATTTTTAAATCGACATTTGATGTGTAGATGTAAATTCAACTGAACCTTGCTCTAGCTAGATCAAGTCATGTCAAGGTCGCTCACCTCTGCAGATTTCATAGCTTCAAAACGTGGTGTGTTATAGGCCCACGGTAATGTTAAACCTCATACTGTATATATAAAAATAGCTTCAGATGATTGATCTCATACTTGAGATATCCACTGATATCATAGTTCAGACCATTTATTTTATGTCTCCTGTATTTATAACTGGCTTGTTGTATTGTTTGTGTAACATAATAATGTTACTTACACATGATGAGGCTAAATTCAATGTGAGAGGTCTACTCTCCCACCATTGTAAGGTTGATGGGTACACATGTTATTTATTTTTCTTAATGTATGTGCATGAGAAATAGGTATGTGGAGCTATAGCGTTAATCCAGCAGGCTAAATCATATAAGGGTTAAGGGCCAAAGGCACAAGTCTGGTCAATCATCCAAAAGATCGAGTACAGCTTAACGTAGAGTAGGATGGAGGGTTGGCTGAAAGGCTAGCATGTGCTCTAGACCCAGCTGTCAGATACAGTATCAGTGGTGCAGCAGCTTATAAGGTCAAGTGCAGCAGAGGTTGCCTAATGAACAATCAGAGGTTGTGTGTCCAGCTTATACACAACCAGTTCCAACATCATGGTGCTTGCATGTGAGGCTGGTGCCCTATAGGTATAGGTGATTGAGTGTGGCAATGCAAGCATGCTGATCCTTCATGAAGAAAAAATTGTGCTGCATACCACATGACATGTACATGCACAAGTAGGACCATTATCTGAGCTCTCATCTTATGCATCTGTTTAAACAATATGAAAGGTGTGTTCATGTGGGTGCATGAATCATATGCATGGTTTGGCATGTAGATGGGTGGAGGGATATCATCGATCTCCAAGTCCCTTTAGTCTGGTGTTGCTGGTGGCCACCTTCCCAACTGCCCTTTTGTCTAGGAGGGGTGAGGGCTTAAACAAGTGGTGCCTCTCTATTCTGCAAGCTTGTAGACTTCACCATGAAACGTTTACCCCACCCCACCTCTTGTTTAGTGTTTTAAATCCCTTTGTGTGTGTGCCCTTGAAGGCATGTGTGTGTGCCCTGTCCCCCAATGATGTGAGTGTGTGCTCTATGAGCCATACATAGTGCGAGTGTGTTCTATGTTGTTTTTTTTTTTGTTATCCTCTAGAGTATCCAACTGCCATGCCTAATAGGGAGATGACATCTGATGGTCTTACAATTGCTGGCTCATAGTCTACCAGTATACATGTAGGTTCAGAGGTGCATGTACCTGTGTATACATGTACTGTTATCACAATGGTGGAGGGAGGAGATATAAACTGGTCATCTGTTCATCAGTTACATGTGTACATGGATTAGGTGAGACCTGCTTGTTTGTGGTGTATAGAGGTGTACAGATGTTATGTTTGTAATTGTAGAAGCCCTGTTCCTGCCAACATTTAGATTTATACCATATTCTGGTGTACATTTAAGTCAGTAGCAGTGTCTATATAGGTCAGTAGCAGTTATATAGAGTGCTGTATAGAGTTTCAAGCATTACTAACTACTGGCTGTGGTTGGCATGGAAGTTGGAACCCACTCCTGAAAATCGTTGCATGTATTAGAAAACATGTGTCAATGACAGATGTCTGGTATAGATAAGGCAACTACAACACTGTCTCTGTCATACACTTTACACAACTTCTTGACCATTCCATACTTAATAGGTACTTTGTCTTTATGATACTTGGAATTTCTAATGTACATGTAAGAGTCTGCTTATTATAGTAGTAATAATACTGAGAAAAAGTTGGTGGTATATAGGATTTGAATAGTGGTGTTAAAAGGAAATGAATGAAACAAGATATAAAAAACATTCTCTATGAGAAAGTTGGTGGTATCTATAGGGCCATGTCTTATTTAACCTTACCAAAACATTACCTGTGTAGTCAAGCTGAACCTATCCAATATGATTATAATATGATTGGCTATATCCATAATATTTAACCCTTTCACCACCCTGAAGAATAATATACATAGGTCCGTTGTGCTAAAGAATGAGCTTCAATTTGATGCTTGATATGCAGTGTACCAGCATCTGCATTGCAGTGGCAAATATATGTGCCCTCCAAGTTGCAATTTTCAATTGCTCAGGAAGATAACTGATTGGTGTGTGAGAAATTGTGCACATACACTGTATATGTTTCATGATGGAACACAGAAATCAAAATGCAGTACACATCACAAAATTCTTCTCTGTATACACTGTACAACGTACAACTTTTATTATTGTCCACAATATCCCACTGTAATATGATTTGTCATTGTCATTGAATAAAAAGCAGGACCTGATTTTTCTTTGGGAGGGAGGTGGTCATATCCCACATTAGCCACACAAGGTACCATTCTTAATCTTACAACTCACGTCAACTACACATTCCCACCACCCCACACTCCCCTTCCCAGTACCCCACAGAAGGGTCTCACTCCCCTTCACAATACCCCCACACACCCCTTCTCAATAACTCACATACCCCTTCACAATACTCCCACACACCCTTCCCAATAACTCACACTCCCCTTCACAATACCCCACACTCCCCTTCATTGAAACCCACACTCCCATTAGTTAGTACTACACATCATACCACTGGAATGCCATGATTTTATCCATCATGCTGATCTCATCTTTGAAAATAGGGACCCACTCATCAATCACACCATGTACTACGATTTCCCTGACCACACCTTGTAGGGACAATTTCCTCGAGACATGCTGCCACTCCCACCACCAAACCTGCAATCCCCAGTGGCTCAGTCTCAACTGCAGATTCAATGTATTAACTAGTAATAGTAAATCGTTATTATGATTTTAATGATATTACAAGTATTGTGAATATCTCAAACTGGAAATAATAATTATAAATTGATATAATAATTCTTATTGGATTGTATATTTATAAGCTAGGCGTTAGCCCTGTCTCATTAGGATGCAAGCCTTTTTAGTTTATTGCAAAATCAACCTGTCACACTTTCTTATTGCTATTAATCTAAGTCATTATAAACATCCACATAGCTTTTCAAGCAATTGTATCGAGGACGATGTCAAACATTGCACACATACAGAGTTCCTTAGGTTGTAAGCATATCTCATTGACCAGTTGGTCATATTACCTACTATTAAGTTAATAACATCAATAGACATTTTTTCTGCAGTTTATAAATCTCTCAATTTAAATAAAAGCTGCTATACATTATTATGTCAAATTGATTATAATTGGAAGCTGTACCTTTTGATAATTAAATGCAATCTAAGTTTTATAACGTGGTTTGTATTTACCTAAATTAGTAATTCATTGGATATTTTTTAATTCAATTATATTGATATTCATTTAAAAGCATTTTGTGGACACTGGTATATATACACAAGGTGAAGTGTTACTTGTCAGATGTCTACATGTATTATGAGATCATTATCACAATGAGGTGCTAATCACAATTGGTTGCCTGACCTAACACACCACTGCTGGGCATCATTTGGAATGGCAAGTGAAGGTAGTTGTTTGACGATCAACACTACTTATGCAAGTCACCTGGAAAATGGTTGATTTGGATGACAATGAATGTTCAACTGTAAAATCAGCAATACAGTATAGTAAGTTTCACTTTCGGGCCTCTGGATCATGGCATATCAGGGTTTTTTTTTAACTGCATGTTTTGTCAGAATATTTTCCAGTATATCAGATTCTTTTTTGCAGCATACATAGTTAATACATTCCACTACGACCATAGAATTGTGTATTAAATTATCCATCTTAATCACATGCCATGCCCTTACATAAATATCATTTTGAATTGTTAAAAATACACTTGTACATTATTATGACTCAGACATAGGGCAATACTAAGAGGAAGATTTTTAAAATGCTCTCAACTTAGTGAGAGTGAAATCAACAACTGAGGTGCACACAACACTAAACATCACATAACTGTGATCATAATCCATTAGTTATTATGTTCTGCACAGTGTGGATGGAGTACACAAAGTATGTATTAAAATAAATGCTGGTCCTTTTTACTGCAATAAAGACAGAACATAATCTTCACGGTGATGGGGGGGTTGGAAGTGCTCTCTGCCATTCAACATATGTTTGAGATGGAGATGGATTGACTTCCTCATTATAAAATGAGTGACTATAACAAGCTGATGGAGATATAGGAGTCAACATTCCATTGTAAGGAGCCGTGTGTGCACGAGGCAGGTACGATGGCTGCCTTGTCATTGAGTGTGACGTCAATGCTCCTATCATAGCTGGAGGCGAACTTAGCTGCATTTGAAAGGATGCTTCCATCGAGGGCGATTGCTGTGGTGACCTTATGCTTGGTCCGTAAGGATAGTAAATGTTGCCTTCTGGTTTGTACTGCATTGGTACATAGAATGGGGTTACTCCACGATATACAAATGATCCATAAGGTGAGTATTTGGGTGATTTCAACTCCATCTCAGTCTCTTCAGACTGCCTTTTGTACTTCATTCTTCTATTTTGAAACCATGTTTTCACTTGCATGTCTGAAAGCTTAAGTTTCTCTGCTAGTTCACCTCGTTCAGCTGACGAAAGATACTTCTTGTCTTGAAATTTCTTTTCCAAGTCAGCAACTTGTTCTCGAGAAAAGGCAGTTCGTGCCTTTTTTCTTCTAGTCAAAAGGTCATCATCAGCATCGTTGCCACTTGTACTAGAAGTAGACTCTGCAAAAATAAAGCCAATAATTTAAAAACATTATTCATTAAGATCACATTGTGCGATGTATAATAACTTAGTTCTGAACATTGTTTAAAATTACAAACAAGCTACATACATTTTACCAAAGCAATTGCTTTGTAATAAAATTCAAACCCAATTCAGATTAAAGCACACCTCCACATCACTAATTGGGGGGAGGGGTTATCCAACATGCAATAAGCCTATTAACACAGTATATTCCCATGCATCATTAACCATAAACAATTATATCATATGCTCAAAAGCTCTGAATTTATCAGTGATGTATGTACCTCTGCCATGTTCACACATCTCTGTTCCGTCCGATATCTGAAAAAGTAACAATATTGAGATGCAATACCCCCCGCTACATGGACCACTCACCATGTCATCATGAGTGCGTGTGGTCAAATTTAGAATGCCATTATTACTTTCTATCTTGGTTGATGGGTACATGGAGTAGTGATCGGGTTGCTGTTGCTGCTCTATGGCTTTATGTGTAAGGAGGTCGTCTATTCTGAATGATTGTTGATATGTTGACAGTGGAGGCTTTTTATCACCCCTGCAGTTGTCCATAATGCTGGTGGTCTAGGACTGAATAGTGGAAATAAATAAGTAGTAATCATTGAGGTGTAGTCACTAGTACACATGGTTAAGTGTGCATGGTAGCCACTTACTTGTTACATAGTGCTATGGGGTAACATTAATTTCAACCAAATTCACAATAACAAAAAAGTTTATCAGCAAATTATGGAGGGGTGAACTCCTTTTTGTCGTGTCAGCTAGACAATTCACCCACGGGAACACAGCCATCCGTATAAATTTAAAAAACAAACACGAATTCCCATTAAAACGAAAGCCACATTACACCTATCAGTATGACTCGATCATTGTCAGTCATAGGTGTTTTGAGAAACTAACAACTGCGGAACTAATTTGGATTGCATCGAGAATAAATCAACCGCAATGATCGCTAAACTGCTTTCTTAGCAGATTGTAAATATAACGAAGGTGTTATTTATTCCAATATGAATTAGTAGTATAGATTGAACGATACTATGAATGCTGTTGATCCAGTTGTCAAGTTACATTTCGAACAGACGATTGACTTCATTCTTAAAATCTTTCAATCGCTGCAAGTACCGCTGATGAAGTCCACGCCCACTAAGCACCTATGCCTACACACAACGCACGCGCGCAGCACATAAACACACACACACAACGCACGCGCTCAGTACATACACCATCCCAGGCCTTTTTATTAGAATTGGTATAACACCTATAGCACGCTTATATATGCCACACATATATCACGATACAGGTATATTATCGCACGTCGCGTCTTGTATACACTCACCGCTGTTTCATATGCAGCACGCAGGACCTATACTGTACAACTGACGATGAGCTTCAATTTAAGCTAAAGCAATTCGAACTTACACGCTTGAGTGAACAAGAATGTGCAGGAGTTGGTCTGTAGCGTATCTCCATCGGGGCATTCCTCCGGCGAACTACACACCATCAGTTAACGTTTGTCAGGGATTATCGATGGATGTACCATAGATTATAGTCTATCGGCGTATACGTATAGACGTACAATTCATTAAGGATTCACGAACTCATAAAAAAAAACTACTGTAAACTATTAATTAGATAGGTTCCATATAGCATTAATTAGCGTCCATTTGTACTTGGTGGTGCCAATCGCAATTCCATGTTGCCAGTCTAAGATTCAGGAGTTGGTAGCATATATAGCATTATACACCAAGTATAATGAAAGGACTAAGCACTTACATAACTATCAGCACTTCGATATGACTGGTTGAATCTCTGCAGGTTAGACAGCTGTGTTGAACTCAAACGACACTCATTTGATGTCTATTTAGAAATCACACAATATAGTACGTAACAGCATTATGATAAAAGAATACCTGTATACTAACCATTTTCTTGACACGATCACTCTTCTGTGCCTGCAATGCAATGCAATACACACAAAAATAATAATCACTATTGGATGTTGTATATATGAAGTGGGGAGAAGTTCACCCTCATGACAATATATTGTACATGCCCACATATGCAAGCACAAAGTAAACCTATGCATGACTGCTGACAAAGCATGCCAGCAGATGGGGGGCAGAACCATAGAATGAGAATACAACACACATATATGTGGGCATGTACACACATTTGCAGTGGACCATACATATGTACGCCAATGGGCAAGGGCCGACCTGTTCAAAGGTACGCCGCTTAGAGCGTGCAATAGTTGAGGAGGTTTTATCACAAATGGAACATGACGCTCCGATTCCTGTTAGGTCATCTCCATCATACCCGATACACGAGGAGTGGAACAAGTGGCCACAGCTGTTCAGAAAGGAGTAGAGCAGGAGCACAATAACAAACCAAAAACCATGCACTGAACATTATGTCAGCACCTAAAAACGATCATGTGATCTTGAATACCGTCCACAAGACTGTTAGAAGCACGGGAGCAAACACTACACACAGTGGCCTTGGGAGAAATGCCTCTTTGTGCTTGGCTGCAGAGATTTGCCAGCAAAGCTTTGACATCGTGGATCATGATGTGATTGGTTGTTTTTAGAAGGGTCTGAAAAGTACAATCTCATAATATTTGCAAAAGGTACAGAATTTCATAATAATGGATTTCTGGCAAAGGGAAGGACAAATTAAAAACCCAAATGGGTTTGGCCCGGGGGGGGGGGGGGGGGGGGGGGGGGGGGGAATGAAAATAAAATTTGGTTTCCAAGAAGATGCATAGAACTGAGCATAGAACTTTAAAAATAAATCTGAGGGGTTAACATTTAAAATTCTAGTCTTGTCCCCACACTAAACACAGTGACATAATAAGCAATTGTAATCGTGGTTATTGCAACAGTTATTAGTGCTTTCCATTGTATGTATGAATGCCCAAGGCATAGTGGCCTAAATGCTGGCACTACACTGTAATGTTATTTATAAGATGGATAGGCAATAGAACTTGATTTGGGTAGGTGTTTCCCTCCAACCTTCGACCTTCTCGATTTGTGACATTTTTTTCGCCCCCCAGGTTTTTACACAAATACAACTCTTCTGTGACTCAGTAAACTCATGTTGAATAATATATATAATTATAATTACACGCAAACACAAGTACACTGCAGTAGGCATTATTATTATCACTATTATCAAGTCACCAAAAGTTTAAAGTTTATAAATCTCTCATGCTTCCTCCCAACAATTAGAAGTTCCCTTATTGAAATGTGGTAAGCTTAGTAGCATAACCATTATTAACTTTAAATGGCACGTGTTTACTAAGACATTTAGATCTAGAACATAGGCTTGCAGCTATGGCACATGCACATACTTCTTTAACTTGTGAAGTGCAATAACATTGCTAGGTTACCAAGTGCTTCTACCAGGGTTGGCAAGCCTCTTTGAAGTAGGTTTCAATAACATTAAATCAATGAAACATATCCATCACTTAAATTAATGTGCACAAGGTTAACATGTTGTACCTCTTCATAATTGTAATTGTCGAGCATCTCCATGACATATGGTTTAATGTTCTTGAAGAGGCCAGATTCATGGACTGGATCCTACATGGAAGTGGTGATTAATTGCTCGTGAAAAACCTGCATTCTGTGGGATGGTTCGTTCTGTTTGGGTACACTTTATCAATGGTCATACTAGTTTACCAGTACTTAGCACTGAATATGATACATACATGACAAACAGGTCAGGGTTCTGGTAATGACTCCTGGCGTTACACTTACCTGCATAATTTTCAGCAAAATATCCTGAAGACTGATGTAGCCCAACATGCTCTCAAGTACATCAGAAACTGATTTCTTGTACACTGTATAACCAAATAGTAAGCACAGAAATTAAAGCATCACATCATAGTGATAAAAAAATGTACTAACTTTCTGATAGCCTCTCATTGACAGGGTTTTCATGTTGCAGGCCTTGAATCAGCTCAAATATAGAAAACCACATTGACTAGAGAAGTGGGAGTAATGCCATCCATTACAATCCTCTACAGCTATGAACATTGGGGTACCTGTTTAGTTGCTTTCTCAACCTTTCCTGAGTTTCGCTGACAAAACATTATCAAACCCTGAAGCACAGCTTGAACCTTTTCCACTCTTTGTGTGAAATCTAAGTTTGCATGTACATGTACATGAAGTACTATTACATTCATCCTTGTATGCAAAATAAAAACATTAGATTTCAAAAGCATAAATTGTCATTACAATGCACGTGATGGCTCTGGCAGAATTCAAAAATCTCCTAAAGGGATATATTATCTTTATTCCAAGTGTCACAAAGTGTAGATCTTCCATTTTGCTCCACACGAGATACATGTGCACAGTTCTAATCATACACATGACATCTATGATCTAGAGGCTTAGTGGACCCCCATAGCCGGCATAAGATGTGGCACAGCAAATTTTCTACTTACAGAAGGACGTCTGGTGCTGGATCCTACTAATTATCAGTCTTTGGGACAAATAAATCACTACTATTTGGCAAACAATATATACATGTACATGTATTTGACAGCAATGGACCCAAAACCATTGTGCATAGAGTCACCTTGGCCTGGGGTTGCATCTTGATAGTATTGCTGTTTGATCTTCTCAAGTTCTGTTTTCAATTCCTAAAACAAATTGTAATAATGTACCAATCATACATGTACATGTATCTACATGTAGTTCCATGAAAAAGATACACCCTTCTTTCCATGGGAGTGCTCAGAATTTTTTTTCTCCTTGAAAATTTGACTGCTCATCACCATGGATTTATCGTCCTCACCTCCTATCCACCCCCTGGTTTGCCCCTAATTTGACTAACCCACCCCCTGGTTTACACATGCCATGTCAAAATAAAACTGCATGGCATGCCATTTAATGGTGCAGAGAGAAGACTTTTATTTTTGCCCACCACCACCCCCTGTTGCAAACTTGGCAGTAAATCCCTGATTACAAAGTCAAGGCAAGAGGTTGTACTTTATACTCTTCTTGTGCTTGTGTTGAAAAACTCAACAGAAGTAAAGAAAAGCAATGCTTACATTGAACAGTTACATGTAATGAATCATTCAGTCCTCCTAACATTGTGAAGTGCTGTCCCCCTCCCTCCCCTCCACCCCTCCCCCTTCCCCTCTCCCCCTTCCCCCACCTTCTCTATCCACAACATGCATTATTTTGCTCCATTCTCCTCACATTAATATGCAGGCACACAAAGAGATCCCCTTACCTCTCGGATAAGCTTAAATGCTCCCATTATGTCTCCAGTTCTTTCCAAAAGGTAAGCAGTAGCATCCACAATACGTGCTTTAAAACATATCTTAAAAAGAAAAATCATAATGTTAGCACTAATGGCAACAGTAATAGACTAGTAGATAGATGTGCACACATATTTATATAAATACAGCGCAATGTCTGCATATACTTTAAACTTTTACAAACATTTTAAATACTGTTTTAACAACTTACATCCAATGCTTCTTCTAACCTATAGTTGTCATAGGACTTCAGAAAAGTGCAGACAGAGTCGGGCTCAAATTTGCAGAGGAGCTCTATGTATCGCTCTGCTACATGAGAATAAGGACCTTGTATATCCTGTTTAGATAGGTGCCTAAGGAGAGTAATACACATGAAGTGTATGAGAAATATCACAACACCACTTTTACTTGGGGTCAAATATGCCTTGCAAGAACTGATACTGAACTTCCTCATTGTTTTGTAGCTTGCCACATAATTCATCCAACTCAAGAGGGAAATCCATCACAATAAGTCGAGCTGTTTCCTTAATGTTTGTTGATATCAGCAGCTGGGGGGAAAAAAAGCATTTTTAAAGGAGTTATGACGGCAATTCTTGTTAGCTACGTGCACAAGTTCATGTAATTATACCTGAAAATTCTCAACAACAGCCTTAGCAACCTCCTCTCTGTCAGCTTCTGTGTATTGCTCTTCCGTCATAACAGAATGAATGAAGTTGAATGCCTGTGGCTGCACGTCATAACAACATCATGATGAGGATGGTGATAATGGCGGCCAGCACTAACCCTTCTTGGTGCATCTTCCAGATAGCAAGACAGAACTTTTACTAACTGTTGCCTCTTTTCATACAACAGTTCACAGAGTCTATAGCTGCAAGTAAAGACGCAATCATGGCAAATACATGTATATGAGTTATGTATGTATATTTACAATTTTGCTCCATGGGCCATGATAAGAAGCTTTTCTTCATCAAATTTTTGCAAAACACCAGAATGCCAGAGTTCGATAAGAGCCTATTGTAAATATACAAGATACAATATACACACTGATAAACATAGAAGAAAATCCAATCACCTGCTGCCTTTCTTCATTGATTATCTCCTCATCTGCACGTGTAATGTATTCAAGGACCTGAGTTTTTAAACCTTAATAAATATCAGTTTTCTCATGTACACATGTACATGGATGAAGTCAAACAATTACAGGTAGTCTTAAACCACATTGACGAATATCAACTTAATTATTAGCATGTTTTTTATTTCCAAGCAGTTTTTAAAAATAGCCCTCACCAAACAAAGAAGCCTCATGTTCATTATTGGACCACACAAAAGCTGATTTACTCTTCTTTAAAAGTTACTACACTGACTTGTTGTTAATAGTGGGCAATGTTCGTACATGTGTATATACAATGTACACATGTGTTCCTACATGAACATGTACATCTATATACTACGTTTGTCACACTGCTGTGACACTGACATTAAGTAAGAATTTAAACATGGTTGCCATGAGGGTCACTAAAAGTTTAAGAGTTGACAGTAATTTTCAAAATAGTTCCACCAGTGATAAGTTGTTTGTGGTCTGTACCTACATGTAGCTAGTTAAATTGTCGTGTAGTATGTAGTAAATCATTTACATCCTCATGTGCGGTACATTGCTTACTTGATCATAAACATGTTCATCAACTCTGATGCTTTCCCTGTGCTTAGATCCTTGCCTTGCAAGAAATGTGAACAGTGAGCCAACCTGTGATGGCTATACAGGAATAATAAAACGTGTGCATTCTTAACACATCATATTTTTGGAAAAATCATAAGAGTATAACACCAGATAAACTAGCATTGTATTAACCATGTGAAGTAAATTTGAGTTGGGACGTAAGGTCAGAACACCTACATTGATCTAATTACCTGATCTTTACAAGCTTAAAGGCATACAACAAACAAATGGGGAAAATTCGACTTGTTGAGAAAACAGAGAAAAAAATCGATCACTTACAAATCTATCAGCTAGCCAAGGTGTGGTCTGGCATTACCAGTATAGCAATAGGCGGCAGAGAGTGGTTATTGAATGGACAGGATGACTTAGCAGAATTTGGTATACCGTGTACATGTTATTTAGTTGCTCAATGAAGCTAGGGTGCTACATAATTTCTGGTGTGTTTAAATACCTTCACCAATTATTGGCCCTTTATAATATACTTGCTAGACCTCGCCAATTGAATGTTAAACCATATTCATAACAGATCGATACTCTCGAACGATATTATGATAATCTGGTAACAACAGGTAATAATAGCCTAAGAGACTGGGGACTATTGTTATGTTTATATCATAAGAAAGTATTACATGTAACGTGAAAAATAAATTAATTATAATCAAAACTAATAAAACACGACAAACTACAACCTAACTTGACTCTATTAAACTATAGGTTATGATGCATAAGTCAACCGTCTAAAAAGAGCTCTGATACTTTAGCAATGCTCTGGCATTCGAGCGCACAAGGGATAGGTTGAGTCTGCAATAAATGCTGTCCAGAGTGGTGGAAGTGGTAGAGTTAATCTGGACTGAAAGGCAAGATGCAAGTTTCTTGAATGCGTTAGAGGCAAGTTGGCCCCAGGCCCCAAAGGATTCAACAACAAAGGGGTATGCAACTCCAGCCTAGTTCTTCACAAATCCCCAAAATTTCTTGTATAAGCAATTCTAGCTAATTATTAAATTATATTAAGATCACATATTCATCATTGGGTTGATTTAAATTAATTATTCTGAAATGATTCATTACTACTAGTATATACATTTAGTATTATTGAAATGTTTCACTAAATCGTTTCAGTGCATTACAGTTAAATATATAGTTAAACATTAGTTGATTTTAATGTCATCATTTACCTAATTAGCACCACCTAATTACAAGCAATGATCCAAACAATTTGAAAATGTCCTGGTCACCTATGGATTTAAACTACTGTGGAGTGTCTTTATTATCTTCTGAATGCAAGGTGAGCATTTAAATGTGCCCACTTACAGAGAACGTGTGCTGCTCTTCGTGTACCATGACCTTAAGGAGAATGTCCACAAGTTCCTGCCTCGTGGGAATGCCTGGCAGAGGTGTGCTGTAGTTTGTGGACATGTACATGTGTTTAGTATGACACCACTGATTATCACATGAATTACACTACAGCACTGTCTCAATTGCAAAATTTAAACTGTTATTCTACTACCTACCATTGGCAAACTTACACTCTAATTAGATGGAACAATAAAATTTACTCGTTCCAACAATACGTTTCTACAAACTGCATATACTGGTGGCATCTTCTCTTTACAATTATTACATGTGCAATCACTCCACACAATACATATACATGTACTCACCTTGCATCAAAATCAGGTTCTTCAAATGCCTGAGAAGTGAGCATACATGTGCAAAATGTATGGTGTTAGTTGTCACAGCATCTACATGTAATCCATACCAATGAAAGCACATTCAGGAACTCTCTTGTGTCAAACTCTAAAAGAGTCCTCATGTGAGGATATGTAGCTTTGTCAGCTGGGTTATGGACATTGGTTGATGCAAGAAGTACCTCATAGACCTGTGAAATGCATGCAAAAATAAAACGTGAAAACTTGACAATATCCTAAATCGGGGGAAACAAGGACTCAAGCATCTCTTTGCACTCACAGAGGTTTTAGCAAGAGGGATCATGCTCTGTTGTATTATACCAGTGGGGTACCCCATACCAGCTACACAGCACCTGAAAGATGCATGATGACATATACATGTACTAGTAGCCATTTCATTTTACCTGATATACAGAAACAGCTTGTAGCCAATTTTCTGGTATTCATCTGGTGAACAAGAAGAGTGAAAATGGAAGTATCCAGAAATACACTAATTACATGTAGCTGCAATAGCCTTAACATCCACACTACATAAAGAATGACATATGATGCATGCAAGTTTGCACTAAAAAATAATTATTTGATTTAGCACACAACTCTGTGCTTTTGTGACTGTTCAAAACAGCTCGTTGTATGGCAGTAAATTTATTATTGTGGCAAACCTAGCACAATGCTGGAGCTCTGTTCCATGTGGAAAAGCAATATTAACCAACACTCCTCAATTATTAATTCTTTTCCTGCAGGCCCTTCATAAACTACTGCATTACGAACATTATAATAACGTAATGTGCACCCAGGGCCCAGTACTTCACACACATGTACCTGATATTGGTTTTCCTTTCTTCAAAGCTGCTCGGAGCTGAAGCAACAACTCAAGCAAGGGGGTTAGATAATCATGTAGCCCTCTGTTGTAAACATATGTCATTGCATCATACAACTGATGTGACCAACATATCTCGACCACCTGTAGGAGGAAAACTTATAAAGATAAGAATGCACGTACCATGCCTGAGAATGAACAGAGGCATTAAACTGTACCCTGATGAACTAACTAGCACATGCATGTACAATGTATACACATGCATGTATAATGAATGGTGATCTTATGCTATTCAAAAGTATGAGGTTGATTGTGTACACTAAAGTGGGGGACAGCATTGAGGAAGTATGTTGCAATGTGGCGGTCAAATTTAGCAGCAATATCGCGGTCCATGCACTAATAGAGCTCTAGCTTTTTTTTCTGCAATGTTGAAGTGAAGTTTTCCCCTGATTTTATTTCTCTAGGGCTTCTATTTTTCAAGTTAAAAAAATTAAAATTCAATTTTAGGTCTGAATTTGGTACCGCATTGATATTTCACTGAAATTGGTTTCTATGGGATATGAGACATCCAACACTACTTTTCCTACATTTCTTGTATGTTCCGTTCTAAAATTACATCATTCTAAAAGTTGATTCCCTTTTCTACATGGAATGAGTGAGCTAAATGTATTCATAGTTAGTTTTGCAGCCACATGTCATGTAAAAAGTTAGAACTGTGTATCTTGGAACTGTACACAGGAAAAATATAGTTCAAGTTGTTTTGGATGTCTGATATCCCAAAGAAACTGATTTCAGTGTCAACATGGTACCAAGTTAAGTCCTAAAGATTGAATTTAATCCTTTCTTAAATTGAAAAATTGAAGCCCTAGAGTAGGAAAATCAGGGGAAAACTTCACTTCAACATTGCAGATAAAAAAGCTAGATCTATTAGTCATTGCAATATACTTCCTCAATGCTGTCCCCCACTTTAGTTCAAAGGCTAAAATATGGCTGACCTGGTGAATGTCCAAACAAGTGGGATCAATATACAAAATGCAACGTTCAAGTTTCTCATATTCCCCTCGTCGAGCATAGTATTCTAAAATGTGCTGATTAACCACAGTATGGATATCTATTTATAGAAACAATCATACCAACAAAGTCTTTTGCAACAGCTGTTCGAATTGACTTCACTCTGCACCAAAAAAAGGTTAACAACTAGTTAGTCAAAATGTGTACAAGCAAATCAATATGTACATGCTCATCCGTTTTAAAAAGATCATTATGTAATCATATTCCTCCTCCCTCATGTACAGCAGCTCTACACATGACACAACTAACTTTTCATTTTGGATATAGTCACAGAGAGTTTCAAGAAAAACAGCTTTGCTGCATTCATCCTCACCACTGAAAGTATCATAGATGTTCCCAAACAGCAAGTCGCTGTCAAAGGATAATGAAGTTACAAAGAGCAGCTAGCACCATACTGATCAGCATTCCACATGCTCTACATGTACATGTACACACGAAAAAATACAGCGGCAATTTAAGAATAATTGCCTAATGGTCCAGCTACACCTGACATTCCCCCGCCACAGTAAGGAGCTATTATAAACGACAAAAGAAATAGAGGCCCCAAATAAAAATAGTAAGTAGATATATTTATTGCTGCTACTGTAAACAAATTAAGTATGAATATGAATACTCTGCTAAGTTCAAACAAATTATTTTAATGAATTAATAATTCCCAACACCTAACCAAAAGACTAAATTTTATAAGTATTACAATGTAAAGCTCCAACATTTGAATATTGATTAAATCAAGATATAATACCACTCGCTCGTGCGGTCAGCAATTTCCATTGCCACATTTGTCCATGCACAGTACTTACAAGTAACATACAGAGTGTGGCAGCTACCCACATCTAACTCTACATAAATTTCTTACATCCTCCTGACTTTGAAGCAACAGAGAAAGGCCCAGTGTGCCACATTCTGAAGTAAAAAAAAAAAACCAGTACACAGGAGGTAGTCACAAGCAAGCACATACATATAGTACATACATGTCATGGTGTATAAAAAATTTTAAGTACAATGTACAATTGGTGATGAAGAATTTGTTTACATCAAGTGTTAAGCAATTGAGTGGTCCTATTTGCAAAGAGTACTACCGAACTGTGACACCTCATTTGCCCCTTTATGTGATATCATAAATGACAGATTCTGGCCTTCAGTTTTTCTCTACAGCTGAGCAGCATCTGTTCTCTATACCTACTCGTTTGGGAGGTATGGGCATTTTTGACCCAGTGGAATTGGCAAAAGCAGCATACACTACATCAAGAGCAAGTACAAACATGGTTGTGAATGCCATTAAAAACAATGCTGATTTTGTGGTAAGTAGTCAAACACCAGGAACTTGCTATGGTGCAAAAAGTGGAGTGTGATTCTGTACTGGTTTGCTTGGGTAATGATAGTCCAACGGGCGGGCAATTGATGGAAAAACATCTGCATGGCTTACTCTTATGCCAATTGCTTGCCACCACTTTGATCTCTCTCCAGTCGAATTTAGAGATGCACTTTCACTACATTATCATCTGCCTCTTCTTAAAACACACCAGCACATTGTGATGGATGTGGAGAAGAATTCAGCTTTCAACATGTTCTTGATTGTAAAAAAGGTGGACTTGTCACCTAGTGCCATAATGAAGTGCAAGATGCTCTAGGTGATTTGGCAGCTATTGTGTACAAAGATGTTGTAAGGGAACCCATTGTTCAGGAAGCAGATGATGCCAGTGGTCAACCATCTTTTAATTGCTGACCTCAGCATACAAAGAGTGTGGCAGCCACAAACTGCGGCGTTGCTAGATGTTCGTGTCGTAGACACAGACGCCCAGTCTTATGCTAGCCGCACTGTTGATGCTGTGCTATGTTCAGCAGAACAGGAAAAGAAAAGGAAGTACTTAGCAGCTGTTGAAGAAAGACGTGCTTCATTTAAACCTTTTGTAGTTTCTGTGGATGGGGTCTTGGGTCATTATGCACAACACCTGATCAAGCGCCTCTGTGACCAAATTGCAACGAAGTGGTAGAAGTCACATTCCGAAGTAATGGTATGGGTTCGTGCCAGAATAGCTTTTGCTATTTTACGTGCAACAAACCTTTGCTTGCGTGGATCGAGGGTAAAATGGAGAAGCTGACATGGCGTGGACGACGGAGCAGGCCTACCCCATTTTCCTTGATGTGGTTTTATGTGTTAATCTCACAGAACTATTTTTGTCTAAGTGTATGTGTTTGATTGTTAGTAAATCAAAAAAAAAAATTTAAGAAATATTTAACAACGGACTACGGAAATGCTGCAATTACATGTATATATTTACAGACCTATAGAAATTTGAAACAATTGCACCACAACCCTAAAAATTTCCCATTCTCCAGCAATAGCTCAAGCAAGCTATCAAAGCAGTATAGGAGCAATGGGACGTGTCGCCTGATTTCTGTGCTCTCGGAAGAGGAGCGGGAGTACTGGTACTTGTTATCCGGCCGAACCGTGGTCCTAAAACAAGCAGGTATATTGGACTTCGTCTAAACCGAGTTTTAAAAAAAAAACAACTTTCACGGCTATCGCGAGTTGAAAAAGATCACGAAAGTATACGTATTTGGCACGTTTTATGCCCCACAAGGTGGACCGTTAGAGCTGACAGTCTAAGAGCATTGTTGACAACAATACAGTTCTGCAAGAACAGTAGGTACATGTATGTTTTACTTTTACATAGAAACTAAAGCTCGAATAATGGGTATTGCTTCACAAATGAGAGGGTTCAATTTCTTGTTTGGGCTTACATGTACATGTATGCTTAGTACAGCAACATACAGATAATTTGAGCAAGGCCTTACAAAGCAGTGATTTGTCAGCAGCTGAAGGTGTTGAGATACTAACAAGGATTAGAACTGAAGAATGATTTGACCCCGGTACAAACCATTGGTAACACAGTGTTGCCTAGATGGAGAAAAGTACCTAGTCTAAGAAGTTAGAAATAGGTGAAGGAGAGCCATCATATTAATATATCTCTGAATATTTCAGAATTCACACTTAATTTGGTTATATAAACAGCAATTCGTGGTTATGGCACTTACAAGAATCTTCACAACTTTTGATCCATGCGGCAAATGGGAAATTTTATTATGAGTTTGAATTTGTGGTTAAATTACATGTATATGGAAATGATTTTGAACCAAGCTGTTTGAAAGTGCAATATCAATGCAAGACAAACAACCAGGACATATCACTCTGCCATACATCTTTGAGCAATTGCAAGATATGTCAAAGTCCAAGGCACTGATGCCTGCATCTCATGGTCTTGCATGTGCATAGAGTTCAAACTGACGCATTAGGCATGCATACTATAGCTAGTGAATTTGTATCGGTCATCTCTGGACGATGCAAATGCTCTTTCTTTCCTATTCACCTACATTTATATATGTTCAGTGTTCTATTTCGAAGGTGGACAAGGAGGTCAGGGAACAGCTGCTAGCTAAACACACTCACGCTGAACGTGAAAATTTGGGTTGAGGAAAGGAGGCCAAAGACTGGCAGTGGCAGCACAGTTGGCCGATGATTACCTCCTGCAGGGCACGCATGCAAGCAGTCATCAAAACCATACAAGCAGATCCACAATACTAGTATTGAATTGGAGGGACGCTGCATTCAAGTGGTAGCTGATCCATGTTACCAGGCACATATATATGTCAGCGTGAACAGGGTGAATCTCTTGGAATGAAGATAGGTCCAAGGACCACTCCCCCAGGTAAACAGCTGGCATACATAGTGACTATGAGAGCTAAGGAAGCAGCCGAGGCGAGCAAGGAGCAGGAGGAGTGCTCCAACAAAGTGAAGAGAGGGGTCAATGGAGAGTAGTTCAGCCAGCACAGAGAGGGAAGTCTGGGACTTTGGGAACAAGTTCGGATTGTATTTTTGAAGGGGGCTACTCAAGACCAATACTGACTGACCACTAAACAGCAGAGCCTGACACTGTGCAGCCCTGAAACAGATAATGTCCTGGAGTTATCGGCAGAGGAACTTAGAGCATTCCAGGAAGCAGACCCAATGCTTGCAGCTGCAGAGGAGCCACCTCCAGGTCCGAGAAGGATGACTTGACCAGCAACTGCTTCAATAGGGGTGGGCTGCTGTATCACAGACAAAATCCAGCTGGTAGAGTAGGCGAATCCTCAACAGTGGAACAGCTAGTGCTACCCAAACAATGTTGTAAGACAATGTTAAATCTGGCATACAGTATCCCCACAGCTGGTCATCTGGGAAAGCGGAAATACCCAGAGCCATATTGTGCACAGCCCATACCACCCACAGACAGACAGTCTCGTAGAGTGCTTCAACCAAACCCTGAAGATGATGCTAAGGAAGACAGCAGTCGAAGAGGGCAAAGACTGGGACCAGCTTCTACCGTACGACTTTTTGCATACTAAAAGGTACCCCAGAGCTCCAAGGGATTCTTGCCTTTCAAGCTGTTGTATGGATGTGTGCCGAGGGTACCATTAGAAATGCTGAAGGAGATATGGGAAGGAAAGGAGAAGAATTCAGAGAGTGTTCTGTCACACATCCTGACGATGTGGGAATGGATGCGATGAGGGAGCTCGTGTGGGAGAACATGGGAAAGCACAAAGCATACAGAAGAAGTGGTACGACCAGAACGCTCGGTACAGAGAGCTGAAAGTTGGCTGTAAGGTGTTGGTCCTACATTGTACTTCCTTCATCCACAAACAAGTGGCAAGGGCCATACAAAGGCCTAAAACAGGGGGGCAGTGTGGACGGACTATCATGGCCGCAGGAAACGGGGGAAGACATTTGAAAATGCTCCTGGAGTTCTGCCCACCATGCAAGCGACACAACTGTGGTTGGGTACTGGTGTGAGGACGAAGTGTGTCATGAAGAGGGGGGAGATCCCCTTATGGTGGTAGGTCAGTACAGCCAGAGGTGGGTCCCACCTTCGGTGAATAGCTGAAGAGAGACAAGTTGGCTGGACTACTGAAGGAGTTCGCAGCAATTTTCAGCAATCTTCCAGGAAGGACAAGGGTGGCAGAGCATCCCATCAAGCGTGGATCCGCAAAGCTGATGAGCTTGGTCCCATACTGAATACCTTATGCATCTACAGGAAGGCTTTACAGCAAGAAATAAAGGAGATGCTGGAAGGAGTGAATGGTGTTCACCCATAGTGATAGGACGGAGCCCCGAGAATCTGTGTGGACTACAGGAGACTGAACATCATCTCAAAGGTGGACGCATACCCTATGCCCCGGATCAATGATAACTGGACCAGCTGGGAAACCCACAATTCATACACATACATACAAACGCACGTACATAAATACACATACATACATACATACATACATACATACATACATACGATGGACCTGACATGGGGCTATTGGTAACCCTAGGGGTAGAGCAGAATGTATGCCACAAAATGGCTTTTTCCACACCATTTGGGTTGTACCAGTTCAAGATGATGCTTCAGGGGGCTCCAGCTACATGTACATTCCAGAGGCTGATGGACCATGTGATCCAGGAAATGAATGGCTTCCTAGTGCCTACATGTAGGTGCCAGGATGACCTGATCGTTTACAGCAGCTCCTGGGCAGACCACACATGAGTCACCTTTGTGTGCTGGAGAGACTGGTGGGGGCGGGGCTGACGGCCTGGCAAAGTGCATGCATTTGGGGCATGTTACAGGAATTGGGGGGCGTGGGACCTAAACCATCGAAGGTGATGGTCGTCAGTAGATTTGAGGCTCCAAAACCAAAGACTCAGGTTTGAGCGTTCCTCGGTCTGATGGGTACTACCATGAGTTCATACAACTGTGGCACTACTGCTGACCTAGCTGCTGAAGGAGGCACCCACGGAGGTTACCTGGACCACAGCGTAAGGCAGCAATTCAGGAGTTATTCCACTCCAGTGCTAGCAACCCCTGACTTTGAGAAGCCATTTGTCCTGCAGACTGATGCTTCTGAGTATGGGCTTGGGGCAGTGTTGACGAGTCAATGGGATGCCCTTGGTTGTGATCACCCTATTGCCTATTCCTCCCTCGGGAAGTACAGTACTCCACAGTTGAGAAAAAGTGTCTAGCCATCAAATTGGCATGGAGATGTTCCAAGTATACCTCCTTGGCCAGAAGTTCACCGTAGAGATGTACCACCGATCACAGGTGTGGCTGAACAAGCCGAAAGAAAGCAACTCCCAACTGACCCAATGGAATCTGACCCTTCGATCCTTCAGATACTCAGTGGTGCCCAGAGCTGGTCACACTGATATCAGCACTCTCTCAAGTCAAATATGGTGCCGGAACTGAAGGAGGGTGGAGTGTAATGGACTTGGCAACTTATTCCCTGCCAGACTTCCTAGCTACGGGCCTGCATGTATAAATGTATTTATACAATTATCACTTTATACAAATATCAGCTAGTATGTGTATGAACTCGATCGAATTATTGCATGTCTGCTTTTTGGGGTGTTTACAGCAGATAGCATCCTGATTACGGAATATCGAGGTGTTCGCAATTCAGGGGTGCAAGTTAGTGCATTTTCAATGTAAAGTGTCCTGTTTATCAAGGTGTCCGTATCTAAGGGAGTCTGCATTTATGGGTTCCACTGTATTGAGATATACATGTAGTCATACTGTACACGTAGTTACATTGTACATGACATATCGTCACCAGAATTTATACTGACAACAATCACCCATGCAATGACCAGCTTTATAAAGGCTGCCAGCAAACAGACAGCTACAAGTACACAATCACCAGAATACATTTACAGGCCAACCTTGTAGTGTTCTGTTAGCGACTTCTGATCTCCTCTATCAGGCTTATCCATCATCAGCTTCATATCCACAAAGCCTTGGAGAATGTCTATAAGCTGGGAATAGTACAACATGTATCTCTATATCACTGCACCAAACATTATAACTGTCATTGCACATTATTTTAATACCTGCATGAGTAGCTACATTATGGTACATACCTGATCAGATACAAGTTCTTTTCTTTTCTTTGTAGAACCTGCAATGCCTGCATTCATGACATTAAAAGTAGTCAAGGGATCAACAATGGACATATAAACTTATATGCAATACACAAATGCAACACCAGGACATGTAGTATTGCCATATTAATATCAAATTTCTTGTACAGCGTGATAATGAACCACCACCCCATGTAAACCTTTGCCTTACATTGACATGGCACTGATCACTACAACCCTGTCATAAAGAGTACCACAGATAATAGTGAGCTCACCCACAACAGCTCTGGCAGTGCCATCATATATTTCCATCCCCAGCTGCAAGGCTTCAGTCAGCTTTCCATCACGGACCAAGCGACCGAGGCGCTATATCAAAAGCATCATTCCAAGCATACTGTAAACATGTACTCTGAACTACATGTATACTGCACCAACCTCCTTCCATGGCTTAATGCTTACAACATGAATGGCCTGGTAAAGAATATAATATTACCCACCAACCATTTTTTTTTCACAGTGGCAACATACCTTAAACCCAAGAAGGAATAGTTTGTTCTCAGATAGAACAACAGAGCTGTAACAAGCATGTTCACTGGCCACTACCTTCACACACAGAACAAGACAGGCTCAAATGCAGTTAGTAAATAATATGACGATGCTCACTAGTGCCTTGCTAACATTTCCACCGGTTTCCAAGGATTTGAAGAAACTTGACCCATAAACCAGCTCCACTTGCTTCAGGTCAAGAACCTGCACATGTAGATATAAATATAGTATCATTTGTATTATGAAATTTGGTACCAACTCAAATGGCTATGCATGCAAACAAACCTCGATGTCTGCATTATCCTTGACATTGATAAGGTGTATTCTTTCGGTTGTATCCATAACAAAAACTGTTTGGGCATTGATCCACTGCAAGTATAATGTTTGCTCCATCATACACAACAAACATGTACTTTCATATATGGACGTACACATGTATCAATTAAATTGGATACTGTTGATATTCTTTGTGTAGAACATATCGTTATATTACATTTGATTACTTCTAAAAATCCAGTAACCATTTAATATTCAAACAATTCTAGATTATCAAAACAGAAAAATAACTATAATATTATTTCTACCAAATATTGTGTGCTACTAAAGTATACTCTTGCATTGCACATGCGTATCACTTTACCTTCAGTGCTGCAATTGTATATGGGACATCCAATTTTCTCAGGTTTTGGAATTTGGGTTCCTCATTTTCTGGGAGGGAGGCCTGAAACCAACAAATTAAACTTTTACTGTCACAGCTCAAACATAGAATGGGAATTTATAAAATCAAGGTCATGTTAAAGTGCATACTGCGTACTTGCACATATCGAATTGCATTTCCCCTTGCCACAGCCAGTACCTGTGGGAACCATGCCAGTGAGTTTCCAATCGGACCAAAGTTTGAATATTTCAACACTTACAGGATCCACGGACACACCACCTTTGCCCTCCTTCTTGTGCTGAGCGATGACAAACTGCCATGCCAGCAAAGGCAGGCAGTCAGGTTTACTCTGTGATAAGTAATGAAAAGTACATGACACTCATACTGTATACACCATGGCGTGCACACTACACCGTGGTGTGCATACTACACCATGGTGTGCATTACTACACCATGGTGTGCATAATACACCATGGTGTGCATACTACACCATGGTGTGCATACTACACCATGGTGTGCATACTACACCATGGTGTGCATACTACACCGTGGTGTGCATACTACACCGTGGTGTGCATAATACACCATGGTGTGCATACTACACCGTGGTGTGCATACTACACCATGGTGTGCATACTACACCGTGGTGTACATACATGTACTACACCATGGTGTGCATACTACACCGTGGTGTACATACATGTACTACACCATGGTGTGCATAATACACCATGGTGTGCATACTACACACCAAGATTTTCATACCTTCAACTGAATTGCAGTCAAACCCTCTAATGCTGGTGAAATAGCCAAGATCAGTATCTGAAATTTTTTAAATAATCATCGAATCAAACACACACAAGAACTACTAGACATAATGAATAATGAATACATACACATACATACATACATACACACACATACATACACACATACATACATACATACATACATACATACATACATACATACATACATACATACATACATACATACATACATACATACATACATACATACATACATACATACATACATACATACATACACACACAAATACACGTACACAAACACGCACATGCATACATAATTACATGTACAAGTACACATGTATGTACACACAAAAAGTACATGTACATGTAGCACATATGAGTAAGAAGCCCACATACTTGTGTGACTGTAGCTACAGCAACGATACTGCGTGTCTTGGGGCTAATCACAGGCTGAATCTTGCTCACAAGTAAAGGTTCAAAGGCAAGTGCTTCTCCATGGCTGTAGAGATACTCATTATGTCCATGCAAAAACATTGCAACTCACCTTCCAGAAAAGATGCAATCAGACTGCCAAGATCGTAGTCCAAGTGTGCGACTATTACATAAGGAAATTGAAAACAATGGGAAATTTACACATATACATGTGAACTTTGTGTATTGTACATGTATTCAGAGTATTAACATAACTACTATAGTGGCACAAAATAATTTATCATCTAGTATGTGTCTTAAACTGGACGTGTGTGTTGTACACAGGCTCACTTCTCATCTACCCAGATAATGCAGCAGCATGGGATATGGAGAGATGTGCCAATTAAATAGTTATGCGGAATATTGTGCATACAGCGGAACATCTAGCAGCAGGCTAAATAATGGGCCCTCATGGGTAAGGTTAAGGAAAGCACACTTGAATGAGGCAACCTTGCCATCATGATACTTTGAAGCAACAAAAATGAAGCATCTTACACATACAGATTTCATTTCCATGTGTACCTCTAGCGCATTTAATGAATAATGGAAAAGCACTACATGTACATCATTCCACATCAAATGGAAAACAGCTCGATTAAAGTTTGAACTGCCAAGGTAACCATGTCATAACTTCATGTAAAGAATGCACTCTTACATGTGTATCAGAAAACACTCCTTACATTTAATTAATAGCAGTCACCATCTTCAGCACGCCTTCCGTTAATACATACATGTAATTTTATTAATTGTAGACATTTAATTAAGTTAGACACACAACTGAAAACCCATGATGAACTGATATCTAAACATATACCATGGGTACAGTGGAGGGAACATGCTGTATCCATGGGTACAGTGGAGGGAGCACAGCTACATGTAACTGGTCATGGAGTTGAACTACATGTAACTAAAGTACTAAAAATTAAAACACTCACCTTAGTTTGACAAGGAACAGATTTCCACCTGAGTTGCTGAACAGAAAAATGCCAGGATCATCAGTAAACTTGATTTATCGGGAGATAAGGAGAAGGATACCAGTACAGTACTGCATATTGGCACCACATACTTTAACGCTCAAAACAGCAAATCCTGGAGGGTGGGCATTATCAATGATTCGTAAGCATTTGTTTGTTGTCAAATCCCAGTGTGTGATCTGAAATGAATAAAACACACCTGTCATCTAATATCACAACCACAACGAAGTCATCATGGATCCAAAGTCACATTGGTAACATACATATTACTGTAATTACTGAACAAACCCTGAAAGTGAAAATAATCAACAGCCTTTAACAGAAAAGCATACATGTAGAAGGATGATGAAGTACATGTACATGTACATTATGTACATAATTAATGGTGTGGTGAAAATCACAATGAGCTTTGCAAAGTGTGGAACACTAATAATTGTGATCATGGTTAACTGCTTAACCCAAATTGTAGTTAGACAATGGACCAATCCTTTGATTTGACAAATTCTAAATTTTCACGTGATTATACCTCGTTTTAGAATGCAAATTACATGTATAAATACTAATTCGCATTGAACCATAAAATGATTTAAACCCTTTTCCACAAGACAGCAACAACAATTGAGTATAGAATCAGTTAGATGGTGATTTGAGTGCCTTATGTTCATGTGGGTCAGGTCTTGCAGGCATGGTGGTGATCTAGTAAGCCAGAGCTCGGGCACATTACACAATGATACTTACAAGCCCTCTTCCATGGCCACAAAGAAGCCGTGTTCCATCCAAGCTCATATCCAGAGTTGAGATTGCTCCATACTTACCCACTGATGGAAGGTGGGCTAAGTTAAAAGAGCTTACTTGTTCATAAACATACCATCAAGGCTGGGAGAGCTTTTGTTGTCTTGGTAGGGAGACAATACTCCCTTCAGCTGTTCCTTGGCATCTAATATGTGAATGAAAAAAAATAGTGATCTATTAGGTAAAATGTATTATTATTTTTATTATTTGATTGAGTGCCTACAACTACAACTACATGTGCATGTATGTGATCACACAACCAGCCTCACTCTACACATGCTGCATTGGCCCTTCAGCTATTTCAGCTGTTGAACTATGGTGGTTAGGTGTCCAGTTGTTGAACTAATCAACAGAACTTGCCATCCAAAGAAGGCACCCACAAGTGTAAATTCATCAGACAATTGCATCTGAATGGGGGATGCTGCAGCAGTGCCAGAATGCTGGCTATGAATATGATCTCTTGTTCTATTATTTTATGGACATGTTCGTTGTTGCAATACAGTTTATTACTATGCTATATTTATGATTCATGATTTTGTTAATTTATACGTTGCATTATTAACTGATGTGCCAACACATCAGCCCAATAAATATTAAACAGCTGCTCTGGCATAATATGCAATTGAAATTTTGATGATGTGTAATGATAAATCATACATTTAAATCCAATTGAGTGAAGGGGTAATATAAAATGCCCCTAATATAGAAATTTAAGAAACAATGCAACACCTTCAGAAGTGTTCCTTGTTTCTTAAATTTATAAATCACCCCTTCACCTATGTGGGAAGGTAGCACATAAATTTGTAAGTACAAATCATTGCATACCAAAAATCAGTACCAATCCATGAGAAGTCCCAACTGCACAGACATCGCCCACAGCCTAAGAGAACCAAATAACTACACCATTGTACAGTGCTTAAAAGTAGCATACCAGTGCAGTAGGAAGCCCTGTTTCATGATGAGTCTATATGTGAATAACAGAGGTAACATTTTGTAACATCAACTGGGTAATACACATGCACAAAGCAGCAGCAAATGAATACCAGGTACATGTGTATGTGTAACTACATGGTGAAAATGTTTTCATAGGTATACATGTAATAATAATATTACATGTATGCAAATACAACTAAAGAGATTTGGCCATCAACACTGACCCACAGCCAAGATGGCTTCCTGCAGGCATGACCCCCCAGTCACCACAAGACTTATTGGATTACTATACATTATTGTTTAATACTGATTAGCACGTGTACATGTACATGTATGTAAAAATGTACTCAGAAGTGCACCAGAAACTGGAACGTCAACATCCAACTCTGTACAGTGTACATTGACATCTATTTACAGATGCAAATTACTATTGATCAATTATTTGAATTATGTGCCACAATTCACACCATATTGCAGATGCAAACATTGTAATGATATCAATGAGTTTCATTAGCTGTACATGTTGCTACAACCAGTATACAAATATTTATGATGATGCTGTATGTATGCAAAGCCTAACAAGAACTATATGTACACAAAACAGCACATGTGTAACGTACAGAAGCTTGAGCAAGCTGGTTGGCAATGCCCTTTAGCATAGTCTGCTGTAAGATCGATCCCCCATCTGTGCTAGTCCCAGATTTACCAACACTTCTATGAAAAAATATTAGAATGGGGTGCACATTTACATGAACATATGCGTGAACAGCATTCTGCTAGGTAATATTTATGACTGACAATCCTTTATTAACCAATAAACAAATGATAATCCCCTACTTGCATGTCAATACAAATGCACTATATATACATGCCACATGTGACTGGTGGCAAGGCTTGTACACAGCACTAGATGAATGCTAGCTTTACATGTATCTCCATCACACACACACACACACACACACACACACACACACACTCTCAAAACTGGCTACACACTCCCATACAAATGGAAATCTCAGAACATATGCTCAGTGATGTGCGTACATAGAACAGACACTATCTGCCACTGATGCTACATCTTGCAATCCAAGTTCATCTAAAGAAGGGGCAGTCCCCTGCGAGGAAGAAGAGGAGGTGTATGGTGAACTTCAGCACAGCACCACCAAATTATGAGTGGCTCTGGACAGACCCAGTGGGTAATATTGGTAGACAAGTGTCCAGCAGGGAACAAACACAAGACACCATTATGATGTGGTGTGATGAAAGCATTAACTAGATTGTATCGTATTTTACATACACATCCAGAGAGGGGTATTTTCTCGGAAAATATAACTATATAATAATTATAATAATGCATATATAGTCGCGTATGGCAACCTAACACACCTACCTCATTTAAAATATCCTCCAACTTTGGCACACCTTCAAGAAGTGGAATATCTGCTTCAAAGTCATAACTCTGCAAGATGACACAGTAATTAAATAGCCTGCAGCACTGATATGCAGTTAATCAGTCAGTGTGTCCCTTATTACACGTTCAGTTAAAAATATTAAACAGTACAACATCTGCTTTATAGAGGCAAGAATACTCTTTCCCACCCCAATCTTGAGGGGATGGGCTAAGCACTGCATGCTCTGGGAGCATTCTAACGCTACGACAGAAAAACATCTGAACTGCATCAACATAAGCGCCAAAGGCTACAAATGCATTGGAACAAATGAAATCTCACAAAAAAGCAGCAACAACAAAATATTTTCCCAGCAGGCAAACATTATACTAACAAGAGACAGCCCTGCCTGAGTGCCTCCAAAACACCAGCCCTGCACCGGTATACTTTTACATAGTACGGTACAAATCAGCACGGCAACAGTGAGTCGTGAAGTAGGTTAACATCATAGTATTGTCCTAATTTACTCTACCTCATCGGGTGTGTGTGAGCCCATCTGCAGTATAGAAGCGAGGTCGTATACCGCCTTCGAAGGGTCAGCTGCCATGATTGTGATCGCGTATCCCTTCGCTCAGACGGTTAATTAATATGTTTACGTACCCTTTATACACGCCCATATCCGGAAGCATATAATATTATGTTGTGCTTCCGTCAGAGATAATAAATCTTAAGTATCTCTGCTTTGGCCCTTTTAAGCTGCGACCGCTGGCAATGGAAGGTCCTTTTATAGAATTAAACTTTGCTTGGACAAGTAAATTATGGAAAGCGGTCATGCATACACTTGGGTAGGGGGGGGGGGGGGGGGGGGGGGGGGGGGGGGTGAGTTTACCGTACTCCACGTAGTAGCTTATCTCTAATGAACTTCGGTACTAGTAAGATTGTAGTACACCCAAGCTACCAAAACGGTTAGAGATGCGAATAAACCACAATGCCACGAACATTTAAAATATTCTGATTACATGTAGCCTTTTTTTTTTTTAAAGTGCTATATCAGAAATTGCGGTCTGTCAAGTTGTATGATATAAATTTATCCCATCCTCTGGGTCACTATGCTGTGGCCTGCAGGCATGGGAGAGATGTGGTCCTACACCATAACTGTCAAGTGATGAGGTATTTGAGTCCTGGGGGGGGGGGGGGGGGGGGTTTCACTTCATTTTTAAAAATTTCTTGTTTCTACCACTGAAAATATGTACTGGGCCACACTGAATGTGAAACTAAAAAAATCTTTAACCCCCTATACATACCCCTTGAAGTTCCTGCATACATCATGAATGGGATAGCATGTGCATAAACAAGGTCCTTGGAGGTGTACAATGAAGGCTATTATAAATTAAGTGATCTTACATTTTAGTTTTGTCAAAAAAATTAAAGGCTGTTGCTTTTTGTGCATTAATAGAGGAGTGATATACTGGCAACTTCTACTACAGCAACATATTCAATAGCTCTATCTCTTGCCTGCTAGAACTTAATGGTGTAAACTCCTAAATTTGGATAAGCCTACACAGTACATATCATCAGAGTGGTATTATAAGAAAATAAAACACATGCATGCACACACACACAACACACACACACACACACACACACACACACACACACACACACACTTGCACACACACCCTACTCTTATGTGACTCATGCTTTTATGTCATGGCATCAATCATGTTGCAAGTTCCCAGGTCATAGTGGACCAATAAGTGGGTAGATTATCTTATTTTGTTATGTGAGGATGGTTCTTTCAAATACCTATCCAGTAAAGTAATCAGTCAAAATTATTTTGCATACACACTCTGTGCTAAATGCGGGTGTGCTTTCATTGAAAATGTAACATTCTGAGCTTCTAGCTGTCTTCGTTATTCATTTAAACACCTGTAAGCATTCCAATGTAGCCAAAATGTCAGAATTGTGTCTCAAATTTAAGAAAAAAGGTCTTGCAAAATAGCAAATCTAACCTTGAATAGAAGGAGGAACAAGAATCTAGAGAAACTGGTTTACTCATGGGTGGACCATTTACAATGTATAAATGACTGCCTGAAACTTCTGTGTTTCTTTCATTATGCAGTCTTTTATTATGCTCTTGCAAATGCCTTAATGAAAGAAAGATGTTAATTAAGGCAGTATATTACTAGGCTAATTCCTTAGTTTATCATTTACTGCTATATGGCGTCATAGGTGGTGTATATACTTATGCACATGTATGTATTACATCCGTGTTTTGTAAAACTTCAAGGTACTGTACAGGGGGTTACTCTTAGTATATTTTCCTATTTTTATTTTAATGCCCTCCATATTTTGAGAGGGGTAGAAACTAAAGTCATACCTAACACCCCCCCCCCCCCCCCTCCCATAATTTGACCTCTGTCATGATGCCCTTCTGAGTGTGAGTGTGGAGAGAGGTCATGGCCTCACCAGAGACCTTGCCCACACCAGACCTGCTGACATCCTCATTGCTGGCTGGGACAGAGGCAAACCTGTGGTGCTCACCTGACCATTACCTCACCCTTCTGCCCTGCCATCTTGAGCGAGTCATGTCACCAAGCCGGTGCAGCAGTCCTTGCAGCAGAGGCCCTCAAGCTACACTCCAATGGACCCAAATGCCAGAAGTTAGGTTGGTCCTGCATTCCATTAGCAGTGGAGACATATGGCAATTGGGGCAAGCAGGCCCAGGATACCTTCTCCAGGCTGGCATCCTTCCTGGCTATTCACCAGACCTCAGTAGTTGTGGCAGAAATTTACGGCCGGTTGAACATGATCCATTGCTAGAGCCATCCTGGCTAGGGAGCTCCCACCCTCCTAACTGCTATTATGACGTAATAACAAATGTACTGTGTTGTATTGTTACAAGTAATGGTTTATTTGTTAAAATATGCATATGTTACCTTACTAATGACAGACCATCCGAATCAATTTGTTTCATTCTAATTCTAGTTAGTCTGGAATTCATTATATCATATTGGTACACACGCATATTTATTCCGTATGTAGTTGGTCCATTAATGTAGTTTATAATTATTATTAGATGGGAGGGACAATCCCTACAGAAATGGGTTGCATGCACATTGTACCTTTTTAAAAAAATAACAATTAAAAATAAGGAATTAGTCACACATTTCTGTGCAATCATTGTCCTGACAAGTTGCATGAACTTTCACTGCAACTTCTCAGGACAAGAGTGCTTACACAAAGATGCATAGCGAAATAACTAATTATGTGATGGACAGCCAAAAAGAACAATTTTGTAGAAGACATTTTGAATGCTCTTAAAATTTTAAATATATATTTTAAAGGGTAAAGGGAATTGGATCCTTCTAATTCATACATCAATGATGTGGGTAAACCCTTTGAATTTTATTTTTATGTTCATTACTGCCACTAGCAGCAAAAGTCTTGTTCTTGTGATATCAGCTTATCAACAGTGCAAGAATAGCACATATTCAACCTCCATTGTCAGGATTTAGGTGTTTGTCTTCTTGCTCTCCTCCACCCCCCTCCCACCCACTGATGGACTAACATATTCACAGTTGACGCAGTGCCTGGAGCCCTCATCCAATACTATTGAATTCACACTGGGATCATGATTTGCAATGACAAAGTCATATCACACATAATACCAACAAAGCTGCCACATAGTCAACAATAAATACCAAGCTGATACATATGGATGTCCTCTCTGAATTCAAATCAAATAGGTTTTGAGATAAAGTGTTAACGTGAACCTCAAAGTAAGTAAGGTTACTGCTATTACGCACTTTCTCCTTCACTAGTTCGGACACCACTATTTGGCTTCTTCCTCCATGCACTTCGACGACTCTTGGTACGACGATTTTGGAACCAGACTTTTACTTGATTTTCTTGTATTCCTAAACCTTTTGCAAGCTGGACTCTGTTCTCCGAAGATAAGTATTGGGTTTCTCGAAATGCTTTCTCAAGAGCAGCAGTTTGGCTGCTGGAAAAGGTTGCCCTCACCCTTCGCTCCGCACTCTTCTTAGATTCTCGTTTCATAGTGAGTACTGAGACCTTGTAGGAATTATAACCATCAGCTCGTGTTTCATGTTCTGGATAGCCTGTATTGATATACTGATTATACGATTCACGGAGATTTATCAACAGAGTGCAGCACAATATTAGTACTGCAACAATCATGGAAAGATGCTCATTACAAAAACATTGCTCATTATTGCTACATGTATATAAATACACATAAACACACACCACCATCATCACCACTGTGACTACCACATAAATAATCTGTGCAGCAATGAATTACCAACTAAACCTTCACAGTGTGTACAAAATCATAGATATTGGAGCAATTAATACTCTAATATCTATGACAAAATTAAAATGAGTGAGTGTTTATTATAAATACCTACCATTGCCAGGATTCACTGCTGACAAGTTATTTGTCGAAGAGACTGAATTATCGGTAGAAACTGCTACTGATAGGAGTGTCAATAGCTGGGAGTCAGTGCCGTCAGCAGCATTCACGGCCGATGGTATTGCTGTATGCGGAGATAGCTGTTCGACAATGACATGGTCACCTTTTACCGTTTGTGTGCAATCTGAAAATTCAAACAATTGAACCAAGGGCTAAACACGCGAAGATAATAGACTGAAGCGCAAAAAGGAAACCCTTTTCCGATCGACTTTTCGTCGATTCAACCAAACCAGTTTACGCAAACCTAGCATTACAGTGAGCATGACATTCGGATTCCAACATAGTGAACACTACTTCAGTCGTAGTATTTTAGTATCAGTAGGAGCATTTATATATGTTAGAACTTTTCGTCTATAACATCACGTGTCCCAGCAACTATATGAATACAATAGACCACCTACAACTTATTTTGACCGTGCAATATACGACATAATAAAGCTATGAATACTGTTCAATTACACTGACAGTGATCTGGTAGACTCACCACTCTCTTGTGCTTGACCTCTTGTGTCAGCGATGTGTACGGAATCCATCTTGCCAACTGTTTACTTCCGTGTCATGCGCGCGCGAAACAAACAAAAAATGATAACGTATATATATATGGCGCGAGCGAAACAAGCTAGATATACGCAACTTTGTGGTATGTCTACAACAAATTCATAATATTCAAAAAGTGATGCAAAGCAATAACATCTGCATTAAACCTGTACTTTCTCTTCCATGCGCAGCATGACGCACCACTTACATGTATATGTAAATGTAAAAAAAAAAAAAAGGAACACATATCTATTACAGATGTTACAATATACAGGCCACAATCTATAGATACAGAATAGAAAGAGAGGTCAAGTTTTGTCATATGGTGCAACTAGTTTGAGTCAGTGCCAGACTTGTTGGACTTCCATGATGTCCTGCGACACTTTGTACGCCGGTTTTGGAACCAGATCTTAACTTGGCTCTCAGAGAGGTTAAGCCTTTCTGCCAAGCGAGCTCTCTCAGCTGTTGTCAAGTACTGAGTAGCAAGGAAAGTCTTCTCCAGCTCATCTATTTGAGCACCAGAAAATGTGGCCCTTCCTTTCTTGTCCTTCTTGCTTTCTTTTCCTGAACTCTGCTTTTCACCATTAGACTTGCCATCAACTGGTAATGGCTGTGAATGTCCAGCATAGATGAGCCCTGAGGGGTGCTGACCAACTCCATCCATCCCCTTATCTCCATGAGCATTTGGATCATAGCCCACTGTGAAGAAAAGTGTCATAGCAACAGAAACACAAAAAACCTGCTGCCACATGCAAGCAGGTTAATTATATTCAAAGCCCCAGAGGATATAGTTTTTGGGGGTGGAGAGCAAGGGGTGGTGGGGACTTCCACAACCAGAGGAGTGGCAATGCAGAGATCAATCCCATGAGATATGATAACAGATCTTGGCCATAACAAGTACACCTGGTGTACACCTTACCTTTCCACAACTATTGTTTACTATGCAGGCTATAAAATGCAGTCATTAAAGCACAGATTCTGCATTGCACATCTAAGTGCTTTCAAATCAGGCACAATCAAAAATGTGTAAAGCTGCACGAGCACAAAGGGGCGGTACAGAACTCAAATACACAAAATGAGGTCCAAAAGCGGACAACGATATCGCGGGGGAAAATCAATGGACCTTACATGGCTACATATTTGGTTGCAGATAAGATCTTTACCAACAGCAACATCACCGCAAGGGTAAAAGTTGCACACAAAGGTGACACCATATACCCACACACAGTTGCACACATTGCTGCCCACCTGGTAATTGCCGTGCTAATGCAGGCATGTAGAAGGACCCGGGAATGTCTTGGTAAATCGTTGTAACACCCTCAAAAGCTTTTCCAAAGTGAGTTGGAGTTGTGGGCGAGCGTGCGTTATCCGAAAACGCGGTGATACCTGCAGCGGTGCTGGTTGGCGATTTCTGATAGGACGTCGGCGTCTTAGCGACTTCACTCGGAAGCGTACCACCCTGCTGAGCTCCAAGGATATCTCGGATATTGTGCGGAGTGCTTGAATGCTCATGGCCATTCGAAGACGTAACTTGGTATGCTGGACTGCGCTGCGGGTCGACCGAATTCGGAGGATATGCTGCAGGGTATGCAGCACTGAAGTCGTAGTGCCAGGGTGATGGATGCATCGTCGGGCTCCAATTCATCCGTGGATTTCCTGCATGCTGGATAGGAACAGTAGCATAGTATTCTTGGCGGCCTTGAGGAGGTGGGTAGAACTGCATTTTCACGAAAATTGAGCGCAAGATAAAACTCGTGCAGGCGTTGTAGTTTTAGGCTAGTAAAGGCTTCCGGTTAAACCCCGCCCCTCAGATATGCCGATATGGTGCCCCACCCCTTTAGTTGGTGCGCCCGCCCTTTGTTCTACAAAAGTGGGCGCGTCATACGAACGTTACAGGAGAAGGTTGAATGCGTAAATAGTAGCAATGTGGCGATACTGTATGATTCGAGTATAAATTGCGAACCGTTCATGAAACTAATAGCTTGCCTGGCAATGGTTTTCTATCTTTATGAGTCAAAATTGAGTTTATTAAAAAACATTTGACCAGTGCACTGTTTTGTACATGAACCATATATAAATGACAGCAACATAAATGTGACGATGAACACAAACAGCACATCGTAAAATAAAAATATACACATGTGCAAGAGTTAGGTGTGCAATATTGTGCAAGACAGACTTGCAAACGTTTATAGAGCAAGAGCTAAAAATGTCAGTGCATAAAATAAATGATTTGTAAAATAAAAATCCCTCTGAATTCTGCAGATATGCAGTCAACTTCCATCTAAAAGTGTTAAAAGTTCATTAGTTGCACACATGAACCAATAACCTTCAAGTTCATTACCTCCGTAATTAAAAATAGATACACGAGTGTTTCACATGTATTTTGAAACTCCAACCAATACAATTGCTAACATCACACCAAGCAATAACCAGTGATACGAAACAACTGGAACATGGAAGGAAAAGTAAACATCAGTTGGCAATACCAACTGAACATACGTGGTTGACATGTACGACTTTCTTGTTCAGTACTTGGTACTGTGAAGGTGAGGTAGATGGGCTGCAAAGGAAAATAACTTAGCAATAAGGATTGCCTTTGTAACATCATTGCAAGAACTTGCACCATGCTTTTATGGTGTCATGAAAGTAATAACTAAAAATAGAAACATACAATAATGTGTGTAATCTCTACACTGTGCATGCATCAAGATCTATGAATTTGACTCACAAACTACTACCAGATACAAAAATGCAGCAATAATGGCTCATATTGCTATGAATATGCATGCTGGTTAGTGAACAATTAAAGAAACCCAATACACTCATTTGAAGGCCTGTGAATTTCCTAACAAAAAGTATCTGTTTGTATGGTGCATACAGCCAGTATTAGATTCAAATACATTGGTTTTTGTAGTGTTAGAAATGCATAGCTGTGTACAACAGCTGTCAATAATTATTCATCCAACTACATGCAATCACACATATACAACACATCATCCATTATTAATAAATACAATTAGAGAAAACAGACCTTGTGATCACCAACACATTTTTCTTTTGCTATCATGTCATAGGTGTAGCCACTTGGACTCTAAAAACGTGCACAGATCAAAGTCACTGCAGTGTGCATGTGTGTGTACAGTGCATGCACAGCAATCATCGTGCATGTATCCTACCTTCTTCACTATTTGCAAGGCTGATTTGTTCATAAGAATCCGATCACACCATGCTGGACATCTAGCAGAGGGTGAACAGGTTCAGATTCCATCACAGTAAATATAAGTTACTAAGTACAAACAAAGGGAGTCCCAAAACACAAAACTCAGGGAGGGGAAACTGTTAACATTTACAATGTTAATAAATATCTACCTCCTACTGATATTGCACACAAAATAGTTGGTGGACAAAGTGGGCGAAACCATGACCAAGAGAGCCAGGGTCATAGTTGGGACTAACTGTGACCAAACTGCTGGACAAGTACGCATTTCCTGTTGCACAAGGTATGTACCCAATCTGTCAAAACAACAGATTTCTAGACCAGTGGGAGGTTCATGAATAGTGGTATACCACAGCAAGAACGTAATTCATATCACTTAGATCACATTCCTGCTCTTATTTGGTACTACATCATGTTTATCATTGTGAGCTGTCAGCAAAGAAACCACCCCCAAGTTCTTACCACTTAGGCTGAAAGTGGGCACTGTCACACGGCACTCTGACTAACTGAGCATAAAGTAACCAAGTGGCCCTACAAACAATGTGTGTATTCCATTCAGACCCCCAAAAGACACCTGCCCGATAAGGGTGACCACAATATCTAGGGTGCCATCAACTGTAACTATCAAGATGACTAATCACCAACCACCATTTAGACCAACCCTGGTGGGGGTGGTGCAGAAATAAAAGAAGGCAACACATCAAAGTGGGAGTCAGACCAATCAGGAAGCCAGATACAACCTTCAGGGGTGCCATAGAAATATAAATCTATACTGGTACATGTACGTTGTTTTTATTTTATTTTATTTTTCCTTTCCAGGCAGCTGCTAGCCTGATACCACCACACCACACTATGTAGTACTCAAAGAAGGCTGGGTGTGGGCACTGCCAGCTGTTAAAGCACTCCCACACTACTAGAGTAATTTACTAAATGCTACTTTTCTATAGCAAGCAGTGCTATATAAACAAATACTGTATTAGGAACTTACCTTTTGTCCATGTATTTGGTTCCTTCATCTATCTTCTCACTGAAGGGGTAACTGGGGAAGCAGAGACTACATAAAAAGGGTTTGGCATCCCATTGTGAATATGCACTATTCTGAAAACAAATTAACACAAGGTTCATTCATTTCCCCCACAAAAATGAACAATAATGAAATTCAATCAACTGTATATGTGACAATGCAACATTTATAATGAATACGTGGTGAAAATTACCAGTTAACACAACTTGTGGACTATGAACAACTGTAGTGTAAGGATAAACATACCTGGGCTGGAAGTTGATGGGCAATTCAAGCAAGTCTTCAAAGCTGTTCAGCTCATTATTGTACTGCAACAGCTAGAGAGTAAAACAAAACAAATAGAAGTACTACATACATGTATAGCTCATGTAGGATGTAAAAGAGGACAAACAAGAAAAACAATGTGTTAATGCAAAGGGAATCAAGCTATATTGGCCTATCTAGACTAGCATGTATGGTTCTTTAATACCAGGCCTATCTAGACTAGCATGTATGGTTCTTTAATACCAGGCCTATCTAGACTAGCATGTATGGTTCTTTAATACCAGGCCTATCTAGACTAGCATGTATGGTTCTTTAATACCAGGCCTATCAAGACTAGCATGTTAGGTTCTTTAATACCAGGCCTATCTAGACTAGCATGTTAGGTTCTTTAATACCAGGCCTATCTAGACTAGCATGTATGGTTCATTAATACCAGGCCTATCTAGACTAGCATGTTAGGTTCTTTAATACCAGGCCTATCTAGACTAGCATGTATGGTTCATTAATACCAGGCCTATCTAGACTAGCATGTATGGTTCACAAATACAATTAAATGTTCAGGATAATCACTACGTAGAATGCAGCATCACAATTTACAACAAAAATGTTAGTAGTAAAATATAAAGCATTTTGCATTGTGAGCGATAAATTGACATTTGCAAAACACCTCTTGCATAATACCTATACGAAATAGAGATGATTGTGTGAGGTCATATTAATAAAACAGCTTATACTTTCAATTACATATATGGACAAGGAGGTCTGCTGTGTCCAAGTACACACCACAAATGTGCCAGGGCCACCAAGGTAAGGTAATTGTGGACGGTCAAGTGGGGCACCAGGCAGACTCAACAAGAAAAAATCAGACAATTAGCTTCCAATACTGGACTAGCCACAGCCAACCAGCTAAAATTGAGAAACAGGTGTGAAACCTTTTTGGATCGGGGCTATTATTGTATGTGATGTACAGTAAATGTATATGTCTGCACATACATGTATACGTACGAGGGTTTGCCAATCATATTAAGCCCTAGCAAGAAAGGTCACAACATGTATCCAAAGGCTAAGTCATATAATGCATATTAGTAATGAGAATGGGGACTAAACATGTACGGTGTACTCGTATGCTTACATGTACCGGTACATGGATGTGTGCATGTACATGTATAGATTTTGGGTGTGCACGTACTGAAACTGTATGTACATGTACACAGCATGTACACAGCCCTGGTGCAGAGCTGCCCTATACTGCTCAAGAACACCAGCATTGAATAGCAATGAAAGCTCTACATGTAGCTCTGCCTAATGGGGGAGAGCCAGCCAACTTGAACGGTTGAGCAGGTCATTTGGTGATGTCATAACCTCCCAACTATCTCTTTTACTAGTAATGATGTCAAACATGTAATGCATTGCAATCTACACCAAAGCCCTGCTTATCTCAACCTAACTTCCTGCTCAAGCCCAGGTACCAGGTGTTTACTCCAAGGCTGGTAGGAAGTAGGAAATTTAAAAAAAAAACCACTCACACACCAACATCGCAATAGCAGCTGCCTATGTGATAGCAATGCTGGTATTACAAAAGTGTGGTAAGATTATAATGATTACATGTACATGTACATTGCAAAAGCATTCATTAGGGGGAGGAAACATTGATCAGCATGTTAAAAGTTGAAGCAAATGTTATTGTTGTTCTCCTTCTCAAAGCATCATACTGGGTTTATATCCAAGCATTGCCTAATTATTTATTTGTGCATGTACATGTACAATGTATAGTGTTCCAAAAAGGTTACCCATACTGATACAGAAGTGGAGCACATCAAAATTAAACTCAAACATGGTGAAAATATTTCAAAGCTTAAAATTATTAATGGCTATATTTAGCCAAATTCAATACAAAATTACCCATTGCCATTGGTTTCAAGACTATAGAACAAAGCCTCTCATAAAAATGTTATCCAGTACCTCAAGTTTTGTGCTATATTAAACATTGAAAGTGGTATAGCTAGCCTGGAGACAGCATCATTAGCTCCTAATGCAATTTCCAAAGACTCCAAATAAGGTTCATTTCAACGTTCTCCTGAAATTCAAAACCTTTTTCCTACCACTCAAAATGGGGAGTTTGTAGTTGCACCAAGCTGCAGAAGCACCATTGCCCTTAAACACAACATATACATGTATATCTCTGTTCACCTGCTGTTTTGCCACATACCACAACTGGTTCACTCAAACATGTCGCACCAGTTGTGGTTGAATGAACAGTTCCAAGCAGTTGCCTACACTCAGAGCTAGATCTTAAATGGTGAGTGATGCTACATTGATGCTCCATGCTTCATTTTTTAAAAACCCGTGTGCCACCACCATAAAGTAAATCTTCCAAGATGTAAACCTTGGCCCAATGAATCATAAAGGATAGTACGCTACTACATACATACAGCTGCTAGGCAGATTAAATCCTCGCATTATAAGCCATGGATAAAATTTGAGCAGGACTGCTTATCCTCATGTTTGCCTGACATTGCACATTGTAAATTGGTTAGCTGACAAGCCAGGAATTACTGAGGTACATTTACAAGTTAATTACACAGTATTGCAAAATCAAGTTAGTACATGTAGGCTTGCTAGTAAATGAGAAGCAAGAAACACAAATACATGTACATGTACAAACAACTACTTCAAGTGTAGTTCAGACTGACGTAAAGATATTTGGATATCAACTTAAAGAGTGCAATGTACCATGCAAATATAAATAAGTGAGATTTTAGAATTGATATAAACATTAATACAGAAGACATGTCCTATGAAAAAACACTACAAGTAGCTAAGCAATGGGTAAAAAATCATTCTAAATGCACAAGACGAAATTACAGTAATTACTGAAATTTACAGTAATTAATTACAAAAAATTACAAATTGATGATAACTTCCATTGTTAATTATAAACCCCAAAACACACTTGATATGGACACTAGCTTTACACAAGAATTTGAAATGAGTGGTTATTTAACTAATTACATGAAAATGGAAATGGACATCATGAACTTAAAAAAAAAAATTAAGTTGTTATTGCAAAGCAACAGCACGCGTATGTTGGGTCTATAAAAGAGTTAAAATAAAATCCAGATTGCAATTTCAGTTGATTGTAATGAGGATGTGTAGTTTGTCAACATTGAGTACCTATTATGTAGGGTGTTCAGCAATCAAGAAAAGTGTTAATAGTGATTAAAACTCCTACAAGTGTGGGAAGGAATTTTTTTTGCACAAACATATTTACTTTTTGTTAAATTTACCACAATACATTTTGTAACTACAAGCATATGAGACAGTGTCTGACAAAATCACCCTTCTGAGTTATCACTATAATAATTCTACATTGAATAAAACAGTATAGCTTCATAACGGTACAACATTTTCCTTTCAAATTTTCGTACGCTTGCTCCCATATCATCTCTCTAAGTGGAAATCTATTTTGGTACTCTAATTATTTTCCATGCCGTGAGGTTAGAATTCCCCATTTCTCCGTGCACCAGTGTTGAAAACGCTTCAAATTCGGGATGTACACAGAGGAGTCCTATACCTAATAGGGCTATTGATTTGTTCTGTTCGTTAATTTGTATGTCATCCGTTGAACAGTACATGCGCATTTTCCCGCTTGATTCGTGCCAATGACCACACAAAAATAAACAAACAGAACAAATCAATTATATATGACTCCTCTGTGATTTGATGCGTTTTTCAATGCGGAGAAATGGGGGAATACTAACCCGTTGGATTACGATTTCTTTGTACTCACGGCATGGAAAATAATTACATCGTAACATGTAGAGCACCAAAATCGATCTCCCATAGAGAGATGATGTGAGAACAAAGTTCACGAAATTTGTTGTGCCGTTATGAAGATATACTGTTTTGTTCAACGTACAAATTTTTATGGTGATAAAATTTAAAACCCAGAAGGGTGATTCACAAAAAAAAAAAACATTTAGGAATCATCACGTGATCTGAGTATTAAGCTCTACAAAATTGGATGATGGGGTCCATACAGTTTTTCTTGCCCCCCCCCCCCCCCCCCCCCCTCTCGCACAAATCAAATTTTAATATTCAATCACACAGAGGATTTATAATCCTTTATAAAATCAAAACTTGATTCGACGCGTTTTTTTCCTGTGATTTTGCTGGACACTGTCCCATTTTATTTATTTTATTTTATTTTCCTTTTAACAAACAAAAATTTTAGCACAACCAAAATTACTAAATAAACAAACACCAATGTGAATAAAATGGGTACAAAGTAAGGTATGTAGATGTGCACACAAAGGATGCAGTTAATGTGCTAAACAGATACTGAGGGAACCTGGGCTTCTGCAACAGCCAGATCAATCACGCTGTATCTGAATGTTCGCCCCTGTGATGACTTAGCACCTCTTAGACACATGATGGAAGAGCGCAAGAGAGAGAAACTAAGGCAGCATCTTACCCAAGCAATAGTTGCGCCATAGCTTTGCTCTTGCTTGGGGACACTGTTACATACGTTTCATACGTACAACTTCAAAGTACAAGATTGCCTGGTATGATATTTATATATAGTTATATACACATGTACATATACCTGTTCAAATTTGTATAATTTTTTAGCCACTGTATTTAATGTGCAGTTAAGCTATACAATGTACAAGTATACATGTATGTACATGTAGGTGTGCAGCTTGTTGAAAATTTACTTTAAAAACATAATTCATAGGTCCCTAATGCATAATTTAAATAAATCAATGGCTAAGGTGTATGTAGTATTAAATACAATGGCTAAAAAATTATACAAATTTGAACAGGTATATGTACATGTGTATATAACTCTATGGCCTACACATTATCTTCCCACACTTGTGCATTATAAAATTAGAAATGTGCATTTTTTGTGTTGAGGATAAGGGCAGAGTTACAAATGTAGATGTACACGAAATTTTTTGGGGGAAAATGAAAACAAAATTTTTTGTGTGTGCATGGACACATTTGCATACATGTATATGCCTATACCTAGGTAAACACATTATGATAAATCAACTGTAAATGAGATGTAGGTATTGGGATAAAAGTATGGCAAGAACTGTATTTTCTCATCTTATGTCATCTTTTTTGAGACACATGTCACATGCATACTAGAAACAGTGCTCAAACAATGACTAACCTCTTTGTAGTCCGATGTAAAGAGTGTTGCGTCCGCCACAAAAAATCTTCTTCTTTCCACTGTTGCTGCAGGCTGATAAGAAAATCACAGTTCCATTAATTGCACGTCCATTGGACCTGTTGTTTGCACATTTAAATGGGTACAGTAGCAACTACATGTACAGGGAGTGCAGTGTTACATTCTTGTGGCTTTTGGGCCTTGATTTAGTTGTCCTTTGTGAGGTCTTCATAAATTTTGGATTACAGGAAAGCTACATGTACATGTATGCTACCAAATACATGTATACAGTGTAGAACACAACTGTAGCCAAAGCCATACAAGCATACATGTGCATACATGCACATTCTGCCACACCACACTGGTCTCCTATAATTCTGCCCTTCCTAATATTTCATTTGACTACGCCCTGGTACAGGTATACATGTATGCATATAGTGCTACAAGTGCACGCGAAAAATGTATTCCTGAAAAAGGACATGAGCAATGCAAGAAAATGTATGGTAAATGAATCACTGGTGTCCAAGACCAGATGTGCTGTTATGCTAAATTCCAAAACAAGCAAACAAAGACTTGAAGTGTTATATGGGACAGTGTCCAGCAAGATCACCCTTCTGGGTATTAAATTATATCACAATGCTTTGGGCGGTGATTATACACCTGTATCATTGGCATGAATCAAGCGGGAAAATGCACACATAGTTTGCTCAAACTGTATCTCTGTCATGGATGAGGAACAAATTAACAAATCAATAGGTACAGTATAGGACTCCTCTATGTATATCCCAAATTTTGACGCGTTTTCAACACTCCTACGTGGAGAAATGAAGTGGGAACAAGTGTACAAAATTTGAAAGGAAAAAGTTGTAATGTTTTGTCCAACGTAGAATTTTTATAGTGATAAATTTTAAAACTCAGAAGGGTGGTTTTGCTGTACACTGTCCCATATAATAATAATAATAATATATATATATATATATATATATATATATATGTGTAGGGACAACCTGCATGAAAATAGCCTTTTTTACAAGTTTGATTTATAAATATTTTTATTCATGAATTACACATTGTAAATCTGACCATCACAGTTACAAGGCAAACAGCCATAAAGTGATGCTCTTATTACGTATGCTTGTCCTGGAAAGTTTTACAAGCTGTTAAGTGGACTGCTGTACTTTGCACTAACCAGCATGTGTGTGGTGGTGACATCACAGCAAGGCACAACTTGCTTCACTGAGTTTTGCTAGCAGAGTCTCCTGTGATGTTACCATCACTGCTCAGGGTTTTGCTTCTATCCATTGATTGAATACTTATATTTATTTTTATTGGTCAGTACAAAGACATTGTGAATGCTAGTGAGAGAGAAACTGTTGGTCTCCTATTGGGCTATGAGAAGGATGACACTTTATGCTCAACTCTTGATTTTACTAAAGTAACAGTTGCAGCTGGTACTATACGTACCTAGGAAGCAGCCGAGGAAACATCCCAATGATGCCAAATCTTTACCCCACCATTGGTTTATATGGTGGGGGAGAAAGAGGACACAACTTTATTTTTTAAGCAAAAAATAATTTTTATAAGAAAATAAAATTCAACATTTTAGACTCAGCTTGTTTTCCACTGAAAAAGAACGAGTTTTGTGCTACCAAAAAAGTTACAACGTGCTTTTGGAATTTTTTTCTATTACTAAAGTAATAAGTTTGGAATCAACATCATTCATAATGGATGTCATGTACATGTACATTTCCTTTTAGCTCAAGTATAAATACAACTTCATCCTGCATTGTAAGACTGATTCGCTGGTTTGAACACTACAACCATGTTCCCATACAAGGGTATTCATTTACATGTGTATGTACATTTATAACACATGGAGCAGGATGAATGGACATGAGTCATCGGTACTGTGGTGTGTACAGTAAATCTTCATAGATAAAAAGTACATTTTTTATCTTAAACAGATGAGAAGCCAACTTATTGAGCTGTAAGGACAATGAAAATTTTATACATGAAATTATAAAATGAAATGTAACCAGCTCAATACACTACATGGATTTGATTTGATTTGTGCGCACATGTACAAACTAGGAGAGTGCAATGAAGGCAAGTAAAAGAACAAATTGGAAAGAAAGTAGATTTTGGTCAATTGATCACACTGGCAATACCCAACAGGTGTACCCAAAGGTCATTTTCATAGCTAAGACTAGATATCTGCCCTGGCACTTCCACTAATGTATACACATGATGTATGCATACCTTTGGGCTTGGGAGTTCTCAATTTAAATATTTTTGGGGGTGGATTCTCGTAAGTATTTGGTTACACAACAGTGTAATTACAATAAACATCTATGCACACAGCACGTACATGTACATGTACGTGCACATATGCATTACTTATGATGCTTGTACAGATATGAAGCTACTGTACAGTGCAACATATAATTTTATTTTATTATTGGCACCAAGTACATGTACCTTCTTAATGATATTTTAGTGATAAGGTGTGTTTTTTCAAATTATTCAAGATGGAAAAAAAACCCCTCAATAATTAAGTACATATTTCATTATAAAACTTAAAGTATGAAACTTTGCACTATTCAATTAATTGCTTGCCTACCCTAATTATAATGATGTTTATTTAACTAGTTTGGGTCTTGAATATGTGGGTGTTCTATTTCAAATTACAAGGTTACCCTGTATAAGTTATTTTAGAACAACTCAACAAAACAACTTAAAAATATGCACACTGTGCTACAAATATTGCTACAGCATACATGTAGGCTATGACTACATAATATTATTAGTAAATTTTAATTAAAATATTAAAGTTCAATATTAGTTGGTACCATCAATTTAGTTGTGATTGTAAATTACTGTACATGTATGTGTAACACAACTGCTTTACTAAAAGAGGATGGACAGAGGGTTATTTAAATATTAGTTTGGGCTATGACCTAAACATCCTTCTGACCAATCATTTTAGTATACACATGTATGTATGTGAATGTATACATGCATGCATTTGTATTTTCAAGTACTTCCAAAACCATTATGCTACATGTACATTGTGTATATGCTATTCACTAATGGTTGTGCCCTTACTTATACACATGTGTGTGCTGTACAAGTATGTACATGTACATACCAGTGGATGACACGTATCACATGTACATGTACATGTATATACATGTACATAATACCATCTAAAAAAAAAAGCTGTAATCACATGTAACACATAAAACCACACACGTGCAGGTGTGTTGTGCATGATTTACCTCGCCAGACTCCTCAGTGGATGGTCTGTAAACAATCTTATCAAATAATTTCCCACTTGGTGATTTGAAAAAGTGTGGTTGATGGTCTGAAGAAGCAATATGCTGTGTAGTAAAAAAAAATTAGAATTAACGATTGCACAATGAGAATTAACTACTGTTTGCATAACTATCCATATACTCGACACTCTCCCATGTAGATATACATGTTTGTGTGTATCAGCATATATTTTATGTGCATGACACATACTTTCATAACAGCTGAAAAGTCAAGACGAAAGTTGAAATCTCCATAGAATAGAACTGGCTCTTCAAGGTTGCCCAATGCTTGATGTACGGCTTGAATTGCATGCTCCAGTGCTTTCTTTCGGTACGTGCAGTAGACAGAAGGGGACTGAAGGTAATGGCAGACATCATGCAGTTGTAGGCAGTGAGGTGTACACAACACAAACCTCAAGAGCGGTTAAGTTATCATCGTCATGAAAGAGATGAATGTTCACAAGATTTAATATGTGACTGATGGAGATGGAAGAAAAGGAATAACTAGATGTCACACATTCACATACATGTATATGCATATGTACAGAACCAAATCTTAAAGTTCAAACAAGCCAGAAAAGTGTATACATTACTAGTATTATGCATGCCTCCATTATACAGAACAAATATGAACAAGAATTGTCCTAAGTGGTACCATTTTCTTTTCACTCTGGGTGCTAGCTCTTCCAAATACATAATACATTAATTCAGTTATATTTACACAAATGACTTACGATCCAAACAACTTCCATCTTGAATGCAGTAAACCTTTTCTGCTCCACACTACCTGAATATGCAATATTATGAGTGTAAATAAATACATGCATGAAATATAAAACACGAATGATTCCTATCATGCATTTGCTGTAGTGATTTAAAAATATTACCGCCTCCATGCATGTGCATATCACTCCATATGGAAGGTCCCATCACAACACACAAACACATGTACATGTACACTGTGCACAACTGTACACTGTGCACAACTGTACACAGTAACAGCACCTTCAATTAGGAAGATTTGTGACATCTTTGTGGAAACAAAACACAACAGCTACAGAATTAAGTATAGAAAGTCGGGGAGACCCAATTTCAACCCATTAGCATACAGGAAGAGATCAGTTATGTACACATAATGTACATAAACAGGGTGATCCCAAAATCTTAGAGCTAAACCAATTCACCCTGTACATACAATGTACTCATGTGACTAATAGTTGGAACTAATCTCTGTACATGTAGAGTTGGTTCTTATGTTCCCTTGAAAGGAAAGACAAGACAAGAACTTGTGCAACACATTTAAGCACTTGAGCATTTTACTTTTTCCACATATAAATATGCAGTTAAATATTTTCATAAACAATTTACTTAAAGAGTACATACGGATTACTTTCCATTGCTATCATTATTTGATCAATAAAAGCTTACATCTGGATAGAACTCTGTTGGGAATTTCTCTTTCTGGTGATACTTGTCTGATTCAAGGTCCTCAAATGCCACCTACATGTACAGTAGGAGAAGAGTAATACAAAATGTATGATACTGGGTATATGTGTTCAAACATAAGGGCAGTCGTATTTTGAGTGATGCTACAGATAAACTTGTGCTCTTCATCGAAATGGATAAAGGACATAATTTGACGGAATCTGCCTTAATGGTCACCTGCCTTAATGGTCACCTGCCTTAATGGTCACCTGCCTTAATAGTCACCTGCCTTAATGGTCACCTGCAAGTCACCTGCCTTAATGAGTTGGCAGGTCACCTCCGCATACTGGCCACATAACTAAATCCATAAGTATGTGGCTGCTGTACAAATGTTCTGAGGTGGGCAGCCATCTGCCTACAGTGGTCATTTATTTTTGGCCCAAAGGTGACCACTTTAGACAGGTTCAACTGTAAATTGCTTTTGATACATACTCATACTGGGGGGGGGGGGGGGGGATCAAAGAGAGTTAGTAATGCAAGAGCATGAGCAATAGGTTCCTTTAGACCAGAAATTAGCTTAGAATTCTAATGGTAAAAGCACAAACAGATGTTTTCCAATTTCATAGCAAGCAGTTTCACAGACTACAAAGGGCTTCCCTTAATCTACACGCATTGTCCACTTTTATTTATAAAGTCCAGGTAAATACAGCTTGAGTTGCTGCGTGAAAATCTGCATGGTACAGTGTATCACTTAAATGGCTGTTTGCAAGTAAACCTGTGAACTGCATTTAACACTAAACTTCAAAGCTCCTTTGTGATCTAAAGATATCGGTCATGCCCTTGCAGCTTTTAAATCACTAACAAGATGTCATCCAATGGGAAGAATGTATCCAATCAGACAACATGTCATCCAATAATACGTATATGTCAAAAGCAACACTTGCAATCTGCCAAACTGTGTTCTCCATCCATTTACAAACAGAAGCTGTTTTGCATTTAGACAGTTTTCCAATATAATAGCAAGCAGTTCCACATATAATTAGAAAGGGCTCCCCTCAATCTACATGTACAAGGCCCTTGCCCACTTTAGTACAGGTGGTGATCTCTGCTATCAGCACTGCTGTGCCAACAAGCAATGCCTGTGTGTAAATATAGACTTCCTCCTAGCATACCAACAAGTAAAGTGGTTCCTACCAAATAAACCAGACAACATGTATTTATACTAACCACTCATTGCTTCCTGCCTCAATGAACGTTGTGTACTTAATGACGCTGTATAATACAATTACATGCACATCTGATGTCGCTTCACACTACATGTAGCTCTCATATGGTTTCTAGATTTTTCATCATGGAAATTGTTATTGATACTAGGTTAATGTGTCTTACTAAACAAAATATGTGCAATTAGCAAGTTCAATAGCGGTTACAAATACATGTAACCACCAGCAAAACATGTTGTCAAGCAGTCTAAATATGCACAGCGGTACACTATACTTTCAGGGCCTGTACATATATGACTGTAACTCACATGGTCTCCTTCTACTTCATGAAATGTACGAGCTGCAGTGAAAAAATATATACACATAAACATGTATGTATCTTGCCACATGTGTCACAACACCAAACCCTTTCCTTCCCCCTCAGTACAACCATGTTGCTTGGGCGATTGACACTGAGTGTGTCACAACCAGGAAATATTTAGTGTAAACATTATCTACATCTACATGTACATCTACTTACACACTCCAATTACATACACATGCATGCATATGTTTGCATACAGACCACTAAAAGCATGTACACTCTCCAATTAAGAAAATCGTTTTTCTTTTTTGTTGTACATACATGTACATAAATACTCTCATGCAACAAATCGTACTAAGTTGGATTGCCTGTTCTTGTTAAAATCATAACACACCTTGGTAAGAAAGTTGCTACATGTACATGTACACATGTACATGTACATATACATATACATGTGGCACTACTGTTGCATTGTGACTGCTCTGTGGAGTGCAAGAATACCATATGACCAAGATGTAGCAGATTTCTCTTTGACACACACCTGTAGAGATTATGCTGCACTAATATAAAGAAACTCTGATGCCATTGGTAAACTCTCTTTGTTGCAGGAAGAAATGTGTACAGAGATAGCAATTCTGCTCATGCTGGACAACTGGATCTAATTTGTTTGAACATTTAATCGAACTAGGCCCTGCTAATGGTTGTTCTGCAGAAAACACCCCAATAGTGTAGTATGTGAAAGTTGCCAGGAGTTCCTTTCAAGACATGGGTGTGGCCATCGCACTAATTGGTGACAACATGCTGATTGTCAAGAGGAAAGGAGGTGTTAGGATAGAATGTGTGGATAGATTGCCACAAACAACTGCTCAAGAGGCATTTGCATCTCTGACAAAGTCCTTTGTAGTGTGAATGATAATTCTTTCAGAGACTGTGCAGAGGCTTTGGGACCATGCAAATAAGTGGTCCTTACCTTCCCTGCTGGGTACTGAAATGGAGAAACAGTTATTTTCTCTTACTAACATCTCTAGCAGGACTAGGGATTTATGATCCCATCAAAACTGCATCTTCAGCTTACGAGACATTCCAGACAAGGCAAACTGTGATGGCTAACGCTACGAATGACTTTGATCTAGTACAACACCTTTGGGCAGCAATTCAGTACATGCAACACACATGCATGTACAAACCTGAACTTGATAACATTCTGGTGAAGTTCACCACGTACAGAGCCATTAAAAGAGCAGTTTGTGGCAAGACCTCTGGCGCAATTAGCAGTTCTTCCACGTGCTAGTTGTATGTTTGCTCACTACATGAGTGATCCAACAGGCTTACCTCCAAATGTGATAGTTGTGGGGCCAAGTAACAAGCTCTTGACTATAAAGTATGTGGCCCTGTTTATCCAGAGACACAATGAGGTCACTAACTGTATTAGTGCACAGATTTAGACAAAGGTTATTGAATAACCAGCAATTGCCAGAGGCACATCTGGATGTACACAAAGGTGACTCGGTATTACGACTTGGAAGTGCTGCTTGGCATAAAGATCAGATGTAAAGATATATAAACAGCTTGTTTAGGATTGAAGAGGTACTATTACACCTATAATCACAACAATAGATGGTTTCTACCTGTATATCATCAAGCTGAGCACTTCAAAAAGAGAATGGTTTGTGTATTGAAAGCAGAGCAGTAGTTGTATAGGCTTTGATGTTGAAGCACCTTTATAGGGAAACCTGTTTGGTTTCAATATTATATAATATATATGTATTTCAATCAGACACTCCCTAAGTACAACAGCAATGTACATGTGTTTAATGAAGTGGTAAGACCTTAGCCACATTAGTGACCAGGTCCATAGGTGGCTGAGAGAGGACGTGGTGTGGCCTAATAAAAGGCCTACATGTGCATTCAGACAAGCACATGTGCAAAACGGTAAATTAAGATCAAATGCCATTCAAAACTGAAAATTATTAGAACGGGATACATTTTGCACTATGACATTTCAGGCTTTGATATTCAGGCATACATGTATGTGCAATATGTTACCATGTCATCAGCTCATAAAACACAGTTCAAGCATATCTCTTTATTAGGCATTGCTGCTTTGTATAATGACAAACATATCATCCCCTTTTGTACTGTGATATTGTATTTATGCCACTATTAAGCACAAGAATGAACAGCCACGCAAGTTAACTACCCAGAATGTATTGAAACGTAATCATTACAGTGCAGTTAAACTTACTCTCAAAATTCCAAAGGTAGACAGGTTCTACTCGTGAATGAAAGAGGTAAAGATTTCCTAATGCCTGAAAAATAAATAACACAACCCAATGACCTCATGTGAAACCATTATATACATGCACATATATATGTTTATCATGATTGGATATGCACTTCATATTATCCACCATGCCATTAATGCTTGAATTTAGCCCCTGAACATGATTGCTATATGCTCACGGAGCATAAATATTCCCGACAAAACATGATGTGCCTCTGTGTATGTGTATGGGTTAGATGCTCTGGGCAGAAGTAATCTGGGTTTCTGAATGATGATGTCAGAGAGCATTTGCATGGGCTGTGCTCACAGAACCCATAAGCTTATATAAATTCCAATGCCTGAACACCAAAATGCTTCCTCTCTCTCCATCCTCCTCACACAAACACACAACATTCAATCATTAACTCACTGTAAATGTCTCCTCCGTTTCATAATCAATGTCAAAAAATCCTCTGACACGATTAAAATGTGAAAAACAGGACAATCTTCTTAGCTTTCTGCAAAGAAATAGATTTAAAGTAAGTCATACTGGCAAAACAAAAACCATTTGTTTCAATCCACCCCAACTACTGAGCAAGTAAATCAAAGTCAGTGATTATTGACAGGTCACACAATGTCTGTACACTTAAAAACACAGGAAGAACAGGACTTAGAAAGCTGTCAAAATAAGTGTTTGTGGCAACATAAATGTTAGTAGACTGCATGTGTAAGTTGAATACAGGGTTGTAAACAAAGCATCAGAGACAGACCATACAATCCCCTTAGATATCAATGGTGTTCTAATATCTGGTGTCATTACATTTTTGACTAACCTTACAAACTCCTTTACTTTGGGCATGCAGATCTTGTATTCTTTCCCTCCAATTTCTTGGAAATGAAGTGCAGCTACGTCAGGATCAGTCTTTAGAATTACCTAAAGTCGTTTGTGAAAATTAAAATACCTTGCATGTAACAGCATGTATATTAGATGTAAAAATGTGTCTGCGTGCACGCAGTACACGTACGTATAACCGCGCCGCTAACCTTCTCGAACTCTTCAAGCCATTGGGATTCTATCTCAGCCTAGAGGTAAGAAACATGTCAACCGGACACTTGGGAGACTAACCGGGTTGTGTGCTACTTCGCAACCATAACAACACTCACACTTTCGAAAGCCGATCCCATATTAGCGCAAAGAGCAAAAACTCGGTTCATAATGCTAGTCTTCGAAGGGAAAAACTGACACACACAAACACAAGGTTTAAATTTAAATTACGCATCCGGTCCAGCCCATAACATCCTCGATCATGTGACCATGGCAACATTAATAGTCGCCATATTGAAGCAATCATAGACACAGGGGCGTGTCCTTTGGTATACTTCGTATATTCACAATAACCACGATTGGTTTCCTACATCTACATGACAGGCAATGAATGCAGATGATAGTGTCCAGCAAAATCGGCACTGGGATTGCCTATTATTTTATCACTATAAAAATTGCACGTTACACCAGAGATCACTGGTTACACATCCACTTCTTCCTACATTTCTCTCTGTGGAAATCGATTTTTGTGATCTACACATTTTCCGCGTGGGTACAAAGCCGCAGGTTGGAAATCCACATTTCTTAAGGTGTGAGTGTTAAAAAGACGTCAAATTCGGGAAAGGAATCTTGTGTACGTAGAAATTGATTCGTTCAGATCGTTGATTTCAATACTAGTATTATACGTTACGGTAATCATTATGGCAGCGTAAACTCATGCATGAATATATCTTTCTCCGCCCTAAACTAAAGACCCAGTACTGATACACTGGTGGCGGAGCCAGGATTTTTTTGTATGGGCCAACATAAGTGGAGGGGCCCGCCCCCCCGCCCCCCAGCAAAGAGGTACTGTATGGAGAGCGCTGTGAGCTCAAGGGCGGATCCAGTGAGGGGGTCCTGGGGGTCCGGACCCCCCCCCCCCCCCCCCCCCCCCCCCCCCACCCCTCAGGACCCATGGCCATGATGAAATAATTACTATCAATACCACAGTCGCGTGCGCATAAAGGTGCTTCGTGCTTCGGTGTATTGTTCTTCGACGACGCATCGTTGAAAAGCGTCGCTTTGCATTCTTTGTATACCATATAGGCGTCGGAAGGTAAATTACGAAATTTAACCGGGCCGGGGGGGGGGGGGGTGGCTGATTTAATTTCATACAATGACATCGATCGTACAATGACATAGAGACAATATACTATCTCTGGTGACGCATAAAATTGCATGTGCGTCGCCTATGTGACTCGCGATAATTCACTTGACCAGCATTTATACTTGCCAAGAGCTAGGTGGTTTTCAAATTGCAGGCTATATACATGTAGGTCCACTGCAGATTTATGCAGACAGATGAAACACAACCATTAAAAATCCACATAAGCCAGGGAACAAGAACTTAACTGAGTGCAAGTGACTGCCTCCGTTTCCAATCTCCCTATTACACTATCTTATTCTATGAGTAACATGCAAAAAAAAAAAAAAAAATTGCGCGCGCCCCTCCCCTCATCTATTATTCATGTCGGACCCCCCCCCCCCCCCCCCCCCCCCCCAGCCCTTCGCCAAATTCCTGGAGCTCATCGATCGGGTCTGGGGCTGCACTTTTTGAGTCCCAAAACATAGCATAATTGCGTAGTACCATATAATACGACAAGAATTACTTGCTTTCATACTTTCCTGTAGTCTCGCAAACCAAATACTTTGTCCGACTCTCAGTCCATTTTATATCGCGCCATGCAAAATTGTAATAACGATAGGACTCTGCAGTGAATCAATATTACTATTATGTAGGTCAGCCCAAGATTCACCTATGTTACATGCCGCTACCTCGGATTTTGGTTAACGCACGTGCACCCCCGGACCCTGATGTATATGTATATGTCGGATAGAAATTGAGTGGGTGAAATGGTTAATTGATTGAATGGGATTGTGTATTGGGCCCCTGTGTAATTAATAGTTTCGCCGTATAGATCAAGAGGAGCTTAGACAGCAGTGGCGGATACAGGGGGGGGGGTTCCAGGGGTTGGAACCCCCCCTCGAAACTGAATATGAATATAATTAATGTATAATCGGCGCACGTGAGCTATACATTTCTATGGAGAGTTCAGCGTGCACTCCGTGAAGTTGCTAACCAGCTTATTCTTATTGCTTGTTCATTGGTTAGTACTATATATTCTGTAAACTGCGAGAAATGTAGTAGGCTGGTATTTACACGTAAATCTAAATGTATTCCAAAATGCTAACCCGCGGACGTAATAGAGCGATTCTTCCCGCAGTTATTTTGATTGGTGCGCTAGTATTAGTACCCATCAAAGTTGAATGCACCTTGCTGCAAGCTTTTAGAGATGATGGTAAATTTTAACATAGCAAAGAAACTAAGCCGGCGCATGTAATTTTGCCGGTAAACGTACAATGGCGAATGCAAATCTGCGATGAAGTACATGCAGCCCTTTAAAACCACAATAGCCTGGAAACCAGAACGTAACGGAGTGGCACGCATTTTTTGGTTATGACATATTGCCTCCGTTTTCCGTTTCTAATCCCCCTATAATGTCACACTGGTCATCTGCCGGAATCAGTGTGATGGTAAATTTTAAGTGGCTCAACTGAATAGCAAAGAAAAGCGCGCATACATGTTCCAACACAGCCATTTAAATCCGTAAAACCAGAACGTAACCGAGTGGCACACATTTGTTGGTGTTGATTGCCTTAGTTACCAATAAAAATCTGTGGAAAAATTATAATGCGCACCACAAAAATTTTCGCGCGCTTCGCGCGCTCCCCTCCCCTTCATCAATAATTCATGTAGAACCCCCCCCCCCCCCCCCCCCCTCGCCAAAATCCTGCATCCGCCCCTGGACAGGGCCGTAGATAACTTTTATAGTTTGGGGGGGCACAATACTTTTTTATGTCATTGTGGTTTAAATTCAGTCTAATTAATTTGCCCTGTACGTATAAGCCTACATGTAGTCACAGTTCTCAACTTGATTTGAACCATATTATGCATGCATGCGCGGGTTATCTATCATACACTCATTACATTGCGGCTTGCAGGCTGGCTACATGTACTAGCACTTGAGTGACGTATATGATGCTGAGCTGTACATGTCGGATTTCCGGAGTCCTTCTTTGAAGATATTCTTCAATATTGACATTGCGATTGTCACGCACGTGATTGCACTTTTAATAATATGTTAATGAAATTTGGAGGGGGGGGGGGGGGGGGGGGGGGGCACGTGCCCCCCCAAGCTCCCCCTTATCTACGGCCTTGTTATATGAGTGACGCATTCGACAATGCAACTAGAGGAGGCACACAGGCTGACATGTACACACATATTAGATGGGGTAGGGGGGCCAAGCGCTAACGTCACTGTACAAGCTGAAGTCGCAGGGGGGGACCAAGCCCGCCACTGCCAGTATATTACCGCTTTTGCTTGCTGGAAACAATCTCGTTACGGCTGGTTTTGCCTTTACAACTAGTGATTAATACGTACGTAAAACAGGTGGTCGTGACGAAAAAAATTGTGACCGATCCAGTTATTGCATAGTGTACAGATAGGAAGACAGCTCGCGCCAGTGAAATAGTATTTTGGGTTACTTTAAGTTTTGGATTCCTCTTAGAAGGTACTCATCTTTTTTGTTGTCAAATTAAATTAGACGTAATGCATCGAGTTGATGTTGGCGCAGACTAGACTACTAGTATCCAACAGGGCGTGCGTTGACTTGTAGCTCGAAACACTTCCAAATCGCTACTCTAAAGCTTTAAATTAGTAACACTGTGTTGTGAAGTGCCCAATTTAGTGGAAATAGTCACGTCAAATGTATTTTTCTTTCATATTGATCAAAATTGTCAATTTCGATCGAGCATTTTAAAACGGTAACGAAGCATTGCCATTACTCGCCAGCTCGCATATAATCCATCACAAACATGACAGATATGCACATATAACGTGAGCTTCGCTAAACAGTGCCGTTTACGTGGAGTGACAAG